>CM053742.1:42285608-42353458 GCA_028658305.1 Pachyuromys duprasi
CTTCCCTCACTAGGCCCTCCAGTCCTACACCGAGCTATCCTGGGCCCCATCTGCACAGGGGTTCCAGGAGACATCCACACGTTGTCCTTGGTTGTAGAAACCGTCTCATACAAGACCCCTGTGCCCTGCTCAGTTTAGTCATTGTGGAGCTCTTGTTCTGAGAGAACCTTTCTAGACAAGGAAAGCCACTCATAGTCTCTGATTTTATCCTCTGTGCTTCTGTCTTTGGCCTAGACCTATTTTCATGCCCCCCCCCCCCCGCATGACAATGCCTAGACCCCATGAAGCTTCCTAGTCTTCCTCTTCTCCAACCTTTCGTGGGTACTGACCTTTCTGTGGGAAAGTGGGCAGACCATTCAAAAAGCTGATGGCAAAAGAAATACTAGAATGTACCATTTTAAAGAGCATAGTATTTAGGGAATTCTAAGGTACTCTGAGCTGAGCACAAATCTATCTTTATCTAATGGTTCACCACTCCAGCTGCTGTCTGAATGGCTCCTGCCCACAGGTAGGCTGTCTGGCTTCTTTCCCTTCTAGCCCTTGCTCTTGTCCTTGTCTTGCTGCTTTGTTAGCTATGGCTAGGTAAAATATAACTAGAATATCTCAGTGGCATAGCCATAATCAATTACTTCTCTCCTCATTGGCTGGGATAGTTCTGTGTATCTAGCTGGGCTTTGCTGGGCTTGACTCATAGGAACAAGTTGGGTCCTATTTGCCTCTAGCATTTCTCATCATTCTTGGACCAGCTGGAAAGCAGAGACCATGCTCTTGGTAGGGTAGCAGCAGACAAATGCAGTTTCTTTGGGTCTAAGTTCAGAGCTGATAATATACTTCTAGTTACATTCCATTCTCAAAGTCAAGTCATGTGATTAAGTTCAAAGTCAGTTTAGAGGAAGTACAATGACAAAGGGTGTGCATGCAGGGTCGTCGAAGAGTCTGCTTCAATTATTGAACTGACCAAGGGGAGTACAAAATTTTAAAAAATATGGATATATACATTGTAGAGGGTGTCTTTCTGAGCTGTGAGCCTAAGGCACTGAGTATGCAGTTAGTGGTACACTCAATAGAAACTATTCCCAACTTGTTTGGATCGGTTCCTGCAGCTGGTGATATGCGGTCCAGTTATCTCTGTTGATGCTGCAGGAGCGATGGAAGCTCCCAGTTAGGTCTGTGATTATGATCACGAGGGGATACAATGAACACTTTTAGCCCAGCTTCTTAAACTGTGAGACTGAATGTGGGGTCGTGGACCTGAATGCAGAGGTCTTGACAAATTTGGCAACAGTACAAGTTTCCAAATGCAAAGAAAACCCAAAATTAATTCAAAGTCATGTCCATCTGAGGTGTTTCTGGCAGTGCTCATCTATGCCGAACCCTGTGACTTCCCTTGGGTCTGCACACAAATACAGTCTGCCCTATGCATGCCACTGTGCCCTGCAGCACCAATATTGCCTGAATTATGTTAGCTGAGATTTGAGACTTTTTTTTGAGGCTGTGTTTTTACTGTACATGTGTAATTACAGAGAAAAAGACTTCTAACATTTTCTTACCACCATTCTTCAGCATTTAAGTATCAAATTGGCATGTTTTTAGATTGTCCTGTGCTAGAATGCTTGATATTTGAAAAAATTCTGCTTGAAACCTGGTATGGTATTGCATGCCTTTAATAATCCTAGTTCTTGAGAGGCAGAAGCATGCAGAGCTCTGTAAATTTGAGGCGAGACTGGGTCTACATAGTAAGTTCCAGGCCAGCTAGGACTACATAGTAAAAACCTGTCTTAAAATCAACAGACAAATAAATATTAATAAGTGAATAAAATTGCTTTTGAATTGCCATCTTGATTTTCATTTTAAAAATCATTTAATGAATTTGGCTTGGGATTAGGACCAAATTTATCAATTTCTGAAATGGCCCTGAACATACTTCTGCCATTTTGGGCTACATATTTATGCAAAGCAACAGTCTCAGCTCTGAATATTATAAAATCAAAATATTGATCAAGTCTGGAAAAGTGTCAAAGATGTTCTACGTCCTGCACTATCACACATTCAGCCAAGATTTAATTCTTTGTGCAAAAATAGACAAGCACATCATATCATTAGTATGCAAATTTCCCTTTGTCTTTAATAAACAGATTATATGTATACCAAAGAATTATTCTCAAATAAATTTCTTTATGATTTGTTATCAGTATGTGTTTGATATACACACCCTCATACACTGGAGGTTGCCTAAGAATGTGTTGGGCAAAAGCAGGAAAAGCTGAAGAAAGGCTGCAGAGTGGCTAGGCTGGTGTGCACAGAGGCATGCTAAATGCATGTCCCCTCCTTATGACATTTTTTACTTACAATGGATTTATCAGGATGTGACTCAGTCTTTTGTCACCGAGCATCTGCACAGACTTTCTAATCCTCACAGCAATTCCACGTCCAGGTGATCAGTGCACCGGAGTTTACAAAGCAATCTCGGATACACAAAGTGATTTGGTCAAGTAACACCCCCCCCCCCCAGCCCATCTGTAAGGCTGTCTTTCTTCCACATGGTCCCACAGTTCAGAAGCAAGGACCTTGTCCACCCAGCTGGCCTCTACCCTCTAGGGCATTTCCTCTTTGCAGATTGAGAGTCCTCAGACTCTGGCATCATTTGCATGGTTGAGCTGGTGAACAGGTGTGGAACCCAAGGAGCGCCTGGCCTTGCTGGGGCTGTCTGCATGCCTTTCTTTTGTAGAACTGTGCGTAGCTCCCCCAAGAGGAATAGGTTTGCCAAGCTCCAGCATTATTATCCATAATGTATAAAGCCCTCAAACATATATTGATTGACATTAATACAACATGTACTAAAATGGAGGGTCAGTCTCTCACACGGGTGGAAATGCACTGGGTATAAATTACCTTTATAGCTCTCAAGTATGCCCCTGTTAGCATTACAGTGGCCCTTCTTCTGCCTCTAGGCCACCGAGCCCAGAGTCTTCACTCCAGTTGGAAGTTTAGTTTTATTGACACACATTTTTTTTTTTAGAAAATGTTGCCCTTGAAATGTATTTGCATGTTTTTTATTAGTGAGGTGGAAACCATAGCTATGAGCATTGGCCGTGGGTTATGTAAGGAAAGGTTGACTCATTCTAGGAGAGAGTCAGTTCTAGAGAGGGAGAGGTGGGGAATGTTTTCCGACAGCATCAGGAGCAACACAAGCTTCAGTCTTTGCCATAGCCTATACCTGCGTATAATTTAAATGGTACAGCAGATTCTCTGGCAGACCTGTCCACTTTCTCCCCGCCCCCGCCTTGTCTATCTTCTGGTATTTACTTCTCTAACCCAAAGCAGACAGTGACTTTGCTGTTCTTTGCCTTGAGGTGTGACCTGTTGATTCCTGCTGACTTCCTACACTGCAATAGGAGCGCACCCTCACCTCTGCTAGCTTTTCTCTGGCTCATTTGTTCTCAAATTACCCCTGTGATACTTTTCATTGGATCGATATTTGATGCTCACATTTCAGTCATCTCTTGCTCTCCTGGTAGAGCGGTTCCAGGCTCCTTGGATGATCCTTGAATGAAATGATACAGTATTTGTCTACCATGCAGCAGCAGCATCTCATGCACTTTAAATTGGCTCTGGCTTACCTGTAAATACCGAGCTCAACAGAAAATGTCTTAGTTAGCTTTCTATGGCTGTGGTAAAAAGCATGACCAAAAAGCAACTTGGGAAGGAAAGGGTTTATTTCATTTCACAGTTTACAATCCATCATGGAAGGAAGTCAGGGCAGGAACTGAAACAGAGACCACGGAGGAATGCTGAGTATTGGCTTGATTTCCTTGGCTTGTTCAGTTTAATTTTTTGTAAACCCTAGGATACCTGGCCCAGGGTGGCACTACCCACAGTAGGCTCAGCTTTTCTACATCAATCATCAATCAAGAAAAGTCCACCACAGGCTTGTCTACAGGCCAGACTCATGGAGGCATCTTCCTTAAGTGAGGTTCCCTCTTTGCAGATTCTCCCTAGCTTGTGCCAACTTGACAAAAAACAAAAACAACAACAACAAAAAACCCAAGCAAACAAAGAAAAACTCCGACAACTAACCTTCACAAAACGTTATGTTATACTTTTTTAATCATGCGTTGTTTTAGGGGGTGATGACAAGAAGAAAGTCTGTATATGGTCAGTAGAAATGCATAAGTGAATCCTCCCTCCAACATTTTCAGTCTGTGGTTGGTTAAATCTGTGAATGCAAAATCTGGGGATAGGTTGGGTTGACTACATTGTAACTACAAACGTGACATTCATACTGAGCCCTGTGGTACAATGTTATATTTCTCCCCCTTGCTCGCAGTGGTGGACATTTTGCAAAGGTGCCTGAGATACTGTCCCTTCTTAATATGCACCCCTCTGCCATGTGGCCGCTGTGCCTCCTCTTCTGTGTTGGCTGGAACAGGATCTCATTAGGTAGCCTCAGGCTGGTTTGGAACTTGCTGTTTAGGCCAGGCTGACCTCAAACTCCCGAGTGCTGAAATGACAGGTATGTATCATGACACTGGGCCGTTCTATTTCTTGAATCTAAGCCAGGCGAGTTGCCCTGGCCAGTGGGACACTGGATTCCTTTCCCGTTGATGCTGTAACAAGTTAGCACCGATTTAACATTAACTCCATTTCTATAAAACTGCATAACCAGGAAGCTCCTTGCAATCTGGACATTCTTATTTTTCAGTTCAAAAAATTTTTGCTTGAATTCTTTTCTTTTCTTTGAAGCTACCATTTGAATTTGTCTTTATTCTTTTCAATTTTCCTCTTCTTTTATTTTTCTGGAAAGATGATGGATAGATCTGCTACATTTTGGTTCCCAGAAACATATATAAACACACACACACCACATATATATATTCCAACAACATTCATACTGAGCCATGTGTACATCAATATATGTATCTATATCTATATGTGGATATATATATATATATATATAATCAGCCCTTTTAATTTTATTTAATCCTTTCTGTAGGACTTTTTTCAAATGCTTGAAAATATATGATAATCAGCATGACCAAAGCTTCTTTATTATTTAAAAAAATTAATTAATGTTGCAGTACTAGGCATTAAACCCAGAGAATGCTAGGAAAATAATTTATCACTGAGATACATTCTCAGCTCCCACAAGTTCCTTGTGAACACCATCTTGCATATTTTGTTAAGTCCTGTCTCTGAGGATTGATTGCTTGTGTTTAGACCCAACCTACTAATCAAATTAATAAAGGCTTAGATAGTAACTACTACCGCAATTGCATAGACTTAGAATAGTGATTTTAATCTCGATAGGGCTCAGTTTTCTCAGCTTTAAAATGGGCATAATTCTACCTATCTTATAGGGTGAGTGAGAGGATTCAATGAATTGGTTCATGTCAAGGATTTAGAATGGTGACTCATATAGTAGTAGACAATGAAATATTTCATTATCACCACCATCTAATTTCTGTGACAGATTAGCAGTAACATCTTCTTTGAGATTTCTTTTCCTTTTATACTGTTTGTCTCTGGCAACATGACCCCTCTTGTTGGATGACATGAAGCTGTCCATCTGTCTCTTTCCCTGTTGGGGATGAAACCCAGGGCCACTCACAGTGCCACTCACATGTTAGGCACATGCTGAACCACTGAGATACAGCATCAGCCTTCTTCTTCTTGCAAGATATTTCCTGACCCTCATCTATGGAGTCATGTTTAAAGGTGGGACTCACCATTTCCAGATCTTTTTTTCTTCAGTGGGCCACAATCTTCAGAATAGGATATCTCCCTTTCCTATGAGGTATGAATATAAGACAGCATGTCCTCATTTGCCTGCTGTAATTCTTCCTCACTAGCTCAGTGGAGAGAGAAGAGCTACTCCTGATATTTGGTATGTTGACCGTACTGACTTCTTTCACGTGGTGCCCACCCCTTACACTGTAACACAACTATATCCACAGATTTTCATCTATGTGTTTTCTGGGGACCATGCATCCCATGAGAAGGAGAGTAGCCTACCCATGGGAAGTTGAGTAAGTCTCCTGGAGTGCCCTTCTTTCCTAGTTGCTTCTATTACTATGATAAATACCACGACCAAAACAAGTTGGGGGAGAAAAGGGTTTGTTTCTCTTTCCAGCTCTTAGTTCACAATCCATCATTGAGGGAAGTCAGGGCAGGAACTCAAGGTAAGTAAAAAACCTAGAGGCAGGAACTGAAGCAGAGACCATGGAAGGATGTTGATTACTGGCTTGCTCAGCCTGCTTTCTTATACAACCAAGAAATACTTGTCCAGGGGTAACACTGCCCATTGTAGGATGGGACCAACCATTAATCAAGGCAGTGTCCCTCAGACTGGCCTACAGGTCATCTAATGGAGGCATTTTCTCAACTGAGGATACCTCTTGCCATATGACCCTCATTTGTGTCAAGTTCACAAAAAACTAACCAGCGTACCTTATAAACAGACTTCCAAACAATTTTTATTTTTATCCTGAGCCTCACAAGGACCTCTGATTTTTGAGACATAATCTCTTTATGTAGTAGTGGCTCCTGGAATTCTCTTTGTAGACCAGGCTGGCCTAGAACTCACAGAGATCCACCTGCTCTGCCTCCCAAGTGCTACGACTAAAGTCATGCATCACCAAGTCCAGCTGGATCTCTATTTCTTGAGGTACCCAATGTCTCCTCGAGCCTGGGCCTCTGGAAGTTTTAGGGTGTGTTTGAGGTTCCAGACTCTCCATTCGCCAATGCCTGCTTAGTTCTTACTTTCTCATCTGCCAAGTTTGTTCCCATTCAGTCACATGATTTCTGTATTCCACCACTTCCATCTTGTCTCAAACTCTGTCTTTATGTTTATCTTTGTAAAAATTTACTGGCTGTTGTTTAATGATGTTTTCAGAGGGAGCAAAATTCCTATGTGTGCTCAGTTCACCGCATTGAATCAGAAATATCCCTGGAACTTTGTTGTTGAGATGTAAGGCAGACTTTGACATTCTGCCTTGAATACTGTTTATCAGTTTTCACACTTTCTTGATTTTTTTTTCTCTCCATCAATTTTGCATTCTCAGATTCAGTTTTTGCTACCTAGGGACATTGTTACTTGATTCCAAAACACTCATATATAGAGAAGAAAGGAATGAGGAAATTAGAAAGCCAAGAAAGGAAGGAACAAAAAAAGAACAGGAAAGAAAGAGAAAAGAAGAAAGCAAGGAAGGAAGATAGAAAGAAAGCAAGGAAGGAAGGAAGCAAGTAGGTGGGTTATAAGAACTGGAAGTGAGAAAATTGTGTCAGAAGCTGAAGATAAACAGTGGTCTTTTGATGAATTACTTGGGCCTCAAGCAGTACCCTAACTTTCCACAGCCCTCAGTGGTTGGCACATTAGAAGTGTCTGCTGTCCCACCAAAGCCTACTTCAACTGCTTCCATTTCTGATGATTTGCTGGGAAGCACATTTCTTTAAAGCCCAGCTTCCTATGGCTATATTAATGTGAAATGTAATAACACATAACTGTAAACTAGTTTATGTGAGTCCCAAATGAATGAGTGGGGGGGGGAAGGTAATTTATTATCAATTTGCATCAAATTTCAGTTAATGTAAAAAGTGCAAAGCTCATTTTAATATACTTATTTCTGCAAAAGGCTTTCCATTAACTAAGAATATCAAGTGGGGGTAACAATTTGCCTGGGGGAGAATCTTTACAGTTCTGGTATTTGGGCTCCCTGGGAGGAAGCATGAGCTCTTGGAAGACTTTCTGGTCAGTCCTCAGGTTCAGCGCACAGTGGAGGGTTAGGCTTTGCAACTTCCTTGTACACTAGTTGAAATAGCGTGATGGGTGACAACCATCTGCCTGGCCTCTCTTCTGGGAAGGGAGAAGGCAAGCAAGGACTAACAGGACTTGCATGAGGGAGAATGTAGAATGTTAGCCTTGATTGAAGGTATGTGTGTGTGAGAGAGAGTCTGAGGTTCAAATCCTGAATGCTACTCTTTATTTATTTCCATTTTAGCACCTTTCTTCTCTTTATTGGTATCTATTTGGTAAACTAATTTGTTGAGTTAGGGTTGCTTACGGGAAGAGAACTGGCGCCTTCCCAGTGGCTATACCATTGAAGAAAGTGTCTGTCCCTTACCTAGCAACCAGTAACTGCCTATAAAGCTTATAAAGCCTCAGGGAGGTGTTTGGGCCTCAGGTTGGAATGTTTCTGGGGACCCATTCTTATGCCAGTCTTGTGTAAGTAATCAACAACCAAAGTTCAAGAGCCACGTCATGCCATGACTGGTTTTTTTTAGAAATAGCATTTTATCAGCCTATGGCCACTCTCATTCTTTTACACACTGTCTATAGCTGCTTTTGTGCTGGGAGGAAGGTTGGGTAGTTGTGTAAAGCTTACACAAGACTGAGTATGCACCATCTGTCCCTTTGTAGAAAAAGCGCAAGCCCCTAGTGTGCAGAATGGCTCTGTACTCATGAATGGATCTCAGTGGCAAATGACCTATAACCCACGGATGGATTGTAACCCTGGCCCCCAAGTCTTAGTGACTTAAAACACCAGAATTCCTTTTCTGTTTGCTTGAGGCTGCCATGTGAGCAGAGCTCAGTGGGGAAGTCTATCTTTGTGCTGTGTGACGTGAGCCAGAGTTGCTCAACTTGAGGCTGGACAGCGGACTTTTGACATGGCTCACTCAAATGGCTGATGAGTTGGTTCTGGCTGCTGGCTGGGAGCTCAGCCATGTTAGGACCAGGAATTGTAGTTCCTCTCCATGTGGGGTCCTCAGAATTCTTCATAGCCTTGAGATTGGGTTCTAAATAAGTGTACCAGGAGACAGGAGGGAGAAGATGGTCTGTTTCTAAGGGTTTAGATTCTGAAAGAGAAACAGGCTTCCAGTATGTTCCAAGGATCAAATGGCAAGAGTCCAGCTTAAGGAGAGGAAAGATTAGAGCTACCCTCTTGCTGGAGTAAGGTAAAAAAAAATTGCAGAGACTATGCCTTTATAAAAAGATGATGATGGTGATTGTTATTGTTGTTAGTCTCACGTAGCTCAGGTTGGCCCTGAACACACTATGTAAACAAAGATGACATTGAATTTCTGATCCTTCTGCCTCTACCTGCCAAGTGCTGGCTTACAAGCATGTGCTACTGCATCTGGTTTATGCAGTGCTGCAGATGGAACCCAGGAGTTTGTGGATGCTAGGCAATTCTACCAATTGAGCTACATCCCCAGCCCTTAATATTATTTTTGAGTGACAATCCTAATTGCATAAGATAATGCAGTCTTTTGATATATGCACATAATATGGAATGATTAAATTGACCTAAGATATCTACAATTTTGCTTATATTTATCCTTTCAAATCTTTTTGGCAGGGAGACATTTGAAATGTACTCTCAGGTACATTGAAACATACAACACATCACTATTGACTATAGCCACCTCTTCTATTTATCTATAACTTTACATCCTTTGACTCTTGACTCCTCCTTTTCCCTTTCCTCTCTCCCTTCCTCCTACCTTCCCTTTGCAGTCTCTGGTAGTTATTATTATACTCTCTACTTCTGAGTTCAACTTTATTAGATTCCATAAATAAGTGAGATCATGCAGTATTTATCTTTCTGTGTCTGGCTTATTTCACTTGGCATAATGTCCTCCAGATTCATGCATCCATCCATTTGTCATCACAAGGGACACATTTACCTCCTTTTAAAGGCTGAATAATATTTCACTTTTTATAGATGCATGTATATATTACACAGGCACTCACGTATATATTACACTCACTCGCATGCATATATTACACACACACACACACACATTCTTTATTCATTCACTCCTAATGGTGTGATCCCATCCTGGAATTGCTTCCCCAGACACTCCTAATCCTGATAGCTCAGCCTTACTTGCATGTCTCACTACCCAAAATACCATGCAACTGCTGTCATAGCACAAAGGCACACTAACACATACCATAAAGGAAAGGACATCCCCTTCCCCCTGCCTAAGGCTTGTCAGCCTCAGTTGTATGCTACTCACAGCCAGGACCATGAACTCACTCCTTCCCAATTTAGCTTTGGTTCTGTAGTGGCCCTTTTTAAGGTACCAAGAATATTGTGTGACAAAAATTTTCTGAGGAGATACAACACACATGTCTACTAATCCCAGATAGGGAGCCCACAACAGATCAAAGTACAGTTGCCACCAAAGTGCAGCTGTGTGAACCAATGAGCTCTATTGCGGCTGCTTACAGGAACATGGGTGAAGGGTGACAGGAGCAGAAATGAATCAAAGACAGCTGCATTGCCAAAGCCCACCCCAGTATGGATGACCACTCATGAAAGCTGGGAACCTAGATCATACTTCACAGCCTGCAGGCTGCTCAACAGGTTGGAGAGTCTCCTTTCCAGGTGCTTCAGTTGTTCTAAACATCTTTCAGGAAGCCTGGCTGGTTTCTGCTTCTTCCTCAGAGCCTCATTGGCAGTTTGGATAGTCTGAAAGCAACTCTCAGCAATCTTTATTGTTTAATTTGGCAGGGAGGCGGGGCTAGAGAATCTGGTCACTTTCAGAAACTTCCTGAAGCTATTTTGATTTGTTTACCTTCCTGTTTATGAAGCTTCCCTGCAGGGTGGAATGTTTAAGTATTGGAAGAAACTAATAAACAGTAGAAGGTTATGTTTTAAAACTGACCTATAGAAGAACGGCAAAGGAGCCTGAATAATACACTCTTAATCTCTCATGCCAAGAAGTCTTGAAGCTAGGTATTTACATGGTTGATCAAGGTGTCTTCAAATTTTCATAAAAGGCTAATTTTCATCCTTCTGTTATTCTAGTATATTCTGTCAACACGCAAACATGTCACCTTATGCTAATAATATGGCAGTCAGGGCATCAATCTTTACAACCCAAGAGAGCAAGAAAGAGTGTGTAGAAAAGAAACCCTAAAATGCTTTCCTTCTCTTCCATCAGGCAGAAATGAGACCCTGCTTTTATCCAACTGCTCTCAGTAGAAGAGCTGCAAATAGCCGGCAGACTTCCAGTTATGAATCAGTATCCAGAACTGGGTCATGGGAGCATTTATTTCCCATTCCCTGGTGAAGATGATTGGAACTGGAAGTCCCCTGGCTGCATTAGAGCAACAGTCCTCTGAGGCTCCAGAGAACTCACTTTTCCTGCCCAGAAAGCTACCTTCAAGCAAAACCAGGCTCTTTCTGGCACAGAAGTGGGGGGTGGGGGCTATTGTGTAGTCAGTCAATCAACAGTGCCTGCCAGGCTGGATGTTGCCTAAGTCCATCTCATATCACAGAAAGGACTGGAGAGATCAGAAGTCAATAGGTCTTGGAGCCGTGGGCATCTGAATTGAGGCCAGGGCTTAGGAAATACGGTATGCATGGTACTTGCACATATGAATCATACCTGCCACCATGCACCTTCAGTTTTGGGACTAACTTTAGCTTAAGACACTCCAGGTTAGGAGCTAGGGAGGTTAATTCAGTCTTTACAGACTTGGATCTTTAGCTGAGGTGGATCCACAGCAGCTGTGTTCAAAAGCTGAGAGCACTAGCCAGTGCTTGTGATCCAAATACTGGGAATGCAGAGACAGACCCTTGCTGGCCAGGCAGAGAGACTTAGGTCCCAGTGTGAGCTCACTGTCTGAAACACAACTGTCCAGGGGAAGGGCACTGATGTTTTCAAATTTACATGCGCAAAACCGCTTCATGAACAGCTCTTCTGAGGGTTTGGAGACCCAACTATCTCAGCTGGTTGAATAGTCCCGTGAGCCTTGCAACTGAGAAACTTTGCATAGCCAGAATACCCTAGGGATGCCTTGTAGTGAAGAAGTCTGTAGTGAAGCATCTCAGGGCAGAGACTGTACAGTTGGCTTGAGCTTCTTTTGCAAGTGGCCCCAGGTAATTCTGAGACCCAATCAGGGATTTGAAGACACTGGTTGTGATTTCAGATGCAATTAAAGCCATCTGAAGAGGATGAGAAATAGCCAGGTAGAGCTTTTTGGTAACCCAGTAACTCCCTGGGAGGGGAACTGCTTGCTAATTAATTCCAGTGCCATTGCCCTCCCAGCTGGATATACGAACCAGAAACTGTCTAGGCTGTAATATTTCCCAGGTACCACTGTTGTCTTCCTCCCAACAAATAGAGGTTCTTTGTAATTTTTCTAGGTTTCTCAACCATATCATTTAGACTCTAAATTAACCTCTGCATTTTAGAGGTTACCCTAAGGGCAGGGGTCCCCGTGCATGTCTTTAATTCCAACGCTCAGGAGTTAGAAACACATGGATCTCTGTGAGTTTCAGGCCAGCCTGGTCTATATAGAGAGTTCCAGGCCATTAGGCTACATACTGAGAACCTGGAAGGAGGTGGGAGAGATGTACCTCAGGTTCATGGCCTTCCCACAGCACTTATGCAGCCTGCTACCCTAGGGGGAGGGCAGTATTGTATCAATGTCTCACTTTGCTAAGACAACACGTTGCCACAAGTTTAGAAGCTAAAAACAATGCAACTACTGCCTTACAATTTCAGCGGGTGGAAATCCAAAATGGAAGGCCACTTTCTCAACTGATTGAGGCATCCAATGAGCTTCAAAACTGAGAACTCTGCATACTGGTGTCTAAGTCCTGATCTCAATGGGTTAAGATCAAGAAGCCAGAGGGGCCATGTTTCTTTCTGGGAACTCTACAGAAGAGTTGTTTCCATGCCCTTTTCTCTTCTGGAAGCATCCATTCCTTGGATTGTGGCACTCCTTTCCCACGTTCAAAACCAGCAGTGGCAGTAGGATTTTTATCACATGGCTTCATCAGGATTTCCTTTCATGCTTCCTTACTTCCTTATATGGATCCTTGTGATGATACTGAGGTCACCTCGATGATTCAGAATGGCTTTAACCTGCTCCCATCTGCAAAATCCCCTGATCATGTAAACTATTGCTTTCCCAGGCTCCAGGATTAGGATGTGGACATCTTTGGGCACTGTTGATCTTTCCCACGTTTGATAATGTAACGCTGTTAACACTTGTTAAAGAAGTGACTGGAATGTTTACAGTCTGAGAGCGATTCCCTAGTTGAACTGGCTTCTCTCCTATGGGATAAATAGTTTTCCCCAGAATGTCCTACCAAGGGATCCAGTTTTGCTTATCAGACTCAGAACACTTCTGACCAGGCTTTTTTGTTCAAGGTCATTCCTATTTCTTTTGGGTAGGCCAAGGTGGGTTTCTGTCCCCTGGGCATAGCTTGAGAGCAGGCTGTTGTGCAAAGTCAGTTGATGACTTGTTACATGCTCTTTTGCTCTTCAAACATGGAGATGACTTTCTGAGCACGGGACTTTTTGTTGTTGTTGTTGTTGTTTGTGTACTCAAGAGAATTTGAAAGCATTTTCTACCCTCATGGTCTGGAATTTCCCATTTAGGACTTTGTCACATCGTTTGTCATTCTATAGTCTGCACTCTTGGCTGCTTCTGTCTTTTGGGCATTATCCCCAAAAGATCCAATAACTCCTCAACAGTGGGGGTCCCCTTGTCGTAGTTCAATGTAAGAAGTCGTAGCCCTGACTGAGCTGTCACTCTCTATGTAGACTAGGCTGGCCTGGAACTCATAGACATCAGCTTGCTTCTGCCTCCCAAGAGCTGGGATTAAAGTGGTGTGCCATCTTGCTTAGCTGAGAAGTGTTTTAAGGGAGGGACAGTGCTGAGTCTTTATTGTTCCGAGATTTCTAGTTCTTGTCACATCCATCTACAATCACACAGACCTATTTCATATATCACACAGCTCCCATTTCCTCATCCATAGGATGAGGATAATAATGCACAGTTGGCACCTCCCTAGTCCCTTGTCATTTGGTGTCTTTCAACTGCCACTATCTGCCTCTCCTGGCTTTTTCTGCCACAAACACCCACTTCGCCTGTATGTAGCTAGCTGGGGGGGAGCAGTCCTCAACTAACAGTCTACCCAAGTTGGTGGATTTATTCCTAGGGCCCCTTGGCCTTTGAACAAGGCAACAAAACTTCACTCTAGTATCTCCTCAAAGTTCTAGTTGTCCACCATGAAACTGAGCACTTTGTACCCGGGGTTAAGATCGAGGAGCCAGAAGAGCCATGTTCCTTTCTGAGAACTCTATAAAAGATTTGTTTCCATGCCATTTCCTCTTCTGGAAGCTCCCAGCGCTCAGTTTGTGCCACCCCTTTCCCATATTCAAACCCAGCAATGGAAAGTAGACTTCTTATTACGTAACCTCACCAGGACTTCCTCTCTTGCTTTCTTACTTCCTTATATAGTTCCTTGTGATGATAGTGAGGTCACCTCTATAATCCAGATGGGTTTTAACCTGTTCAAAGTCCCCTGGTTGTGTAAACTAATGCGTTCCCAGGCTCCAGGATTAGGAGAGAGTAGGTTCTAGTTGTCCACCATGAAACATTCTGGACCAGACCCTTAGCGGCTGCCTTTCCTTTCCTGCTTGGTATCCCCACCCCCTGATATCCCCTACCGATACCCTCTGGAAGTCTCTCTGAAATAAAAGATTTGTGCTCACCTAGTACTTTCATGGCTTCCTTTTAGGGAAACTCAGATAAAGACAAATGCTATGGAATAGAGCATAGCAAATAGAAGGCTGAACAAGAAGAGCATGTGTAGTTTCCGTTGCACCCTATCACCAACCAGCAGTGTCTGCTTAATGTTAACCCTAATGAGGGCCGTGGCTCAGAAAGTAACCTTGTGGTATACACTCTGTATTGCCATTTGCTCTCCAGGTAGCTAACAGGTCCTTCTGCAAACTCTCTGAGCTTTTTCACAATGCCCTTTGTGACGATCACAGTGCTCACAATGATGACATGAGTGTTCAAGATGTGTATGTATCTGTGTGTGTGTATTTGGAAATCTTCACACACTGTAAAGCTTAATAAATGACTAGTTATTTGTGTTGGGGTCTTTATTCCACCTGTTGTCTAAATGGATTTTTCCAGGTTCTTTTGCCAACAAAAAAGACAAAAACCAAATCAAACCAAAGCAAACCAAACAAACAAAAAATCCCAAACAAAAAAAACGAACTAAGTACCACCTGCTACAACCAGCACCAACTGGTCCTGCAGACCTGAGTAGGAGCAGAGAGGGAATGAAGAAAGGATAGACACATAGGCAAAGTGTGCATACTTAAAATAGTTTTTCCACCAGTTTCTCCCAGGACAAACATTTGAATGTAAGAACCCTCATACATCATGTACTGATCAATGGCAGCATGGATATAGGAAGGATGGTGGTCCTTGAAGATTGATCACCTAGTGATGTCTTAGCTATCTAAGTCTGGGTTAGCTGCTTTATGATAATCACATGACAAGGAAACCAGCTAATGACACATTTTCCAGAACATGTCCTTTTCCTGAAATGGTGTGTGGCTACTGTATTTGACCCAGGAAACTTCAGTAGAGGAGAGTGGGCAGGTGAGACAGAGTGCATTGAGTTCAATACCACTGAGGAATTTTGAAGCCAGTGTCAAACATAAACCTGTATTTCCCAGTCCAAGGAGGGTCAAGACTATGCCTACTCAATTATGGCAGCATTAGAGGCCTTCAGAAAAGGGTATTTAACTTGCTGGGGCTTCCATCCTGACCAGGGAACAGTGAAGCAGTTGCTGGAAGCCCCAGGGAATGTTCAAGCAATGGAGGAACAGATGCTACACATTAGAATTAAGACTGCTATACAGAAGCGGCCAGATCTGGGACCACAAATGGGCCATGATGGAGTCTGCTCATCACAGCCTCAACATTCAGGGGACAGACATAAGTCTTATGCACAAGGGTCTCAAGTATGTAGAGCAGCAGTGCAGTGTGAGATTACAATGAGATGTGGCCAAGCCCTAGACAGAAGCTGTGGGGGACACGGCATGACAGGTAAGAGTCCAGTGGTAGGGGAACAAACAAGCTTCCTTGAAGAGAAGAGACCATCTGAGCCCTGCAGAGGGAGGGACAGGAGGAGCCTAGAAAAGCAGAGTAGAAATGCTCCAGGTAGGAGCGCTTGCATGTGCAAATGTATTAAGGTACAATTGGTCATTTTGACAAATGTTCTTTTATGTCTTGTTTTTCATAGCTTGCATTCCCTTTTACCAAGAGAAGCCATCTTTAGTTCTCCACACTGTCCGCTGTGCCCATTACTGGATGTCTAATGCACTCAACAAATTCTATTATTTTATGCTGGATGTATGGGGCTATCCGTTAATACCTGACAGTTATTACCCAGAAAGTAAATGAACCTTGGAGTGAATATTTTCTTTTCCTCAAAGGGGGGGGGGTGAAATGTCAGAGAAAAGAAAAAAATATTTTAAGCTAGGAATCTCCACAGATGCATGCATGCTTTAAAAAAAAAAACACAACAAAACAAAACCTCAAAAGACGTGAATTTGAGATGGGGCTAGGATGCATTCTCAAGACCAGCGTGGATGTCTCCCAGACGCCTGCAAATGGCTTATCAAAGGCTCCAGCTTCAGGCTGCACTCATTTGTCAATGGCCTGACATCTGATGATGTCATAGCACCAGAGTGCGGGTGGGCTTGACTTAGACAAGGTGTGTCTCCAGAGCTGGGTGTGGCTGAGCCCCAGCCCACCCACTACACTGATTTAAAAAAGATATGCCAGCTTCTTTTCTGCACATACACACAACACACATACACACACCACCACCACCACCACCACCCCACACACACTGCTGGATGTCTTTATGTCTTTAAGGAATCATTTACCAGATTTTAAATATGTTCAAAATCCAAGGTGGGCCTTGGGCAAAATGGTGAGGTGGGTGAAATCCCCCTTCCCCTCCCACACTGTCCCAGCTTCTTTTTTCTTTGCTGCCTAACAAGGTTCACTACTTAACCAGATAATTTTTTTTTCTCTATGAGACTGGGGAATTATTATTTCTCCCACCCAGACAGATTTGCAGAATTTTAGAAGAGAATTATGGGCGGGGTGCAATGCTTAATACAAACTCAGGCCTCTACAAAAGGGGAAGTTTAAGCCCACTGGGAGCTGGCTTTTCTGGCTCCTTTGAGACCCCATCAGGTAGATGACTATCTTGTTTCCCAATTGTCCAGGAGTGTAGGCTGCTATAAATTAATTTCCAGTGTTAGAAGTCCCAATGCTCTAGGGAGCAGGTAGGGCTTATGCAGGGCGGTAATGGGAGGGGGCACTGGTAACATTCAGATGCTTTGCTTGGGCGCTGCTGGCAATGCAGTTTGAAAATTCATCAAATTAACAATTTATGGTGCAAAAAAAAGTTTACTTTTGAAAAACGGGTTTTGAGGTTGAAGAGAGAGCTCAGCAGTTAAGATCACTTGCTGCTCTTGCAGAGAAGACGTGGGTCCAGTTCCCAGCACCCACATGGCTGCTCCCAACTGCCTGTAATTACAGTTCTAGGGGAGCCAGTACCCTCTTCTGACTTCCACAGGCACCATACATTCAGGTGAAACAAAATGGATGGAAATAAATCTATTTAGAAACACTTTCGGAGTCTAGGATAAGAAGATATGGCTCTTCTGTTCCTTGTCCTGTACTGTGGCCGATGGCTGGGATGCTTACACCATGAGGTGGATTCAATAGTTATATCTATTCTGTTGACATGGAAATGAAGTCACAGAAATGTTGGATCTCTTACCTAAGTCTACATAGCCAGTTACTAGCAGTATAGGGTTAAAGCCCCAGGCCTCCAAGCTACAAACACTTCATTTAAGCATTTAAAGAGTGAAGGCCAAACCCTCTTCTACAATACCTTAGGTGGCTGTAAAAAAAAATATATATATATCTTAGTTTAGTCAGTGGTTTGAAAATGTTCTGTGTTGACTAGTTGTCAGGAGAGAAAGGCCTCCACAGATAGGAGCTGGTGTTGGGAGGTAAGCATGCCAATGTTCAGATTGGTTGTCTGAGAGTGGTGAGGAAATGTTGTATTTGGGCAGGGAGCCAGAGAGCAGTGGCAAGTTGCCTCGGGTTATGGCATGATGGGTATACTTAGGCCATGGCAAGTGACAGTTTTGACCAAAAAAAAAGTCCAGGGGGCTTTGGGCCTTTAAGAAACAAAGAGCTAAGACAGTCAGTGGTGGAGCACACGATTTTAGTCCCAGCCCTCAAGAGGCAGAGGCAGGTGGATGGATCTCTGTGAGTTGATGGCCAGCCTGGTCTACAAATCAAGTTCCAAGACATCCAGGGCTACACAGAAAAACCATGTCTCCAAAAACCAAAATAAAGAAATAAAAATAAATAATTTTTAAAAATAACCAAAGAATTTGTGGGTTTTGATTGACTGATTGACATCCCGGGACCTGTAGCTAGAGGAAGGGAAGATATAACAGAAAGGTATATGCATTTTACAAAGATGTCTACAACTATTAAAATCACCCACTCACTCACCAAGCCTGTGCCTTTAACCCTTCCAATCCAGCAAGCTGGACTCCCTTGAGTGTGATGGACATGAATTTATACTTGAACCTGGTATGACCCTTAGTTGGTCTGATGACTTCCTCTTTCTGCTTCTTGTGAATATTGTTCTTGGTCTCAAGGGAGACATGGTCACTTTTGTGGGTCTTGCAGAGAAAAATTATTATGACCAGACTCACAAGTTGAAGACAATGTGGTTGGAGTTTAAGAGAAACAAACAACAAGATAGGCCAGCTGGAGATCTTAGTAGCTTCCCTGAGGAGGGAGATGGATTAAAAAATAATAATAATAAAAGAAAGTTGTACTTTGTAAGTTACAGGTCAAGGAGGCAAACAGACCTAGTAATGAAGTCTCAAAAAATTACATTGTTGTTACTGCTGGTGGTGGCGACATCGGTGGTGATGGAGGTGGTGGTGTGTATGCGTGTGTTTAGAGAGAAAGTGACTGGAGTGTCAGGGCAGGCAGGTTTAGGATTTGAGCTGGTGCCAAAAAGTGGAAAGGGGTATTACAGAGGGAAGACAGTAGGTTACACTTGGTGAGTTGGGTCTCAGGAGCTGGTGGACTCAATGAGAGGGCCTTAAGGGAGGGAGGGACTACTGTGCTGTAGTACCTATCTCCTTAGGTGGCTAGCTATTACTTCCTGCTTCTTATCAGTCTTCAGGTGTAGCAGCTTTCTTTCCACATTTTGATTTGAGGCTGTAAAAGAGGTTTTTTTTTTTTCCTCATCCCAGGAGGTCTTTGGCCTGTTTAAGCAAGGAAGCTCCATGCTGTCTTCATCAAATGGTGTTGTCAACCACTGACCTAATCAAATCAAAGTTGGTATCCATGCATCTCTCTCTTTCCTCCCATTCCTCTCTCTCATTCTTCCTCCTCTCCTTCTGTCCCCCAATCTCCTGCTCCTCCTCCTCCCCCTTCTGGTCTCACTAAAGTAGCCCTGGCTGCTGTACTACTCAGAGATCTGTTTCTGCCTCTGCCTACCCAGTGCTAGAATTAAAGCTCTGGGACTAAAGGTGGGTGGTACTACTCCTAATTGGATATTCTTGTCTTAAAGGTGTCTCCAGACATGGTGGGGGGCACCCACTGTCTCCATCAGAAAAGATCTTATGGGCCACTTTTACCTGAGGAAGATAGTACAGATATATATTTTGTCTCAAATAATGTTTGGGAAGCAACTGGCTGCAAAGAGCTCTATTTCCATCCCCTTCTCCTTGCCTAGCATTCCCATTATTGGGATAGGGACACAGCGTCTGAGAATCTAGCCTTAGGGTATGAAAAGTCCCAGCCACACAGAAGAGGTTCCCTTGAGTCTTAGCTGAGCTTCCTGTCAACAGCTAGCATCAGCCATAAGACTCAGATGTGAGCCATCTCAGCTTCGTAGCCCTGTGCAGCCTGCAGATGACTGTCACTCCTTGAAAGACTGCAAGCAAGGACCATCTAGCTGAGGCCATTCATTACTAAAAGACAGTAATAATTTTTTAAGTCACTAAGTCCTTTGATGGCTTACTACACAAGATACTGGAAAAACAAGACAAACAAGACCTCCAAAGATTTAAGAACTGGACTGCTTGAGGGCATCCACAAGGGTATAGAAATAAGGAAATTGAGGGGAGCTTCAAGTAGATTCTGGCTTCCCCTTCATAAGAATGCCAGCATCATGGACCATTGAGATGGCTCAGTGTTTGCTGCCAAGCATGATGGTCTGAGTTTGATCCCTGGAACTAACATGATGGAAAGAGAGAACTGATTCCCAAATGTTGTCTTTTGACCTACAGCACGCACGTACACACACACACTCACACACACAGGAACCATGGAGTATGTGCTGAGCCCATAAGTAAATAATGTAATTAGAAAGCAAGCAAGCGAGCAAAGCAGGAAAGCAAGCAACATCTGCCCCACAGATCTGAGATACAGCCTCCTATATGGCTCATTCTGTAGCCATGGAAGCAACACCTATGTCATTAAAGGGCTAGTTATTCACATCGTATCTTCGAAATGGAAAGGATTCATTCCACAAACCCAGACTAGTGTATCATCAGGATCCCAACTGGGATAGACATTTCATACTCATTTCAAGATGAACTAGGCATTGTGAATGTTTGCACATAAATGCATGTAGGTATATATTAGTTGCATGCAAATCCCTTGGAACTGTATCTCACATATTCTAAGTGCTCAGTATACATCCACGGTCATTTTTATGCAGTGCATCCAACCCATTTCTCTGAGTACCTTGGTATCCTGACTGTAGCTTTTCAAAAGCTAACCAAATACAACTGCTCGGAAAGGCATCTGGCAACGAAGTTAAACATACCTAACACATGATTCAGCAGCTCTTTTCCTAGGAACATACCCAACAAAAACGGGTCCTTGTCATCTACCAAAAAACAAATCGGACAGTGTTTGCCACCACTTTATTCATAATGGTACCAAACTGGAGACAATCAGGACAATCCAAATGTCCATCAAGAGTTTGAGTGAGTAATTGTGATATATTTGCACAATGGAATATCACTCAGTAATTAACAAGGATGGACTCAATTTTATGCAATGAGGTGGATAGATCTGACAGACATGAAAGCCATGCACAGAAAGAGGATGTGCTGCAAAGTCCATTCATAAAAGCAGGTAAAACTGATCTATGGTGATGGAGGATGTTAAGGGCCAAGAACGAACTTTCTGTGCTATTGCCAATGTTCTATTTCTTGACCTAGCTGGTAATGATTACATCTAGAAATTACTCAAGCAGTGCACTCTTAAGGTAAGCTCATTTTACTGTAAGCTGTTGGAGCTCAGGACAGAGTACCCCCAAAATACTGCTATGGGATGCAAAATATGTTGGACTAAAATAAAAGCAGTAAGGGGCGTGTACCACAGAGCTATGGAAAAGTTTGTGCCTCAAGTGTGAATGACTTCTGAGAGCAAAAATAATGGACAAATCAGTGGCCACCATAAGCACCCCAGACCAGGGTGTTTTTTTTGTCTTATAAATTAAAAAAATAAATTTCACCGATAATATGAGAGTGAGTTTAGAAAGGAGTTTTATTGTAGGGTTATAGGTGGGAGAGGGTAAAAGTAGGCAGGGCTCCTGGCTAGTAGGACAGTCCCAGAGATGAAGGTCTCCAATATCTAGGTTAAGAAGATATTTATGGATCAAGGCATGTGGGTAGGGTGGACTGCTCAGTCCAGTTGTCCCACCCATGAAGTATGAAGGCGCCTCTCCATTTAGGTCACATCCCATGTAGCTTCCAGTCAGTGGGAGCTCGCTTAAGATTGTGTAAAAGGAAAGGAAAGATAATGAGAAGCCAGAGCTCCCTTCTGGCATTTTTGGCTTCTGGCCTGGGCAGAATCTAACCAAGAATGGAGGGGAGTGCCTCAACTACCTAAGTAGTGTTCTATGTCTGTCCTCATAAGAAAGCTGTTGAAGCGGCTGGAGCTCCTGTTGAAGCCCCAGGAGCAATGCCTCTCTGACCTTTCTTCAGTCTTCTAATCTCCTGTCCGTTTTCGCAACTGAAGAATGTTCCAGAGGCCATAATTCTTCTTTAAGGCAGGCCACACAAACTAGAACCCTTCTCTGCCATTGCTAACTATAATGCCTGGAAAGGCCCCCTTCCTGAATGCTCCTTGTTCCAGACAGATCTCACTGAACCTGGGGACAGAGAATGCAAGAAAGAAGGCAGGAAGAATCCCACCTGGCAGGCTTGACTGGCTTCTGTCTCAGCCAATTATTAAGACAGACACGGCTTTTGTCCAATAGCATTATCAAAAGACTGGCCATTCTTCACTGAACCCAAGTACAACAGTTTCTCTGGGGATTTAGGCCTGCAATCTGAAGGCTCTTGTGTCTTGTAAAACGTCAATTAAGTAAATTTGTTATGCTTTTTCTCTTCTCACTACCCAGTTGTTTGTTCTAGGGATACCACCGTGACCCTCATGGTGGCTAAAGAGTCATCGCCACTCCTTTCTGTCCCTACAAAGACGTACCTTAATAATAAAAAAAAAAGTAAATAAAAAGTGGGTGGACCTTTTCCAACTGGTTACTTTGGAGAGAGTTGCCTTGAAAACTGAAGGATAGGAAAGGGAAGGGTTCTAGATAACGAAGGAGTCTTCCAGAAAAACTGTCCACTTCCCCTATGAAGTCTCTCTTCAGATAAAAGATGCTGGAACTTCCCCAGGGCTGCCCTGAGCTGCTGCTGGTTCCTTGAGGTAGCGCTGGGGCCAGTGTGGGGTGTTCCCGTGGAGCCACAAGTCCCTAAGGCCTTTCTTTTCCCTGCATCCTAAGTCTGAAAGCTGGCCACAAGCAGGCCTGGGGGTAACTGGCTGGAGACCAGTTTCCCTGTGCCCCTTCATCTCCCCCAACCTTCTCTTTAAAGTTCTGCGGGCTTCCGTTACATCTTCCTGACTTTGGAGAGGGAGTTAACACCACCAACCCCCCCCCCTTCACACTTCCCCAGCAAGAAGCCCCCACAGCACCCTTTGGTACAGCCAAGTCCGCCAGCCCAGCTGTCGCCCCGCCAAGCGTGGCGGATCCCGATTCACTGTCATTAATTTGGAAACCTGGGTGGGTTTCATCAGCGTTGACCGGGCTTTCCTAGACTTTCCCTCATCCCAGACCGACACGTTCCCTCCCCACCAGTGACTATGCCCTCAGGGAGGAAGGGGACGGCAGGGCGACCCAAGTCCCCAGGCAGCACGACAAATCCCAAGAGATCCCCCCCCCCTCCACCTTTCCCCCCTCTCCCCTCCGCTTGGAGCCTAGCGTCCTTGGCACTTCTCCGGAGAGAACAGGGCGGCCTGGAGGGCAGCTGGAGGCCCTGGCACAGCCGCAGGGTAATAGGAGAACATCGGAGACTGGATGGGGGTGGGGATGTACCCTGGGGCTGCGGGTCTAGGCTAAGGCCTTGGAGGGGGGTTAGTGGTCGGGCCCCGAAGAGCCATTTGGGGCCCAGCCGCTCTGCACCCTCCCCGCGGCTCCGCCCGCTCATTAGAGGAGGCCTGGCTGGTCGGTTCGCCTCCTCCGGCCGCCAATTACCCGCCCTGCTGGCTCCCAGCGCGCCGCGGGGCTAGACAAAGGCGCGGGCAGGGGGCGGGAGAGCGGGCGGGGGAGGAGCGGGGAGAGGGAGGGAGGAGGGAAGGGAGCAGGGAAGGGAGCCTGGGGCGCCCGCGCCTGCAGAGCCACGGCGGCGGCGAGATAAGGGCTGCTGGGGCGTCACGCTCCAAATGGAAATGAATCAACTAGCGGGCGCGGCGGGCGAGCTTGGCGGCCGGCCCCCTTCGCCCCGCGGTTTTAGCTTCACGATCCCAAACACCGACCGCAAGTCTAGAGACCCATCCACCCTTGACACCCGGAGGGACAGCTACCCCCTTCCTCCTGAGCTGTTGCTGCACGTTGGGAAAGTGCTGGAGAGAGGGCACGCCACGTGCCTCCCTGTCCACCGCTCCGGAAACCTCGCCAGGAGGGTTGTGCTTAGCTTGGTGCAGCTAACCAAAGCCTTCTAGGCTTGGCTACCACACCCCCCTCCCCGGGCCAGTCCGGGCTCCAAGATCTTCCCAGGCACAGCGGGTTTGGGAATGTTGGGGTGGGGGTTGGGTAGAGTCTCCGCAGTGCTTAGCTTAGTCTTGCGAATTGGTCACATGATGACCAGGCTATCTGTCTGTCTGTCTGTCTGTCTATTTCCTTCCTTCCTCCCTCCCTCCCTCCCTTCCTCCCTCCCTTCCTTCCTTCTTTCCTTCCTTCCTTCTTCCATCTTTCTTTCTTTGCAAAATGAGGCTCTGAGAGGAGAGATTATTTCTTCATAACTCCAAGGGTTAGCGGCAGCATCTAGGATATAGTTCATAGCCTTCTAACATTTTCAATATCCTGACTTTTCCAGGGAAAAAGAAGAAAGCACAACCCACGTAAATGTTCACTGTGGTATTTTCAGCTGTCCTTTGCAGAGCCTTTCTCACTCGAGTGGCTTATCGTGGGTGGGAAAACAGGCTGGAACCTCCCGACTAGCCACAAATGACTTCCACAGGTTCTTCAGGTTTCCTTCTGAAAACCATGGATAGTTGTTCGTTATCTAAATCTAAGATTATTATGCTGGATTTAAGCTTTGGTTTCCAGAATCGCAACCCTCAGGAGGGCCCAGGTTTGTAGCTTGAGTCTGTACCGTGTCAACCCCTGCCAAGTTCTCCTTTCTCAGGGGAGGGGGACGGGTAGGGGTAAGGCTAGGAGCCTTCTGGGGTGCCACAGGGAATTTCCCATTGTTCTTTGGTGATATCTGCCTCCCTGGCTGCCAGAGGCTTTAAGAGGCAGCTTCCTTTTCAGTCTAGCATAGGGACAGTACAGTGCTGGAACAGTCCTGGTGAGGGTCAGGGAGACTCGCGCCTCAGGGCACTCCTGTGGGATGAAATGTAGACCGCCCGAAATGAAGACAAATGCCCCTCAATGAAGTGTTTTTCCCAAGGGTCCTCCTTGCTGTCTGCTGTCAGCAAGGTTTAGGGCTCCTGAGGTCAAGGTCTTCCTCCTAGACCACCCCCACCCTTCCCAGGCTACTTAGCTTTGCACAGAGAATAGCCAGTAGGGGCCCTGGCCTCCTCCTGCTGTCTCGGAGACCAGGCACTAAGCCAGAGACAGAGTGAGCTAGCCAGATAGGCTTGATGCAAATCATTCTGTCCTCCCTTTCACCACCAGGAGCATCACAAGAAGCCAGGCCTTGTGTCTGCTGGAAGAGGGAGGCCCTCTTTCATGTACATGCCTGGGAGAACCTGCCTTACATCTCCATTACCCCCTCTTAGCAGTTGCTGCCCTCCCTACCCAAACTCTGTCCTGAGTCATCTTGCATTCATTTACCCTTAAGGCCCATGGTATTGTATGTGCCTTAGCCAACAGCCTCAACTCCCCAAGTGCCCCTCAATCAAAAAGTAAAGAGCAAGTATAGTGAGAGGGATTGAGGACCCTAGACCGGACTGCTCCATTCTTATTGGTCAGTGGAGATGACAGCTATCCAAAGTGACTAGTCTTGACAAAATAAATTAGGTGGCTAGTTCGGTGACCTATTAGTGAACTGGAGACATTTTACCCTAAAATAGCCTTTCTGTGGAGGCTCCGAATATCTCTTCCATGATTTCATTGTTTTTGTACTAAGATATTGCCTCCCCTGTGGTCCTTTCCAAACTTTTTTTTTTCATCTTAAGTTTTGTAAATAATGGGCTCCAGTATGGGGCAGCCAGGGAGGAGTGACTGCCAATATGGAAGGAATACTGTTCCCACCTCCCCTCCCCAGCCCACTGAGCTGGGAGACAGATCTGCCATTTGCTTGGGAGGGTCTTGGAGGGAAGCACCCAGCAGCCTGATGTTAAATCTCCCAGAAGGATAGACTGTGCCAACTGGGTCCTCAGCATCCCAGATGAGGTATCTCAGGAAATTGGGAGCAGTTTCCACAACCTTATCCTTGATGATTGAGCACCTGTGGGTGACAGTGTTGAGAAAAGTGGCTGATGCAGGTCCCTTTCTCCATACACATAATGTACTGCAACAGGTAAGTGGGTACCACAGGCAGAACTCATCATTGCTTAAATTAAGTGTTTCGGAGCTGGAGAACACAAGGCTAGCCCTCTTGCCCTATGTACCTCGAAATCCCCATGGGAGACAGGGAATTCATGGAGTCATTTTCAGGCCAGGGATGTGCCCTTTCCAGAAGTCTGTTGGGATGCCCTGGGCCACCCCTGAATGTAGCTGCTTGCAGGTGCCCTGGAGTCTTTCTGGCTATATACCTTTGGGCCAGATGCTGAAATGGCAGCTTCGGTTTTCGCACCTACACAATGAAAATAAAAGTCCTAATATCCCAGTGCTGTTGTGAGATGAAACAAGGGAACACGTGTATATATTTAATAATGCACCTGAAACAAGCTAATTGCTCATTTAGTAACACCTATTTCTTTTCCTCTTCATTTCTCCCTTCTCTCCTTCCCTCCTTTGCTTTCTTCTCTGTCGTTGGCTGTGTAAACCAGGCTTGCCTTGAATTCACTGTGTTCCATCTGCTTCTGCTTCCTTATTGCTGGGATTAAAGGCATGCACCAGCATACCTGGCCTTTCTGTCTTTTTAATAAAATTCTGATTGTTCTTCTGAACTCGATGCAGTATATTTGCTTGTTGCAGAAAAACAGATAGTTTGAGTTCAGCCATGCAAGGGATGATGGCTATTACAGAAACCATACTAGGTCTTTCAGCTGGGGTGATTTAATTAGAAAACTGGCCACAGAAGTCTAGGAATCTCTGAGAAGCCACACAAGTGTGGTCATCTAGAGATTCCTACTGCTAGGAAGCTGCTATCAGCCTAGGCCTGGAGAGTCCAGAGAGGAGATAATGTTTTTGGGACCCAGAAACCAGCTCTGTCTAGTGTGTTAGACCCCATAAGAAAAGGTTGTCTGCAGAGAGCTAAAAACACAAAATAGTCATCACTGGGTAGCTTTGGAGAAATAATGAGAACAGATGACATAACCTGGCCTTTCCTACCTCCTGCCCTCTTATCTGCCAGGGCCTCCCGATGGACAAACCTCCCTAGAAACCTAAGGGCAAGGAACTGGAAGCATCCTGATGCCTTGCAGTCTGGAGGAGGCTGGGAAGAGCCTGGCAGTGGAGCAAACTGTGATGTAACCTATCAAAGGACTGGTTCTCTGTGCAGCTCTTCTGCTGTAGCCCCAACTAGGCAACTTAAGGCCTTTGTGCATGATGTCAAGCAGAACTCAGCCTAACAACAGGTGAGAGGTTTCTTTTATCCTGGAGTCTGCGGGAGCACCCTTCAGCTAGGAGAATGCTGCTTTCACATCTCTACTCTCCTTTTAGCTGTTCCTGACCAGCTAAAGTCCACCTCTGTGGCCGAGGTGCCTATAACTGGGCTGCATGTCCCAGGCCATGATCTAACGCATCGCTTTTATCCTCAAGGAAGCTACAGTTGGGCTGTGTCCCAGGTTATGATGCAGTGTTTTCATTAATGGTTTTCTCAAGCTTCATGCTGCTGCTTCCTGGCAATCTGGAAAAAAATCAGTAGAGGGTCAGTGAGATGCCTCGGTAGGTAAAGGGACTGCCAGCAAGCCTGAAAACCTAAGTTCAATCCCCAGGACCCCTATGGTAGCAGGAGAGGACAAATTACTGCAAGTCGTCCTTTGACCGCATGTACTCCGTGGCAGATGTGCACACACAGCGAAAAAATAAAAGAAACATCATTCCAAACAGTCCATACAGCCTGCACACATATATAGGGGGTAATGGAGAGAAGAGACACTTAAGATAACTTCTGAGAACCTCCTTAAGACATTCTGGAGAGAGGCGCTCAATTCCAAACACGCCTTACACAGGCACTTTTTCTAAACTGTCTTAATACATGTTATTTTACTCACTGGGCTTGAACAGTTTAACAGGCTTTAAAGGTGTTTGTCTTATCTGAGGTCTCACCATGCAGCTCAGGCTAGCTTTGAGTCCATGATCAACAAGTTCACGATCTTGCCTCAGCCTCTGGGTGCTGGGAATACAGCTGTGTGTGCCACCACACCTGGATCAAGGCCTTACTTAATTGGAAACCTTACTTATCAAAGGTCTCTGAGAGATTGGATTATTTTTTTTTTAGTTTGTTCCTGTTTCATCCATGTTGTCATGACAAAACATCCTGACCAAAAGCCATGGAGGTGGGAGAGGGCCTTCTACTTACCTTATGATTCTGGGCTATAGTCTTATCATTTTGGGGAAGTCAAAATAGGAATACAAGCAACTAATCACAGCCAACCTCAAAGAGCAAAGAAACACACCTGCTTATGCTCACTGCTCATGTTCAGGTTTTTCACTCCTATACCAGTTAGGGACCAAGCTAGGACATTATGTTGGCCCCAGTGACCAATCAAGACAGTGCCCCTACAGACATGCCAACAGGCCAACCTGATTGACGTGGTCCCTTGGCTGAGACTCTCTTCCTGGACGATGCTAGGTCGTGGCAAGTTGACATTTAAAATGAACGATCACAGAGCCCAAATAAAAATGAAACCAAAAAGCATCTTTCTCCTTGTCTCAAATTCAGGTATTTTCTTATTGGATGTCTTTTAGTGCTATGCAATTCCTGGCTTATTGCTTTAGCTTGATGTGAATGTACAGAGTGACTGGTGACATTTGAATGTTGATGGTTGTCTTGGGAACCAATGGGATGTCTGGCTTGGAGAATATTCTCTTTCTACATCAGGATGGAAACATGGCAGGGCCCAGTGAGCAGTTATTAGTGGTTGATTATTTTTGTTTGGTCCCCAGTAGTTAGACATTTGAACCTTCTTGGAATCTGTGCAGGACAGACAATAAATTGACAGAAGGAACAAGAGACAGGAAAAACAAGTGACTAGATTCAGAGATACTAGAACAGATTCCAGCTACCCCCAACCCCAAAGGTATTTGTTCCTGTGTCATGAAAGGAAGAAAAGGACAGCTAGATTTTCTTCCTGTTTCTTGTGGGTTGAAGGAATTGGTTGGGAGAGAGAAGTTTGCCACATAAATGACTACATAAACAACTTTCCAGGGGGCCTATTTAAAATGCTCCGGGGAATAGATTGTTTTAAAGCTTTTAAAAAACACCATTTACATACAATTAATATGTTGATTGCACAGCATTCTTATTAATTCATTATAGCAAGGGCTTTGAAATAGCAAAACAGCCTTTCAATACTTGGTTTGTGATATAACATGAGGCAATGACATACATAATCATTATATATGTTGGTGTGTGTGTCAAATTTAGAGTCTCATCATTTCCCAGTACCCACACCATGCCTCTACAATACACTCTTTGCCACACAGGGTGGCACAAAAGAGATGGTCTTTTATACCCTTTTAACCCTTGGCTCCTGGTTTGTTATCACAGTAAAGATTCTTGACTGAGTGGCGTGAGGTTTCTAGTAATCCCAGTTCACTGCATGAGACTCCACTGTTTAGCAGATGTCTTGCTTTAGCTGAGTAGGAGAGGGGGAGGAGAGAAGGACAGCAGTTAGTTGGGACCTACAGAAGATCAGACCTGGGGACCTTTCATGGGGGACACCAGACAGTACGGTCTTGACCTTGGGCCTGCTTCAGTTCTTCATTGCTGAACAAAGAAAACCCCTCAGAACTTGTAAGGTTAAAGCAAATAGGACTTAATCATTGTTCATGATTCTGTGGCTTGACTGGGGAAGAACTGTGCTACCTGCTGGTTTTATCAGGTCTTCTGCTGTGGCTGAGGTAGATGGGACCGGAACGTCTAAGAAGGCTTCTGTCAATACTGGCTCTCTGGTGGGGATTGCTGGGAGGCTGCAGCTCTCTGAATGATCTCTGCAAGGAGTTGAGTTGGGGGGGTGTTTGGGGGTGTTTCTTTGAGTAGCTAGTTTGGGCTACTTTGCCTGGTAGTTGGACTCCAGGAATGAATGTTCTAAGAGAACAATGATCGCATGTTTATCCAGGCTTTGCCCATGTCACTGTTGCTAAGGCTCCACTGGGCAAAGAAAGTCGCAAGACTGGCCTCAGCGTTAGGATGGAACAAACAGAATAGTGAATACTAGGCTATACACTTTCCTGAGAGCAACCAAAATAACCTGAGGAGTCAAGGCTTTGTTGCCTTAATTATTTTTTTTTTGAGACAGGGTTTCATTATATCCCCTAGACAGGCCTTGAATTTACTATGTAGCCCAGGCTGGCCTTGCAAGTGCAGCAATCCTCGTGCTTCAGCCTTCAGAGTGAGGGGTTTAACAGGAGTGAGCTACTATGCCCTGTTCTCTTGAACTTCTAAGTCTCACCCGTATTGTTTTCCTATTTTCTCATCCTTTTTTTTCCCTCCTACTTCCCCATGTCCCCATTAGAGGTGTATGTTTGGGGACAAGGACAACTCAGTGTCCCATGTTCAATGACAGCACTGTGGCTACCTTCTCTATCTGCATGTGGGTCAGGCTGTGCTTACTTCTGACTTTACTGTCTCCATGAATTGTGAAGAGTTAGATGGCACAGGCAAGAGAGATTTTTTTTTCTTTCTAAGATTCAAAGTCAGATGTTTTAATATTTCACTGAACTACTACAGAAAGCCCTTCATTATGGGATGGAAATGCCTGGAAAATGGCCTTCTAATTAATGTGAAATGAGAGAGTGCCCCTCAGAGCAAGGGGGACTTGGCAGCTATGAGGGTGATGTCACTATGCCAGCACTTCCTGGGTGGGGTGATTGGATGGGGCCGGATCGGAGGATATATTTGCCTCATGGAGCCCATTCAGCATAAATCCTGCCACTGGGCTGGGATGGAGACAGCAAATTGAGAACCTTCCACAGATCACTGAGTTACTGCTTCCCAGAAATTGCTGAAGCCATTGATCTTGATCTTTGTAAATCATTCAATGATTCTGGCATTCAGGCACATGGTAGCTCTGCGTATGACAACCTGCAGACAGTCAGGCTTGTTTCAGCAGCAGGTCCTGGGCACAGAGTCTCAGTGGGCTCCGCCTCGGCTATGTGGACAGCATCACGGTGACCTTTACACTGGTGTGCAAGACTGTTCCCAAGTAAGATGCAAAGTGACTTGCTCGGCGGCTGTCCTGCGTCCTTTGACAGTCTCTGAGGAGCAATGTGTTGCTGAGAAACTGGGAGAGTCCCTGGATTGTTCCGATTGTCTTCTTGGTTATTGCTCACACTGAGGAAAGCAGTTGGCAGCTGTCTTGGGGTAAAGGGAATTAAAAAGTTTGCTTCAAGCTTGGCTCATTGGATGAGAGCAACAGTAATTTACTATGTAGTATTTACTGAGTACTTACCATGTGCCAGCACCATGCCATGGACTCTAATTTGCATGTATATTTGGCAGCAAAACTATAAAATAGAAACTGTTATCCCCTTTTTGCAGGCTGCAGATGATAGGTACTATGTCCTACAACTTGCTCTTGTCAAAAGATTTGTTGTCCTTCCTGCTATATGGCTTAGTTCAGTACATTTTATGTGACTTGGTTCAATCAATGTTAATCACGTGCCCAAATAAGTCTAGCATCAGAGGAAGATAGGGCTACAGGACAAAGAAAATTGGGAATTTTGAATTCAGTACTGCCATTCAGCTTCGAGGAAATACTTTCTGATGACTCAGTTTCCTATTTTGTAAAATGGAGCTGATAATACCTACCTACCAGGGAGTGACAGGGATTAAGAGGATCTATCATAAAGTTGGTTGTAAATAATATTCTTTTCAAGTGTGAGGGTTAACAGCGGCATGTGAGAGATAGTGGGAATGAGTCAGAAAGGGACAGCCTTGGGGGGGGGGGGAGTTAGCAAGGAGGAAGGACAAGGGGAAATGCCAGGAAGTCAGCTGTGAGCCCGAGGTGCTGCTGGGGGTCTTTGGGCAGTCTTTCTGTGCTTCTGCCTTCACCATGGGCACCGAAGCATGTGCCTTTGAGTAGCTTTTGAGGCACTTTGGGAGGAGCTTCACTCTCAGACCTGGCAGTTGCCTTGCTGCTGCCAATGCAGCACCTTGTCCAGGCCACACGATACAGTGTAAGAAAGGTGGGTTCCTCTCAGGGTGTCTTCGGGCCACAGCTACTTGGAGATCCTGGAGTCTCATTTCCTCCCAGAGCTGCTTGGTTGGGGACATGCCTGCTCCAGGAGGGATAGACAGTAGGGGGTTGACTCTCTGGATCAAGGACTTGGCGTGGCTATGCTGTGGTGTCTTCTCAGCTCCTCAAATGCTGCCTGAGGACTTTGAGGAAGAACTATGAGGGTCTCTTAGCGGTGCAAATAATAGAAACTCCACTCAAATCTGCTGGTACCCAAAGTAGAATTGGTGTAGGGATCTAAAATATCTAACCAATAGCTTTGACATGCTGGAAACACATTCACCAGGGTCTGAAGTCAAATAATAACTTTAGGGTCTGTCACTCATTTCTTAGCCAGCCTCAGGTAATAATGTGAGGGTGGCCACTAGCTGTTATCGGTCTCAGCTTACCCTGGTGGAAACAGAAGCCTTACCTCTTGGAGAGACATCCCAAGGAGGGCTTTGATTGGCCAAGCTAGAGGCAAATTACCCAATGACTATGCATGAGTATTGGAGAAAAAATGACTGGCTAGCCAGGGCTGGGCCATAGTTTTGTGGATGGGGGTGCTGGTTCTTGAAGACTCAGGCTATTGAATATGGCTAGCCACAGGAAAAAGATGCTTTCATTAGAAGATGGGGCTCTTTGAAAACAATGGGACCACTTAGCTATGACCAGTTATGTGTTGAATATGTGAAACTATTAGCCAAAGGGCACTCCTAAAGCAGCTCTAGAAGCTTCTCCGCAAGCAAACTTGCTTTCTAGGTTGTCTTACAGAGGTGCCTGGGGCAGCAAGCCAAGAGAACCTGGTTCCTCTCTCACCCCCATCGGCCTCTCTGTGCCCAGCTGCAGCCATTGACTTGGGCCCTTTGGCCCTGGGAACAAGGGCTCTCCTTTGACTATCTGCGGTATTCAGGGCAGCCTCGTGCTCAGCCAGAGGGCTAGGCCTTGTCCAGATGTCCAGAGGGGCTGGTTTCATGTGTCTGACAAGGCCTTCTTTCTCAGCAGGAGGATCTGAAGGAGGGCAATGTCTGCAGCCTGGTCACGGGGTGATAAATGCCTCCTATGGAATGCAGACATGAATTCTCAAAAAAGGGAGGGGAAAGGCTTTCATCATCATTGCAAAAGCCCCAAACAAGGGAGTTTTCTCATCTCAAACGGCAGGATGGGGGTGGAAGAGGGATGTTGGGAAACAGTAAGTAGGGGGAGGCTGTTGGCAACACAGACACTTGACTGTGAAACCTCTGTGGAAGGCCCGACAGAGCAGAGACCTCTTTTCCTCTTGAGCAGTCCAGGACCCAAGGCCATGGTAGCCTGAACTCAGCCTCCTGCTGTGTGGCAGGGACTGTCTGTTACCAGCTCCAGAGAATGGGGGCTGTGTTGTCCTCATTCTCCTCCCTCCCCCAGCACCACCCCAGAGCTGCCCCCACACAAATGGCATTGTACGACTACGCACAAAAACTTCTGTTCATTCCCCATCCATGCATGGGGACAAAAAGCTGAGTGTGGCTCACTGTGCTCTGGTTTAGGAAGGATGGAGCTCTGGGGATAAAGAAGGCTGGGAATTCAGGGGCAAGACAAGAAGAAAAGGATGGCTGAAGGATGTAAATTGGCTCCGGCCACTGGATGAGAATTTGTGACCCAGATAGACCCAGCAAGGAAGGCACCTCTGGTTGCCCTTGACCTGCTTTCACAAGACAGATCACCTATAATGGAGACTGATGACTATACCATAGTCAGTTTCTCTGATACATCCATCCCCCTTAGGCAGAGTCCTGTGGCCTTAAAAAGTCTCCAGAAGTCTTTGTTTCCTCAAGGGGCATTTGTGGAGTCATTCCATTGTGGTTAGTTAAGTGTGGGCTTGGGAAATCGGACAGACCTGGTTTCAGAACTCGGCCATTGTGCCAGCTGTGTGGCCATTGGCTTCTCCTTTGTCTTTCATTACTTATGAAATGGAAGTAACCATGATCTCTATAAGGTTGGGAGAAGAAAAGGACACAGTCCACTGGGCACGTACAGCGTAATACACAGTAGGTATTTAGTCCACATTGCTGATTAACTGAGGCATAATATTGGTGGCTGTGTTCACCATGTCTGCTGTTTGAGAGGATGATGAGAATTCAGAGAGTTGTACCTTATGAATGAGTTGCATTTCATAGTTAAGTGGGAAGCCTGTTTTCTGGACCTAAACATATAGTTTCCATAGAAACACTGCTAAGAAAAGTCTTGAGGTTTCCAGTTAACCCACAAAAGCCTATTCAACTGTCAGTTCCCAGAAGTAACTGAGTGGTGGCTTTAAAACAAAGGAGAGAATTCTTTGTCTCTTCCAATGAGAGGTACCCTGGGTCCCCTCCTTTTGAGTTTACTGGACATGTGGTTGCTTCAGTCCGCGTAGAACATGACAGAAAGGGCATAACTGTGACTTCAGAGAATGGCCACAAAAAAGGCTGTAAAGTTTCTATCTTGCTTGTTGGATACTCATTTTTGCAGGTCAGAAAAGCTATCTAAGATGCCAGGAGCCTTATAGGCCTCGCAGCTGAAGAGGCCATGGGGTCATACACCACAGACATACAGAGACAGACAAAGAGAGAGACACCTTCTGTGTCCATAGTCATTCAAGTCAGCCCTAGCTTTTGGAGTTTTCCCACCCAAGGCCCAGTCACTGTGAAGCAGGAGGAACAAGGCAGCCCACTGTACTCTGATTGAAGTCCCAAGCCATAAACTTAATACAATGGCCGCTGTTACGGTTTGGGGTTGTTACATGGCCGTAGCTACTTCTAGCACCTGGTCTTCTGTAACATGGGCAGTGACCACAGCTGCCAGTAACTAATGGCAGTGAGATCCTGCTATGTGCCTAGCACTGTGAGGAAATGCATGCTTGTTTTTTAAAGTCAAGTTATTATCCTTGCAAGGACTCATTTCTTGAACCTCCCCCTTTCCTGTTTGTGTTGGTTAGCCAATCACTTCAGATTGTGAAGCCTAGCTTCCACCAATGGGAGGAGGCTCAGTCACCATCTACTTCAGGGATAAAAGACAGGGGACTCGCGTTGACCCTGGAGGGTTGTTATCCAAGTTTGAGGCTTGGGTCACATTCTTTACCGAAAGCATCAGCTTGTTGAGATCCTTTTGCTTTCTTTCTGTGTTCCTTTGGGCAACATCATCATCATTTCTTGTTTCCAACGAGCCCGTGCTACATGCCTTTTGTGGATTGACTCAGTCCATGCTCAAAAGTACCCTAAGAGAGAGTCCTTAGAAACCAGTGACACAGGCAATAACTTTGAATGAGGAAAGTTTCCTATGGCTGAGTCCCAGGGCTTGAAGGAAAGAAAACAGTTTCCATGGCTGGGTTTGAGGAGGTTCTTGGAGACTTTGCTGTAATTATGGATGGCACTTCTAGACAAGTCGCAGAGTTGATTGACAATATTGACTGTTTTAATCTACTTTCCCTTCCAGACCAATAGTCTTTCTTCAACTCAGTTGTCTCTGTTTTAGAATTTGGGATGGCATAGACCCAAATTTTACCTCATTTGTGTTATAATGAAAACAGAGAATCTCCTCCTCCCTGTAATCACAGGCACAATTTGGTACATTCCCACACCTTGGCTTTGGCCTGGACCACGTGTCTTGCTTGGCCAATGGGATAAAGTGGAAGGGGAAGTGTTCTGGTTTGGGGCCTGAGGCTTTAAGAGGCTTCATAAGATTCTGCCTGGTCTCTTGTGTTTCTGCCTCCCCACGACAAGATGCTGCCCCATTTGCATGGTCCCAGGAGGTAGATGCTAGACATGTGAAGCCAATATCAGCTGATCCTCAGCCTAGTGAATGGGATATAAATGCTCACTGGTGGATTTTTATATTGTTCCACAAAGATTGTGGCCTAAAACCCTAATAATGCAGATAATTTACTATCTGGAACAAATGTGTGTGACAGGAATGGGAAGGTCTCAATGCATCGTAACAGGTTTTGTTTGTTTATGTTTTTTTTTAAACCATGTCCTCAAGTCAGTCTTAGCCTCCTGGTTGCTGGCTATACTGCCTGGAGAATCCATTTCAGTTCAGGAGTGGTGGCCTTCCTTTGAGTACCAAAGTGCCTGTGGTGCATGAGGTGGTCTCTAGGACAATTTCTCCATTACATCACACAGAGTGGTTCTGACCACCACCAGTTGACACCACCAGTTAGGCAGCTGAATACAGAAATATTTGCAGATCTGGTGTTCCTAATCACAAGCAAGCTACTGCCCTGTGTGTAAAGAACTTAGTCTTACTGAAGGGTAAAACTGTCTCTTCTTAAGGTGATCAGACTCTGTTAAGAGTTACCAGATACTTTGATGGATACTTTCTTCTTCTTCTTCTTCTTCCTCTTCCTCTTCCTCTTCTTCATTTGTTTTTCAAGACAGGGTTTCTCTGTGTAACTCTGGCTGCCCTGGAACTTGCTCTGTAGATCAGGCTGGCCTTGAACTCAGAGATCTGCCTGACTCTTTCCCCTCAGTGCTGGGATTAAAGACATGGGCTACCACTAACTGGATTGATTCAGCAGTTCTCAGATGGTCCACCATAGCGTACACCCTAAGAATCATTATAACGAAGACAAAGCAAGTGGAGGATATTCACTGTCTGGGAGAAATCTGAGCTTAATATCTAGCAGCCTTCACAGCTTCCTTTGGACTTCCAGGCTGGGCTGTGGCAAAGAAAAAATAAGGCTCTGGAGAGGACCAGGGGAGGAGAAATTGCTCCCACTCCCCTGTGTGTCAAGCATCTCTTTTCTTTCCTATGTCCTGTTGACCAGGCCCTGTGCTTCCCAGCTGGGTTATGGATCAAGCAGTTGTAATCTTCACTGACTTTAGGCCTCCTTGGAGGAGTGTATGCATGTCTCTTGCTTATTATTGGCAGTGTTTATGCTGCCTGCCTTTCAAATAGATGCACGTTCAGCTACAGCTAATTTGGAATTTGTTTCTCCAAAAGCATTTAGAATTGTTTTTGCCTAATGCATCAGATTTAAATGCTGGGGCTAATTAATATGGAGGCATGAGGAAGAAAGGAGAAAGTTGCTCACCAGGCCTCGAGGAGATGAACTACAATAACCCTCTCTCTCTCTAGAGTGGTGGTGCTTGAAAAAGTTCTGATTCCTGCCAAGGCCACAGATGAGGACGTGTATTTTTCAGTTATGCCCTGCTGGCCAAGTGACTTGGGAACTAAAGAAGAATAGGTGTGTATGTGTGTGTGTGTGTGTGTGTTTATGTGTGCATGTTATTTATGCATTGCATGTATCCTGTGTGTAGTGTTTATGTGTTATATGTGCCATGTTTGTGTGTCATGTGTGCTATCTGCATGGTATCGTGTTGTTTGTACCATGTGTTGTGCTTTGCTTATTACATACATCCACTTGTATTGTTTGCATTGCATGTTGCCTCTGTGTGTTATAGATGTTGAATGCCTTTGTATTTGCATTTTGTGTTATGTGTATGTTGTATGTTATATGTATATCATATGCTTGAAAGGTGCTTTCAAATAGGACTCACTCTAGTTGGCTAGGAGTTTGGCACCTTTCGTGAAATACTGGGATGTACCCACTTTTGTCAGGATGAAATTGAAAAGGGTGAGGGTGAAGGTAGGGGTAGAGTTCAAAGTTTGGCTAATTTAGAACTCTGTAAATGCTATGATATAAGTATTTGTGCTCCCTTCAATTCGTATGTAAAACTCTATCCCTCAAAGTGATATTAGCAGGTGGTATCATTGGATAGTGGCATTCTTTGGGTATGGCTTGTTCTCCAAGGGTTCATTTATTAGTCTCGTGGTTCCTGTATAAAAATTTAAGAGATGTGGAACCTTTAGGAGGTGAGGTAATTGGGAAGTAATTAGGTAATTCAGGAGTATCATCCTCAGTATAGATTAATATTATTCTTGTGAGGTTTATCTTAGTTTCCATGATAATGGCTTGTTATCAAACATGTCCACCTCACATTTGTAATCTCTTCTGCATGTGGCTTTCCCCCTTCTTGCTCTACCACACTGTGGTGCAGTCAGAGAGTTCTCTCCAGGGGCCAGACAGATAAGGCCACTAGATATTAGACTTTAGCATCAGTGGTCCAATATTTGCAGAACCAAATAGACTTCTCTATAAACACTCAGCTTTACATATTTTGTTATTGCTACACAATGGATTAATGTGTATGATTTTATAGAAGCAGCTGTGTGAGGCTTCAGGGGTGAAGGATTTACTGTGGATGGGCTTTTGGGGAAGACAGTGAGGGAGGTAAGAGAACCAAGCAGAGTGCCATCTTAGGCCAACTTTCTGCCTCACCTGGTCCTACAGGGGAGAGGTAGAGTGTGAGTTATACCTCTGACCTTGTCCCAAGTCGGGTCACAGAAGCTGGGTTTTATACTCTCTTACACATTTTATGGAAGGTTTCCTTGGGGAGCATAAACTGTCATGCAGCTCCAGCCCTACCCAAGTTGGGGAAAGCATCTCCAGAAGGTTTAGGCCAGCTGGCTGAAAAGAATTACAGGTGCAGGCTGTTTGAACTAAAAGCACATAGCAGATGGGGAAGGACACACAGAAGCCATCAAAAGGGACTGAGGAGGTCTGAGCCAAGCATCAACCATGTTTGCTACTTTGGCGGACTCATGACACCCACATTTATTTTTTTATTGCTGCATAACAAATTGCTGCAAATATAGATGCTTAAAATACTTGAAACTTATTAGAAAATTTCTGTATGATGACGTTTTGGTCACTGATAGCCTATTTGACCGTAGGACCATAAGACTATATGACATAATATGCCAGGCATGATGATGCATGCCGATAACGTCAGCACTTGGGAATCTCAGTACAGTGGTTTGGATCAGAATGCCATCCATAGGTTCATATGTTTGAATACTTGGTCTTCAGCTAGTGGAACTGTTTTGAATGGATTAGAAGGGGTGGCCTTGCTAAAGGAGATGTGTCACTGGGGGTGGGCTTTGAGATTTCAAAAGATGCTAGCTGTTTGCAGTGTGTTGTGTGTCTCCTGCTGGCTATTCAAGATGAGAGATCTCATCTGTTATTGCTGCCATGCCTTTGCTTCCCCATCATGGACTCTAGCTCTCTGGAATTGTAAACCCAACTGAATGATTTCTTTTGTAAATGGCCTTGATCATGATTTTTTTTATCACAGCTATAGAAAAGTGACTAACACACTGAGGTAAGATGATTGTGAGTTAGAAACCAGCCTTGGCTATATAGTGGGACTCTATCACAAATAAATGAATAAAGAAAAAGCTCATATTATATACTGATGTCATAGCCATTTTAGTGCAATTACAGCATGTGATGTTTACACAAGTGACAAAATTATCAAAGACCATCTTTCTCAGAATGCACTTCTGTTGGTAGGGGAAACATAACTTTGCTTCACAGTTCTTTCTGACTCTAGCACAGCACATCTGGATTTTCTATTCAGGGTTTTACCATGCTAACACACAGGTGTTGCCCAGAGCCGGAGCTCTCTCATCTGAGGCTTGGGATCCTCTTCCAAGTTCCTTGTAGTTAGAAGGATTGTGTATATTGGTTTGGGAGATGGAGAGCTCTTTTTTTTTTCTTATAGGCTATTGGCTAAGGACTTCTCTTAGCTTCCAGAGACCACCAGCAGCCCTTTATCATATGACAGTTCACATGGATGTTTGTTTTCTTCTAGACAACCTGGAATATTTCATCATGTATTCCTTTTTTGTTACTAGTCAGATAATGCCCTTAGCATCTAAAAGACTCATTGATCGTACCTTTACTGTACCAACATGGAGGCTTGGATGAGCTATTCCCCATAGTCTAGGCATTTGAATACTTGGTCTCAAGTTGGTGGACCAGGGAGTGAAGTATTGCTGTGATGAACTTGACCATGTTGATTTTGGAAGAATGCAGAAAGCTGTAGACCTTTGGACTAGAAAAGCCATTGAATTCTTAAAAGGAGAGCTAAATGAATGGTACTAGTAGGAGCTTGGAAAACAATGCAGAGCACAACAGGAACTGTGGAGGCCATGTTCGTAAGGTTTCAGAGGGGAACAATATTAGCAACTTGTCTGGAGACCACTATTTTGATATTTTGGCAAAAAAGTAGATGCTTTCTACCCTTGCCCTAAGTACTTGCCTTAGGCTAAATTAAAAAGTAATGGACTAATTTCTTTAACAGAGGAGATTTCAAGACAGCCTAATAGTGGGTTTTCATGTGATTAGTAATTACTCTTGTGCATGTCTACAATGAATAAGAACAAGGAGGCAGAAATAAATACAAAATTTACAGTTCAGAGAGGAAAAGAACACTGGCAAGGCTAATATTACTGCCAAGGCTTGTGCTGGAGGAGAGGCTGCCACTAGTAAGGGGTTTAAAGCTATTAGAGAGAGGCCAAATCTGCATTGGAATAAAGGACAGTTGCCTCTGGACAAGACCCTATCTAGCCAAGCTTCCAACTTGTGAAAGTAGAATGCTCAAGAAATTTTCTGTTCTTAAAGACCAACAGCCAACAAAACCTACAGCAAATGTGATCCAAGGGGACGGGGTCCACTCCAAACTGATAGCCAGACTTGGCACTGTCCTCCAAGTGGTACTGGTAGAGATGTCTCTGCATGGAGGCCCTGAGAGGCCATTTTGTAATGCTGTGGAATTGAAGCCTGGATTGTATTGGAGACCCCAAAATGTTAAAGATTCCAGAGCCATGGGATATCTGCCAAGGAGAGCTGCATGCAGGGAGTGGAACCAGCCTAAGAGAGAGGCAGGCAGCAAAGCTAGAAGGGCAGAGCCAAATAAGGCCTTTGATATCAGATATGGAGCTACAGGATTTGTAGTCTGAACTGCTATGTTTTGGTCATGCTTTGGCTAGTATTTTCTCACTATGTCCCCTTTCTTCCCTTCTGGAATGATAATGTATATTCCATGCCATTGTATGTTGGAAGTATGTAATTTGCATTTTTTTGCCTTTCATAGAGGTCATGATTAAGAGATTGCCTAGCTAGAGTCTCAGAAGAGACTTTGAACTTTTTAAGCCCTATTGAGGTGAAAAGACTTTGGGGACTTTTGAGGTTGGACTGAGTGTACTTTGTATTATATGGTCCCAAGACTACTGGGGTCGGGGAGTGGGGTGTGGTACTTTGAATGAGATGACCTCCATAGTCCAGGCATTTGAATACTTGGTCCCCAGCTGGTACCTCTTTGGGGAAGATTAGGAGATGTGGCTTGCTGGAGGAAGTGTGTCACTGGGGGTGGGTTTTGAGGTTTCAAAAGACCAGCACCATTTTGAGTTCTATCCGCTTGTTGCTTGTGGTTAGATCTGCATGCTCTCAGCTGCGGTGCTTGGCTGCTGCCACTCTTTCCCACCGTGATGGGATAGAATGTTATCCCTCTGTAACTGTAAGACCAAACAAATCCTTTCTTCTGTAAGTTGCCTTGGTCAAGGTGTTCTATCACAGCAATAGAAAAGGAACTAAGACAACTGTGTGTGTGTAATGACAGGATTTGCATTTAATTGTACTCCCAGGTTCAACCTATACCCAAACGGAAAGGGACCATCTGAAGACATGAAAGGCTGGGGTCAGGAGTCTTAGAGTTCTTCCTGCTGGACTCCACTTCTCTGTAGCTAATCTAAAGCTAATATAGCAAGGTGAGTGGCAGAAGAGTAGTTACCTAGCACCCAGGTGTTAGTAGATTCATGGGCACTGGAAAAATCCCTGGACCTTGTATCATAACAGCGGTCTTCTACTTAGATATTTGGCTGGTAATTGGCAGTTAGCTCTGGTGTTTGCCATGTTTCCTGTAGAATCCGTTTGTGAAAGACTGGCCAGTGAGACACTGTCATTCAGGACTGGCCACATCTCTTACTCTTTCTTGTTACCGCTAGTTTGGGTTTGTTTGTTTGGCTCTTGTTGCCTCTAGATGCTGTTTCTTCCACCACTACCACCACTAACTGTAGATGTGAGAGGATACTTCTGTATCCCTCTAAAGAGTTATTAATTTGGTAGCATTCAGTATCCATCTCCCTGCATTTTTTTCAGGCGGCACTAGACACCATAAGGATTAATCCCTGTATCTCAGTGGCTTCGTACGTCCATAGTCAATTTCTAGTTTAGAGAATAGTCTCATGTAGATCTTTCTGAGGGGTAGCTACCTTCCATGTAGTAATTCAGGGGCTCAATAATCTACTCTGTCATCACCTAGAAATAGCAGTTCTGAAATTTTAGGGAACATGGGATTGTTATGAATGGCTTGCTAGTTCCTGTTGCTGAGCTCTGCCCTCAGAGTATTTGATTTAGTAAGTCTGGGGTGAGGCCTAGGGATGTGCATTTTTCAGCATTTGTCTTGAGAAGAAGCTTGCTGTCTAGTCCAGGCCGGCCTTGAACTCATGTTTCTCTTTCTTTCACCTCCCAACTGCCAGCATTGTAGGTGTGTGTACCAGTATACTAAACATGAATGGATATCATGTTTTTGGACCCAGATTGACAACCACTGTTCAGCACTTATTTTTCAAGCTTAAAAGTGAAAGTGTAAGCACAGGGAAGGCAGGCATGTATTCTTAAATGTAGAACTCTCTCCTTTGCTAGCAGGAAGAATAGGCACATGTCATCCAAGAATACAAGGGTGACTGGAAATACTGCACTCCTGTGTATCAATGCCAAGTGTGTACTGTGCAAGTAGAGGGATACAAATTTTGATGGCACAGTTAGATCCCTCTGTTTTACCTCCTAAGCTGGAGTTGTTATGAATTTGCCAAGTCATGTGACCCAAAAGACTCAAGTGGATACTACTATCAAGGCTCAAGGCTCAAAGGTGGAACTATTCATCTTATGCCAGGAAATCCATAGCACAACAACTTCTAGACTGACTGTGAGCTGTCCCACTTGGCCTGATTACAAGTTTTGTAGTCTGATTACAAGTTTTGAAGGACATGTGTTTCTTGACTGTTAGAAGAAGACCCACTGATTTCATGACATAGCCTCAAACCAAAGGCCAGACCAGGCTGCACAGTCACATCCCCAAGAGCACATCAGAGTGGATACCCACCTTATGTAGTCGGGTCCCAGGTCCCAGCCACCTACTCTTCTGCTGCCATGCCAGGCAACAATGACACTGTGGCCTTATGTTTATTTACTCTCAGCCTCCTGTTCTTCTCTAGACCTGTTGAGTGTCTGGCTGAGGTTGGGACACCTTTGCCGAGATCCATCACATTCCCAGTCCATTGTTGGTAACTCACATTTGATTTTTCTGTGGAGGAAACAGGTCTCGATGAACCTCTGCCTCTTGCTCGAACCTTGTTTTCTTCTTGATGAATGCCATTCATCACTCAAGTCCATGGTCCCTGCATCATAGAAAGTATGGAGATTGTCACTCATGGTGGAAGGCTTGCCAGCTTCCTGAGAGTGATAAACCAGCCAGGAATGAAAGGCAGGTGCATTTCCATTCCTCATGTGGAGAAAATATTAAAAGCGTGTAAGAATTGTAATGCCAAGAGAATAATTAGGGCCACTGCTAGCAGGGATCCAGAATGTGAAAAAAGTGTAATTCAGGCTTAGAATTCATAGCACATAAGGTCAGGTAATGGCAAGACAGCTCTTCATTACTGTTCTTCATTATTTCATCGAGCGCAGTTTTTCAACTCAGCTATGTAGCGCTGAGTCATGAGGCTCCCTGGAAAGCTTCAATTGATAGGTTTACAGGACCATAGAAACAGAGTGGAGGGGGAATGATTAACCATGGTGATTTGGCGGCCTTCCAGATACAAACTGATTATACCAGAAGGTTTGTTGCAATTTCTGTCATGTGGTCAGTGAAAATGACTCCTGGCGTCAGAAACCTTGGCTGTGGAGCTCAACATTGTCAGTTAGTGATGGGGTGGGGTGGTCAGCTTTCCTCTCTGAGCCTTACACCACTAATTTGGGGGAGTTCCAACGTCCCTATTTAGTCCTCATATCCACTAGATCGGGTGTATTTCAATGACAAATTTACAAATAACCTTGCCTTTCTTGCTAGTATCTTCCCAGCTAACAGTCAGGTAGCTGCAGCCATGGTCCACTTTGTAGCTGAAAGAAATAAGGCACTCTTGTTGGTTACGGGGGTTTAAAATTAAATTTATTATCATAAATATTTATTGTTATTACTGCATGTTTGTGTGCTTGTGTGTGTGTGTACACGTAGGCAGAAGTCAGAAAACAGCTTTTTGGAGTCAGTTCTCTCATTCTATTTAGGTTTTGGGGATTGAAATTAGGTTGTTAGCCTCGACAGCAAGTCTCTTTACCCACTGAGCCATCTTGGTGACCCCAGTATGGAGATTCAAGTGAACACAACTGTTCACTAAATGGCCAGAAGTACATAAAATGGGTGAATTTCATGAATGCTAAGAAAATAAAACAGATAGTGGTAATGAGACAGAAGAACTCATAATGAAAGGAATACCATCTTAGCCATTGTGGATGATGTTGGCAGAGGCAAACTTACAACATTAAAGGAAAAACATCAGAAATGGATTGAATAATAAGGGCCAGTGAGATGGTTCCATGGGTAAAGCATGCACACACACACACAAATGCTAAATAAAAATAAGAAGCTATTCATAAGTTCACTTTGTGACAGGTGCTTTATAAACTTCCTTTCTAATTCTAACCTTAGCACTTTTGTGATGGTTCCGAGGGATTCCTAGGTAGCTGGGAAGATAACCATTTCTGTAAATGTCTGTGAGAGAGAACTGGCATGTGGTTGGTAGACTGAGTAAGGAAAATACAAGTCTTCACTGTGGGCTGGGCCTCAGCCAATCAGCAGTGGCCCTGTAGAACACAGTCAGAGGAAGGCAGATTCACTGTCTTTCTCTTCTGAGGCAGGATCGCCCTCTGCTCTTGGACATCAGACTCCATCTTTGGACTATAAGGTTTGCACCAGCAGCCTTCCAGTCAAGTCCTTTGCTCTTAGGCTAAGAGTTACATGATTGACTCCTTGGCTCTCAGGCCTTCGGACTCATACTGAGCCTCTGCTTCTCTAGCTTGTAGATGGCTACTTTCCCTAAGAAGTCGTCTGTGTTGGTCTGTCTATCTGACTGACTGCCTCTCTCTCTCTCTCTCTCTCTCTCTCTCTCTCTCTCTCTCTCTCTCTCTCTCTCTCTATATATATATATATATATATATATATATATATATATATATATACACACACACACATATATATATTTCTAGCTCTATCATCTATCTATCTATCTATCTATCTATCTATCTATCTATCTATCTATCTATCTATCTATCTCATTTATTGTTAGCATACTTTTAAAATAGTTTGTTTTAGTTTCTTATGCCTCTACCTCCCTTCTCCTCCCCTACCCCTCTCAACTCTAGGTAGGAAAGAAAGAAAGTTAGTGGAGAGTGGGGACATAGTTCTCTTTAGCTACTTCCTGCTGGTTAGGGTTGTTGGGTTCTCTTGGGGCAAGTCTAATCTTCGTTTCATGATATCTCTGACTTCTCATCAAACTACAGCAACAGCAATCAGGAGCAGCGAGGGTGGAGAGACAGCAGTAGCCTTCTTTCTTGGAGGCCCCTTTCTCTGTCTGGGCTCTGTCATTTATTCCCTCTCCAGAGTCCTCAGAATTAAACTATCTGCAGCTGTCAAAGAGCCCCTCTCAGAGCCTGCACCAGGCAAATAGTTTGCTGCTGTGGACAATCTGAATCAGCCCAGTATTCCACACCTGGGATTAAAACAAAACAGTATTTACATAACACAACTGAGCTTTTATTTTATTTTGCAATTAATTAATTAAATTCATTCATTCATTACAATTTATTCACTTTTTATCTCAGCTATAGCCCCCTCCCTCTTCTCTTCCCAGTCTCACCCTCCCTCCCTCTTCTTCCCCTATGCCTCTTCCTTAGTCCACTGATAGGGGAGGTCCTCCTCCCCTTCTCTCTGACCCTAGACTCTCAGATCTCATCAGGACTGGCTGCATCATTTTTCTCTGTGGCCTGGCAAGGCTGCACCCCCAGGGGGAAGTGATCAAAGACCTTGCCACTGAGTTCATGTCAGAGACAGCCCCTTTCCCCCTTACTAGGAAACCCACTTGGAAACTGAGCAGTCTATGGACTTCCTCTGAGCAGGGGATCTAGGTCCTTTCCATGCATGGTCCTTGGAGAGAGTATCAGTCTCTGCAGACCCATATGGGCCCAGGTTTTTTGGCTCTGTTGGTCTCCTTGTGGAGTTCCTGCTCTGTTCAGGTCTTTCTATCTCCCTCTTCTTCCGTAAGGTTTCCTGTACTTTGCCCAAAGTTTGGCTATGAGTCTCAGTATCTCCTTTGATACCCTGGTGGGTAGTCTTTTGGATGTCCCCTGTAGAAGGCTCCTGTCCTGTTCCTTGTCTTCTCCTACTTCTGATGTCTATCCTGCTTGCCCTTCTGAGTCAGGTTTCAGCCGCCTCCCTATTGTCCTCCTTGTTCTTTAGCTTCTTTAGGACTATGGATTTTAGAATGTTTATCCTATACTATATGGCTAATATCCACTTATAAGTGAGTATATGCCATATGTGTCTTTCTGCTTCTGGGTTACCTCACTCAGGATGGTAACTGAGCTTTTAAAGACACCAAAATTTTCACTACAATTTATACCCTTGCTGCTATTGTTTCTGTCTCTCTGGAAAGGGCTACCCTACTTTGACTTGGATAGCATCACCCCAGTTTATGGATGGGAACATTGAGGCTCAGACTGAATAATTGATACAGGACACTTAACTGCAAAATGGTGGGGAAACATCTTCCTGATGCTAGGGCCCCTAAATATTCCTTCTACTCTGTACTGTATTTGATTAATGATAATTGCACTACTGGAGTATTAGGGTTTCATCCTAAAGCACACTTCCATGCTCCTATGTTTGTATATTTGATCTTCAGCTGCTGTTACCATTTTGGGAGGTTTGTAGTCCTCAGAATTGGGAGCCTAGCTGGTGGACATGGGTCTCTTGGGGCAGGTCTTGAATATTATACCCACGTCTGGCTCATATTTGTACTTTTTGCTTTCTGGTAGGTTACAGTGGAGGGGCCTCTACCAATGATCTTAACACCATGTCTTCCCTGCCATGATGGGCTGAGAGCCTCTGAAATTATGTGTATAAACAAACCCTCCCTTTTATGTTGCTTATGCCAGGTGTTTTGTCACAGGGATACAGAAAATAACTAATATAGAAAGCAAAAGCATGAATATTTTTTAATGTAAAGACCAGTGGAAGAGACACACAATTACAGAACAGTTCCATCCAGCATGCTCACTGTGCTTGTCAGGCATTTTTAACACACTATATAATGAAACTTAGGGCGGTGGCTAGCTCTTATGATTACAGCATTTTAAACTACAGCCAAAAAAAAAAAAAAAAGCACACCAGTGTATTTTCTGTCACAGATACTTAGGAATGAATCTCAGTATCATGGCCTGGGATCTCAGCAACTGGTGGGCTTCATATTTGCTTATATAAAGAAAATTTTATTTCTAGTTCTGATCAAGATAACTCCAAATCCCGTTTTCCACAGTTATCTAGAAATAAACAAATATTTATTTGAATGAATAGATGAGTACACAGGAAATTGACAGAGCCTGTGAATGGAAAGAGATTTGAGAACTAGGACAGCCTGTGCATTGTATGATGGGCTGAAAGTGAGTCTGAAAGGGCTGAGACACTGACTCAGAATTCTAAGGCCGTGGACAATTTAATATCCACTTCGGGGGCTGGTGGTCAAGAACTGATGCTTTGAGTTCATGGAGAGCAAAAGTTGGACCTAAAAGCCATGCTGTCAAGATGGAATCTTCTATGTGAGGCTAGATGAGGAAAAATCTGCTCAGTAACCCAGAAGGGTTTGTCTGTTTTGTCCTAGACTAAATGGAAAAAGAAAATCTTTTGAGAAAATTTTGACCTATATCTTATAAAGGTTTAGAATTGAATATATATTACTTCTGTGGTCTAGGAAGCCTCAAGCTAAGAAATTTTTATAAGACTTGATAAGGAATCCCACCCACCCCCCTAGGGCTGGTCAGAAATAAACAAATGTCACAGAAAGACATCCCATCAATTAGGCTTTATATTTCTACACATAAAACCATACTTACAGTGAGTGCATGATTCAAAACTATAAAATCAAATAAGAAACCATCTATTATGAGCAAGAACAGCAGGATTAAATACCCAAGAACTTTAGATAACAACATATTAGAGACCATAAAATGAACACATTTTGAAATGACTCAAAGCATAGATGTAGAAATATAAGAAATAGTACGATAAAGAACCAGTATGTGTGAAAATACTAAATAAATATATAATCATCCAGATACAAACTCCCATGTACGTGTTAAATAGAAATTACTAAACAAGTGATGTTGGAAAATTACCTAGGATGCAGCACATGGAAATAAATTTAAGAGAGGGAGGTGAAAGATATGGAGGATAGGCTAGACTTTCCCATATACAACTGAAAGTAATCCAGAGAAAAAGATCAGAAAGTATGTGGGAAGCAGTAATGACATGAGGGATGTCAGAACTGATGGACATGGATTCAAAATTCACTAACCTCCAACAGGAGAAACAGAAGTAAATGTATTAGCTCACACATTTATTTTATTTTAGCTTTCAGGGGGCTGAGGCAGGCAGACCTATGAGTTCAAGGCCAGCCTGATCTACATAGAGAGTTTCAGGCCACCCAGGATTACATAGTGAGAACATCTAAAAATATTAAAACATAACCACATTATAATAAAATTCCCCAAAGAAAGAACATTTTGAAAGCAATAGGAAAGGAGAGCGAGATTACTGGGGAATGGAGATATGGCTCAGTGGTTAGCAGTATGCACTGTTCTTGCACAGGACCCAAGTCTGTTTTGCAGCACCCCTGTCACGTGCCTATAACTCCTATACTCACCTGCATATACAATACACACAGACACATGATAAAAATAAATAACTCTCAGTTCTAGAGAGATGGTTCAGCAAGTAAGAAAGTGTTTTGCTCTTGTAGAAGGCTGGCGTTTGGTTCCCAGCATGTACATGGTGGCTAACAACTGTCTGTAACTCCAGTTCCAGAGGATCTGGCACCCTTTCTGGACTCCACAGTCCCTGTATGTACAACACAAGAAAAATACCCATACACAGAAAGTAAAAACAAATGAGTCTGTTACAAAAAAAGAACAAAAATGAACCAAAAACCTCAAAAAAATGACATTACATTGGCAGATTTTTTTTTTACCAGTGACAATAAAATCCAGAAGAAGAAGGAATGATATCTTCAAATTACAGAGGGAAAACAATTTACCTGGAATTGCATAACTTGTTACATGATTAGTCAAGAGGAAAGGTGAAATTAAAACATTTTCAGACAGATAAGAACTGTCTGCTATTAGCAGATCACTGTCGACAAGGCTCTTAAAGTTGTACCCCATACAAAAAACGAAATTGATCCCAGAAGGTGTGTGATGTGGGATGCTCTGTTAAATAAATAGATCGGTGAGCATAGATTTGTGAGATAATAGCAGTTCCATGTAATTTTTAGGATGCAAACAAGATGGTATTGAAATGGCACATGAACCCTGAATGGAGATCACTAGAACAAAAGTGCTCTAAGATCTTCCTTGAGTTGTATAACACCAGAGAGAACACAACTCCTCATTAAACTTTACTATGCCAAATATGTATATGAAGAGTATCAGGGTCACATTAAAATGTGTCAATAGAGTGCATGATTTCCATTCCAGTAGAGGCTGTAGAGAATAAAGAAAGGCCAAAAGCAGTGGTTAACCTTGGCTGTCAACTTGACGCACCTGAAAGGAGGGCACCTCCAGGAAGGAATTACCTCCATTGGATTGGCTCGTGGCCATGTCTGTAGGGCACTGTTTTGATGAATGATTGACGGAAAAATGAGCAGCCCACTGTGGGTGGTGCCACTCCTGGGCAGGTGGCCCTGGGCTACAATGGAAAGCTGGCTATCGTGAGCAGGGAAAACAAGCCAGAAAGCAGTATTTCTCCTTGGCCTCTACTTCAGCTCCTGTCTCCTGTCTTGAACTCCTGCCCTGACTTCTCTTGATGAAGCTTTCTTTTTTTTTTTTTTTTTTTTTTGGTCATGGGGTTTTTAATCGCAGTAACAGAATGCAAACTAGGACGTCATGTAACCTATCAGAAGAAATAGAGGACTGAAAAAGAATGGCAAATAGGACAAGATAAGATAGCACATACAAACATAGGTGAAAATGAATGGGTTAAATACTCTAGTCACAGCTTGTCACTTTGGGATATCCCTGGCAGGTTGATCTCTAGAGCCCAGGTGTTTGGGGCCAGTCTGGGCAGCACAGTGAGAGTCCAATAGGATAACATCACCACCACTACCCTCTGCACGTGGTGGTGCTCATCATCTCAGCTTGCTCACTGAGCACTGGAAGCTGAGGTGGGAGCACACAACTTCTCAGCCTGCTAGACTTGTGTATGGGGATCCGGCATCACACAGCAAAACAAACGATCCCCCCCCCCTCGAACCTCCAGTGATGAAATATGTGGAAGAAAGAATGACTTCATGACTTAGTAAGTATAACACTTCATAAAAACCTGAGAGACCTCTTTCTTCTAAGTCCATTCATGTTACTCTTAAGCAAAGTTCTAAAAGCAGAAACAGAGCAGTATGGGAGTAGGTCGAAAACAGAAGTGTGTTAGAGCATTGCCATGGCACTGTTACTCCCCATCTTCTTCTCCCCCTCCTCGCCTTCATTCCTCTCCTCCTCAAAATTAGCTAATACAAAGTGTAAAATAAGTTGGCTAAATGAGTTCTTTGTGCCAATTATAATAAATATAAGGGGATCAAACTTCCTGTTGTGCACTTTCCTCTCTTTCATTTTCTTAAGAATACTACAGAATATAGCAATTCCCTGGTGATTCATGTTTGGCTTTCTGGAATTTCAGTTACCTGTGATCATTCATGTTCTGTAAACATATGGAAGTAATAGAAATAAGTAATTCACGGGTTGCAAATTTCATGTTATTCTGAGTAGCATGATGGAATCTGAGCCTCCCTTCTCCATCCAGTGTGAAAAGCATCCTTCTGTCTAGCATGTTCACACTACATGCACTATCTGCCCATTAATCATCAGTGGCTGCCTCGATTATCAGATGGACCCTGATGATATTGTGATACTTGTTTTCAAGTGACCCTCACATGCTGTTTCACAGTGCTTGCATCTTTCACCTTGTTTAGTTTCATCATGAAGGCCTTGCATCATCTTATCAGAGGACAGCTGTAGTATGACGAGATATTTTGAGAGAAAGCTAGAGCACAGCCATACAACTTTTATTTACTACAGTATACTATTTAAAGTTTCCATTTCATTAAGCAGTATTCGTCTCTTTCTGTGGCTTATTTATAAATGGCACACATGTTTAAAAAATGGAGTAAATGCATGGCGTGGGTCTACCTGCAGTAGCAGGCACCCATTGGGGACTTGTCCCTTTTGGATAAGGGAGAGTCATACAGCTAAAAGTAAATGAATGGCGAAAAAATCAAATGAAGTTGAAACTGAAAATTTAATATCTGACAAAATAGAATATTCAAGGCAATAGCTCCCCAAATGACAAAGGGGTATACTGGGGGAAGGAAACCTAGATTTAGAATATGTAATAATTATTAATACTTTTATTTATCTAACAATTTATTGAGTGCTTATGATATTCTGGGCATTGTTCTTGGTTGAAATAATACAACACAGACCAAAACAGAGGGAAATATGTCTCCTCATTACAATATACAGTCTATGCAATTATCAACATAACTGCAAGTATTCAAGCAACAGTGGACAGGACTGGAGAATGAAATAGAAAAATCAGGAAGTGTAGATAGAGATGTTAAGAGTTCTCTCTCCATGCACTCTGCCCAACAGCTGGCCAGAAGTCTCAGCATCTGCTTTGATATTGTACAGGGCAGAGCCTTTCAGGGACCCTCTGTGATAGGCTCCTAGCTTGTTTCCTGTTTTCTTCTTCTGATGTCAATTTGCTTTGCCTTTCTGGCTGGGGATTGAGCATTTTAGCCAGAGTCCTCCCTCGTGATTAGTTTCTTTAGGTTTACAGATTTTAGTAGGTTTATCCTATTTTATATTTCTATATGAGTGAGTGTGGGAAATAGTAAGATAGGGAGAGGACAGGAGCTCCACAAGGAGAGCAACAGAACCAAAAAATCTGAGCACAGGGGTCTTTTCTGAGATTTATACTCCAACCAAGTACCATGCATGGAGATAACCTAGAACCCCTGCACAGATGTAGCCCATGGCAGCTCAGTATCCAAGTGGGTTCCATAATAATGGGAACAGGGACTGCCTGTGACATGAACTAATTGGCCTGCCTTTTTATCACCTCATCCTGATGGGGGAGCCACAGAGGAAGACAATGAGAGCTGATAGATTAGGATCAGAAGGAAAGGAAGACCTCCCCTATCAGTGGACTTGGGGAGGGGCATGTGTGGAGAAGGGGGAGGAAAGGTGGGATTGGGAGGGGAGGAGGGATGGATTTATGGGGGGATACAAAGTGAATAAAGTGTAATTAATAAAAAAAGAGTTCTCTCTCTCTCTCTCTGAAAGCTAGTGAATAACGAAGATGAAAGAAATCAAGATGCTTGAAATTTAGACCATTCAATGAATGAACTTTAATGGATTTCAGGAAAATCTGACATATTTTTTGAACGCACATAATATATTTCAAAAATAGGAGAAGGGAACACAACATACCTGAAGGGAACAGGAGTAAATTCCAGAGACTCAATCTCAGAGTTCAGGCTCTCTGCCTGTTAGCCCAGCCACTTCTTTGGGGGAGATCTTTTGGAAGGCAAACCAGGAGAAGATGTAATGACTGTTCTCTGCAAGCACTCTGCCTTCCTGGAGCAAAAGCACAATCAAAATGGTGAGAACCACAGCCTAGAGCCACAAACATGACTGTCCATCTTTGACCACAGGGCCATAGCTTATGCTGGTCCCTGGTTCTTTTCATCTCTCATTTTGCCTAGGCTATGAATTTCTCCTCAGATGAAATAAAATGGCTCCCAGCCAGGAAGGAGAGGCTTTCTTCCCCAAGCCCTTGGATAGGCCTTCCACCTACACTTGGCTCTCAGAGTGTTTGCTTGGCATAACAGGATTCGTCTTAGTTGAAGTAGGGTTTTTGTTTGCACCGAGTTGGACTCTGCCATTTCAGATTGAGGTTCTTTGCTTGGTGGGATGGCCCCTGTCAGAAGCCACCCCCTTACCTACCAGCTGCCAAAGGCATCACCTGACTCTCACTTCCAGAGGTTAGATACCCCCAAGCTAATACATCCCAGATGTCTATAGGAGGAAATCTGCCTTCAGAAAAGCCTCTTGTGGGTACTTCTGCCTCCTTCTTGAAGCATTGATGTCAAAGTTCATCTCTAGGCTGTGGCTGTGGTTTGGCAGCAGTGCAGTAGCAGTAAGGAGGGAGTTGGAGACAGAGCTCCATGTTTCTACTTGTAGAGAGAGACCCTATAGAAGTGAAGCATGCATGGGTTCTTGGCTGTGCCACAGAAAAGAATTTCAGGACAAGTCTGTATGATGCAAAGTTAGAGCTTCATAAGAACAGATTTTAATTAAGATTTCAGGTAAGGAAAGGGCACTGTACACCCAAGTGTGGACATAGCCTTTATGAGTTACACTTCAGTATCTTAATTATTATACTACATGTTTGGTTTTTTTGTTTTGTTTTGTTTTGTTTTGTTTTTGGCTTCTAAATCTACATTGTCCAAAAGGTTTCTGAAACTTTTGTTTTTTGTTTTCTCTACATTAAGTGAGCTCAGAGTTCTTGAGGTATGATGGATAAGTAATATTATAGCTGCAAACCAAAACCACCAGTCACAGGGTTAAAGAAGAGGCCAAAACATGCTTTTCATTGTAAAAACTGTTCATAATCTTGTTTGTGACATTCCCCGAAAATTGCAGAAAGTTCACCTATGCTTAGGCTAGTCTAATATTATTCTTTGAAATCCCTCTGTGAACAGAATCTTGTCACTGTGTCAGCAGCCTTCAGGGAAAATGTTGTTAATTGTGCTGTACTTCCATCCATCCATCCATCCATCCATCCATCCATCCATCCATCCATCCATCCACCCATCTATCTATGTATCCATCCATCCATCCATCCATCTGTCCATCTATCTATCTATCCATCTATCTCTCTATCTATCTATCCATCCATCCATCCATCCATCCATCCATCCATCCATCCATCCATCCATCCATCTATCCATCTCTCTCTCTCTCTCTCTCTATCTTTGTATATGTGCATGCCTGAGTACATGCATGTGCACCAAGTGTGTACAGGTCAGAAGAGGCATCAGATTACCTGGGACTGGAGCTCCAGAAGGTTATGAGATGCTGGGAGCCGAATTCAGGTCATCTGAAAGAGCAATAAATTCTCTTAACCACTGATCTATCTCTTCAGCCCCAGCATTCTGGAATTCTTGACTCTTAGCTGGTGAGAGGCTTCAACCAGACTCTGAGGGAAAGGAATCCTTTCCCGTTCCATGTCCCCTTAATTTTCTCTATCTTTCTATTCTGCTCCAGTATGATCTTTACCTAGCATGCACTGACTCCTGGGTTCAACCACTGGTACTTAGAATAAAATGAAATAAAATTTCACTCCAGGCATAAATTAATGTTCCATTTAGGGTAAAAGCATGGACTTAAAAATAGTCTCTCATATATATCTATTTATTTTAATTTGAACATTCTGTCTCTGTTCCCCAAACCTAGTGTTGATAGCTATTTTTAAGGTCATATCTGAGTGATTCTCTTCCCTTCATCTCAATTTTTATCTTGAAAAAAATCACAAATATGGAACCATTTAAAAAAATAAAAAAAGTAATGCTGTTCCTCCTCACTCTCTTCATGGGAAACACATCAAACCAAGACAAAAACAAAACCCACAAAATGAAGCTGCAGCTGAAGCAGACAAACAAAAGTTCAAAATCGACAGGATGAATCCATGCTTATTCCTGGATAACTGCCTTTCAGATGTGCCGCTCAGTCCTCACCTACATACTTAAAAAAAAATAAATGAATCTTTTGATTGGCATTTGGAGTATTGGAATCTGAACCCAGGCTTTATTTTTAAAGCCCGTTCCCATTTGTATTCACGGGCAAGCTCTGCTCTCTGGCTCCGTCCCTGCCTTTTGACATTTAGATGTTACCCACAGTAATAAGTGGGCCCAGATTTGAGCTCTGAAGTGGAGGTGGGTTACCTCGTCCTGGGTTACGGCTGGGGCTGTTTCACACATACCGCTCTGTCACTTAATGGTACGGAGTAGTTAATTTAGTCTCACGTCTGAAAACACCTAGAAAAAAAATGTATTCAGTTGCTTGCAGAAGCTTCTTGTGAGTGTTCCTGGAAGAATGGGCCTCAGCTAATGCATCCATTTTCACAGCTGTTGAGCACTTACTGGGACCCAAGGTGTCTGCGATTGTGGCCCTCAGCCTTCCTTGTGGCAAAAATTTCAGGGTCATTTCTGTGTCGTTTTCTCCTCTTTCAATTTTTGTTTGGAGAGATGTCAAACCTTCAGAAAAATAGAAAGAGTAGACGTTGGGTACCTATGTACCCTACATCTTGCTTTATGAATTATAGTTTTGCAATGGTTGCTCATCTGTCTGTGTAATTGTTTATTTTTTTCCTAACCCACTAGGAAAAAAAATTAACTCTAAGCAAGTTGTATGGTAACACTCAGGAGGCAGACAGGAATGAGACACCCCCACCCCATGTCTCTGTCTGTGTGTGGTGAGGGCATGGGTCAGTAGAGAGAAAGAGGGAGAGGGGACAGGGAGGGAGAGAAAGAGAGAACATGAGAATGAATTTACCAGGCATCATGACATTTCTCATCTAAATATTGCAGCCTGAACTGAACCACACGACCATTTTCACATGCAGGGAATTTATACCAAAGGAAAAAGAAAAAAGAAAAAAAAATGCCATGCTCCACACTCCCATTTGCCAATAGTTCCTACACTGAATGCTCATTTCCTAATGCAGAATGCAACCTAGGATCAATACTGCAGTTAGTTGTCATGCCTTTTCAGCCTCCTTTAATCTGTTTCCTTACACTTAGTATTCTCTTTCTGCCCCATCACCTGCTAACTCAAGAGGGCACTGTGGGTGAGAGGTACGGTAAATGAATTTGAAGGCAGACAAGCCCTGGGATCATTACCCCCTCCTTGTTCCACATGCTGTCTAGAAACTTCCCAAGTTTCCAGTAAGTTCTAAATAAACTTGAGAAGCCTGTTTTGTCCACCATTAAAATGGAGCCATTGCACTAAGCTTCCAGCACTGGGGTAAAGAGTAAGTGAGGTAACCTGGTCAAGTTCTCTGTGTGTTCATCTTCAGAACCTATTTCTTGAGCATTCCTTCTGCTGTGCTCCGAGTTGGAGATGAACAAGTGGACAGCACTGGGATTGACTGCAGTTCTTGGACAGCTTACTTATCACGGGATGGGGGACACACATATACAGTGATTATTTGTTCCAGTTAACACACTCTGGATGGGGCTGAAGAGATTTCTCTGCATTTGTTCTTACAGAGAGAGGGCCTGGGTTCAATTCCCAGTACCCATATGGGGTGGGGCACCTCAAAACAGCCTGCAATTCCAGTTCAAGGGGATCCACCACCCTCTTCTGGGCTCCACAAGCACTATATGCACCACAAGGTGTATGGACATCCATGAAAGCAGAACACCCATACATAAAAAAAAAAAATTGACATTAAAAAAGGGCATTCTAGACAGGCCTGGTGGCACATGCCTTTAATTCCAGTACGTGGGAGGCAGAAGCAGGAGATATCTGAATTTGAGGCTAGCTAGCTAGCCTGGTCTACAGAGTGAGGTCCAGGACAGCCAGTACTTGACTGAGAAACCCAGTCTCGAAACCTGCCCGCCCCCCCCCCCCCGCCACAGCCAAAAGGGTACTCTGTAGAGAAAGGCAGACCCTCTATCTCATTCATTTTAGTAACTTCAATGCCTACTGCTGCACCTGAGCACACACTAGCAAATGATGACTGGATTATTTTAGTTCTGACTTTGAGGACTAAGACACTTCTTGGAAACTCTCATTCTCCTTGGTCCCCTAGTAGTATTCTGGAATGGAGTGAACTCTGGAATGGATCTCTTTTGAGGAACAGCCTGGCTTGCCAGGATTGAAAAGATATCCACCAGCGATTTCCAATGAAACCACAAATTGAGAGCCATGTTTTACTTATTAGTCAGCTGGCAAGTATTTTCTGAGGAACACCTAAGTGTAAGATTCGATAAAATGGGAGAGGCAAAGAAGTGGGAGGCTTGAAGGGGAGAGGAGGACTGGGATCACAGGTCCATGGAAAGAAGGCCGCAGGTGACTGTGAAGAGCCTGATGGTGGTTAGGAAGGTGAATTCTCCAAAGATTGACGGGTTTGAGTGGGGAGAAAATGATCATCAGTTTGCCTAAGGGATGCTGTGTGGAGTAGGGCGGGACGGATAGTGTAAGGAACTTTTTGAGCAAAGATGTGGAACTGGGACTGATAGTGAAGTAGGATACTAGGTTTGGGTCACCCATCTTGTCATGTTCAAAGAATGTCACCCACATACGAACAGATCTCTCCTCCATGACGCATGGGCAGTAGGTGCCAGCTTATTATGCCCTTGAGTATCATTAGATGCTCTATGCAGGGGCTAGGGAAGCAGCTCAGTGTTAGAGCCCTGGCTTCAAGCCCCAGCACCATAAAAAAAAGCACGCAGTTAGGATAATGGCTAAAAGTGCTTGCCTTTGGGGGGAAGTGAACATAGGCCTGGAGTACGCTGGGTAAGTCTTCTGCCACTGAACTCTAGTCTTAGGCTTCTTCTCATTTGTTTTGACATGGGCATCACTCTGTAGACCAGACTGGTCTTGAACTTGAGACCCTCCTGCCTCAACCTCCTGAATAGCTGAGATTACAGGCCTGTTGTCAGTCCCAGGTGAGAGAGAGAACAAAAAAAAACCCATTCTCTTTACAAAGAGACAGGTAAGATGGCTCTGGCAACTTGAGGCAGGGTTAGTTAGGCCACCTTGTGCAGTGAGCTACACACCTTGGTCCATAGCTGATTTACCTGTGTGATCCTAGGCAGGGTATTTAACTCCTCTGAGGTTCAGCTTCTTCCCTTGTAACCTGTAGAGGGTATCTACCTGAGGCGCTGGTGGGTGGCTTAAGTGTGGACACATAAAGGGTAGGCAGCGTGAGAACTGTTATTCCCAACCTACTAGTTTAATGAAATGCCACATCTCATCCACATACTGTATTTCCCAAGTGCAGGCCTCTGAGCTCAGCATCAGTACCCAGAGACACACAGGTCTAGAGCTGTGGAATTGGGATCTTGTACTCAGTTCCTCAATCCACATCGTCTCTGCCTGAAAGCAGGTGGTCGGGGAGGCAGACAAAGCCAGACTGGAGAAGCAGCAGCAACTTGCTTCTGAACCAGCTGACAACCCCCCTCTCCCCTCGCAGCCTCACCCTAGGCCAGGATCGCTTGCTGGGAAGAGGATTAAATCAATGGCAATTCACATCTCTCCAGAAACCGGCTCCCTGATCCGAACTAATAAGCAAATCATTAGTGAATTAGGGCTGGGGAGGGCTCGGCGCTGCGTTCCTTAAACTCCAGCTGTACGACAGGCGTCAAAACTCCAACCGCTTTCCTAGGCAACCTCAAAATGATCACACCACAGAGATTTGTGTGTGTGTTCGTTAAAACAATCATGCTACCCCTTCCCCAACTCAGCCAGGTCCCAGAACCCTCAGGGACTTACTTCTATGGGCAACCTGGACCTTTCTTCCTCTTATTGCAGTTTACCAGAGCCAATGGCACAAAACCTTTCCTCCCTTACCAGGCTGCAAACCCTGAGTGTTTTTGCATCAGTGAGGACAACCAGAAGCCAAAATGCATTCCCTCCCCCCCCCCCCAGGCCTGGGCACAAACTTGGCCCCTTTGCTTATTTCCTAGTGAAAGCCCATTATCTCTCATTTACATCTAAACTAGCTTTTCATACTATTTTAAAGGCTGCTCCTCCCCTTCTGTAATCTCCCTGTGCATGAATTAAAAGTTGATTCTTGAAACACACAAATCTTGGGGGCAGTTTCTTTTTCCTTCTTATTTGCATACGCTGTTTTGGACTAACCCTTTTATTTCCTCCCAATTATGATTTCTGGTGTGTTTTCCAGAGCTTTACAACATGGCATCTGATTATACATACACAAAGCTTCAGAATAAAGCCCTGTTTTTCCCTTCATTAACGACACAAAGGATGGCTGTGCGATCCACACAGCACTTTGTGATTTAATACAGCTTACGTTCTAAATCGCACCCGGCTTGGGCAAAGCAGATTTGGGAGTGAATCATTTTCTTGCTGCCAGGAGCTCCCTTGCAGATTCCAGCAAATTCTTTCACCACATGGAATTAGCATTTGATTAAGCTCTGCAGACACGTTCAAACTTTTACCACTGAGTCCTGGCAGGGCTGTAGTAATCTGCCTAGAGAGGGAGAGGCATCTAGAACAGCCACCACTTCCTGGCCTGTCTCCTACAGATTGAGGGAGAGGGTACCTGAAAAGTGAGAGAATGCTGGGAGTGTGTGTGTGTGTAACTGTTGGTGAGGGACATCAGGTGCCTACTTGAGTTGGGACCTTTCTTTCCTACACTAACTCTAGACAAGCTTTCTTACACAGTGTACTTTCCAACAGAGCACTCAGAGAGTTGTGATTTCAGGACTCAGGGAGGCTATGACTTTCAACTAGAACCTGCCTGGCCTCAGGTCTGAGGAAATGGGAAGACACTTTTCAGCATCCCTAGTAAGCCCCAAGGTCCTGTCTGCAGGGTTTGATATCTCTCTAGCTATCTCCACTTAGATGAGCTAGATTTGCTTCCAGGAGTTAAGCCTCCCAGCAGCTTGGGTTGAAAATCTTGTCTATTTCCATTATGCAAATATGAGAAGCGGAAGTTTATCAAACTGGGGCTTTGTATATCGAAAGTGGGTGTGCCAGCATGGGGGGCTATAAAGGCTTTATTGTCACAACTTTGGGGTGATTGCTTCCCTTGCAAATGCCGGGAACACGATTGAATTATGCAGGTCTTCCAAACAGGTGGCAATAAAAACTTTACAATCTCCCACACCATCACATATTTTGTTTATGCCTCTTAGGTGTCTTATTTTGTTAAAGTTTTTTTTTTAACTCTTCTGTTACTATGGAAACAAAAATAGGTGGAGATGGTTTTGAGTACCTGTTTTGTTAGATGGAAGGGTACTCTGATTGATGGAATAAATGAGGTTTGGGGAGGGTGGGAACTGATTAGTTCTAGAACATTATAGCTGTTTGAATCCTTTCTTTGGGGAAGATTGGGAGTAAGAGGGAACGTGTCCATTTCACAGATGGTGAAACAGAGGAATAAAAACATGTCTTTCCTGAAGTCAGCAAGCTGGCCACACCAGAAGAAATCAGTAAACCAGCCAAGAAACTTTGTCTGATTTTCCTTAGGGCTTCAAAGCCAAAATTAGTGGTGCCCTTTTGGTAACCTGAGGTCAGGCTACAGTGACATCTGCTGGCAGAGACAGAAGTGGCCCTAGGAGGATTTTCTGTTACAGGCAACTGCCAGGACAAGAGCTGGTGAGTCTGTCTGTTCCCCAGTGTGGGCTTCTAGACGGTTCAGAAAAAGAGTTACACAACCCCCATTTGTCCTGATCAAGATTTAAAAAAAGCCGTCAGAGATGGTGAGTGGTGGGTGTTATGAGGACTTGGTGGGGGGGGGGTTCCAGATCCCAGATTCCCTCCCTATTCTAGAAGGTTCAAGTCACCAGTGGGTGGGAGGAAATCTCCAAGATGGGTCTGTTGGTTCTTGTTGCCAACTAACGAGTTCTCTCACTTGGAGTCCTGTCTCTTCTTTTGGAGAGGTTCCAACTCTTCGTTCTCATGGGAAAAAAAATGAGTAAAGAAGGCTGTTAAGAGGGTTCAGAGGAATCTGGATGATGTTCCTTGACATTGTTAGCAACTGCAGAGAATAGGAGAGGAGCCCCTGAAGGGAGAACATGTCCCTAGGGGACACTCATGTAAACAATAGCATCCTCACTAGAATGAGAAAGTTGGTGGGAGAGCTCACTGATATTAAGGAATATCTTAGTTCATAACCTCCTTGTGAACTTAAAAACCACCCTGGGTCTTAGCTTCCCCATTTAAGGAAGCACGAATATACTAGTGTCTTAGTTCTGACCCTTGGAGATGTGATAATCTTCAGTATCTGTAGAATAGAACACTTAACAAAGGGCTGTCAGACATTCCTCTTTTCCTGGGATGTCCTACTTCATTGATATCCTTTTGTCTGTTTTGGATAACAGACATGAAAGGCCTAGGAAGCTCTGTTCAAGCATGTTAGAGTCCTTTATAGCAATGACTCGCCAACAGTATGCAGACCTGGGCTGGTTCAGCAGCAGCTTGGTGACAACCTAATGCAGAAATCAAGAATAAATACTTTAGAATTTGTATGTGTCAGAGCCATTGCATGTCTATTGAATTCAAATTCATTAAAAACTTTAGGCTTACAAGTATGTAATACCCCTCCCATAATTCATTTTGTTGTTGTTGTTGTTGTTGTAGTATTTTATCAGAGATTTGTCTGTGGCAGCTCGGGGGAAAAAACAAAACAAAACAAAACAAGAAATAGCAGATCCTTCAACACAAATCATTTGAGAACCACTGTTCTGTGGGGCCCTTCAGCTTTCTATAGCATCTCACCTCTGGGACAGCACTTGGGCAGCTAGGCACAGCTAGCTACTTTCTCAACCAATCAAATTATTAATGGGCATCTCTACTGGGAAGGCCTGTTCCATGCTGCTGGCTGGGCTGGCCAAGGTTGATAAAGGGTATTCATCCGATTGTTGGTGTTGACTCTAGTCTCTCAGCCTCACTGGGCCACACCTCGTCCCAAGGCTGCTCCTGAGATCTCTGTTCTATCCATCTTCGCATGCTTTCAAAGCTGGGTGAGAAAATAAAAAAAGGCCTTCCCCCCTGCTCCCTTTTCTTTCTGCCCAAAGTGAACCTGAGTGAATGGAAGGAGCTATTGAACAGGCAAATTAGCTTTCATGATCTAGTTCATTAGGCTGCGAATCCCTGGACCCACCATCCATGGAAGCACTGTTTAGGCTTACTTTTCCTCTGTGTTGCATCTGCCCCCTCTCCCTCTCTGTTAGACCCATTCCTACAGACCTCTTTGCCCAGGTACCTTACCCTGTGGTACATTCTTTGTGCTGAACCTGCAAGGATTTGGTGGAGAAATTAACGTTACAGCTTCCCTGATCTTGTCTGTAATCTGGGGATTACAAAAATCTCCTTCATATACTTGTCCTAGATTAAAAGAGATGATGCTGGGGAAAGGCATGGGGCAAGGACAGGCCACATTATCTCTTCTAGAGTTCTCAGCACTCTCCTTACCCTTCTCACCCCAGAGGCTAGATCTTTAAGTTTTTCCCTACCCTGGCTTTGTGGATTTGCCCTTCTCTGGGAAAGGCCCATTTGCCGTGCTTCCCTGCTCCATGTCTAATTGGTGACTCAGATTAGTAGGCTGACCCAAAGGTATTTTGTCTAGACAAATGGGTGCCTCCTTCTGGTACAGGGTGAGAATGTTTGTGGATATGTGCACATGGGTGGGTAGGTACCTACCATTCCCTTGTCACGTGACCCAAGCTATCAAGGCCAACAACAGCATTCCTTCCATGGAGCATTGCTAGCAAAGGCAGTCCAGTTGAGTGCACCCTCACACCACTTTAGTCACCCAACCTTTCATTTCATTCAAACTATTGCATGACCTCGCTTCCAAGGGGTTTCATTCAAACTTTTTTTTAATATTTTATTTATTTATTATGTATACAATGTTCTGTCTGCATGTACACCTCATGTCAGAAGAAGGCACCAGATCTTATTGTGGATGGCTGTGAGCCACCATGTGGTTGCTGGGAATTGAACTCAGGACCTCTGGAAGAGCAGCCAGTGCTCTTAACCTCTGAGCCATCTCTCCAGCCCCCTCATTCAAACTTTTACATGACCTCATTTCCAACGTTGCCTAAAGCCACCGTATTTATCAAGTATGCAGATAGTCTTTGTCCATGTATGTTGCTAATTTTATAAATAACGTTTGCATTTATTTTTTTCTCCATTTCTATATTTAGTGTCATTCCCATCCTCCCTTCTTCCTGATAGAACATCCTCCACAGCTTTTTGCCTTAGTCATCCGGTGTGCATGATTCAACCATTAAAAAACAACCAAATAAATACAACCCAGAGGAGGAGTAGCAATAAATCAAGCCATTATATCAATTATTGTTATGATTCAAGTTCTCCAGAGCTGAAAGGCAATGCATATTTTAACACCTATTTAATGTCAAAATTGGTACTTTTAAAGCGGCTCTGCATTTTATTTGACTCTTCGCCCCCCAAAAAGTTCTTCAAGTCATGGATCACTCTAGAAAGACCTGATATGCACTTAGTGGCTGCTAGACATTCAGCTAGCAGCTGGAGGTCAGCTGCTGTTTCCCCATGGTGCACTAGAATTCACTGAAGGGTGGTGGCAAACGCTGACTGCTTACATCCTTTTTATTGTTAGTTATTTCTCCTGTTGCTGTGAGAAGACACCCAAGTAAAGCAGTGTAAAGAAGGGAGGGCTAATTTTGTCTCACAGTGTGAGGGTCCAAGTCCATCATGGAGGGATGGTATGGTAGTGGCATCTCACACAATGAGGCTGGCTCCAGTGCAACAGGAAGCAGGGAGTGATGAGTACTAATGTTGAGCTCGCTTTCTCTGTAGTCCAGGACCCCACCTACCTCCAGGATGGGTTTTCCCCCTTCAGTGAAAGGTCTCTAGAAACACTTTCCCAGACACACCCAGAGGTGTGTTGCCATGGCGATTCTAAATCCAGTCAAGTTGACAAAGAAGATTAACCAATACAGTTCCTGACCTCACGCCCCAGCATGCTTTGCAGCTCTGTCCTCTCTCAATAAAGCTTGGATGTTTATGGCCATACTTGGGATGTTCCAGGTCCTCTAGCTGCAAGACAAATGACTTTCAAATTTAGCAGCTGGAAAATATTTATTAAATCCTTACAGACATTGCTTGCTGGTGACCGAGACAGAAACCAGCACAAATGGCTTGTCTCTGCTTTAGGGTGCTTGGAGAGTCACCAGGAAGGCTCAGAGTCAGAGGGCTGAAGCCATTAGAAAACCTGGGGATGCCTAGTATTCTGTGATTGAGTCTGGCTGCCAGCTGAGCTCTTAGTTGACCTCTTACATAGCCCAGGCTTCCTCCTGAAGTGGTGATTGGGTTCCAAGGATGAGTGACAACAGAAAGAGTCAGGCTACACAGTGTCAGTTTCCCTTTATTTTGTTTTACTATTTTTTTTTTGAGACAAGGCCTCTTTGTAGCCAAGATTGGCCTAGAACTCAAAATCCTCCTGTATCAGACTCTCAAGAGCTCTGATGATTTGTGTCAAGGACCCTTTCCATGGAACATTCTTGGTAGGAGTGGCTATGTAAAGTAGACTTCATCCTTATAGTTTTTTTTTTTTTTCGTTTTTAGGTGTGTGTATGCGGATGTACACGTACAGACAAATACAATGAGGTGGATGTGGAAGTCAAAGGACAATTTTTCTTCATCCAGCATGTGAGTCCTGGTGTTGAACTTGGGTTGTCAGGCTTGGCTGCAAATGTCTCCCCATGGAGCCCCCTCATAGACCCATTCCCTCCACCTTTTGATGGGAAGTGCAAGGTGCTAGAAGAAGAACATGAGACCTTTGCATGGGCATTGTTGGAAAAGACAGCTGGCTGTACTAGGCTTGTGCAGTGATATCTAGTTCTCCCTCCAGTCCAGAGCTGGTAATGCTAATGTCTTCTCTTGAAGGAAGAGAGACTTGAATAGTCACCCTGGTGGTACTCCACATGAAGACAGTAGGCTTTAAACAAAACCATCCCTACAAAGTTTGGCTTCTTTCTCAATGTACATTGTTTTCTGACCAACAGTTTCCCTTGTCTAGACACGTGGTTCTTCGGATTTTCCTCAGGGTATTTTGATGTGACAGACAGCTGGGCCAGGAGAGCAAGGGAAAACCAGCTCCCACAAGTTCCTAGACCCATTCCACCCAACAGAAGTATAAAATGAGCTGTAAATATGAGTCATGTAAGTAATTTAAATTTTTCTGGTAGTTATCTTAAAAATAACAAGAAGCAGGTAACATTAATTATTAATATGTATAGCTCTATAGACTCAAGCTATTTTTCATTCGTTTTTTTTTTTTTTTTGTATCTGGTCTGTGAAATTTGGTATGTATTTTGAATTTACAGCATTCCCTGTTGGGGCTATCTTCATTCCAAGCTGCTTATGGCTATTAGCTGTGGAATATGACAGTGCACACACCCAATATTGCCATCATCACAGAAGCTAATATTTAAAGCCTGGTAAAATAGCTAATTGCTGGCAATCCCAGCACTTGGGAAGATAAGGCTGGAAAACTGCCGCAAATTGTAGGCCAGTTTTGACAGCACAGTGAGTTCCAAGGTATCTTGGTCTATAGTATGAGATCCTGTCTCAAACAAAAAAACAAAAAGAGCAAAAAAAAAAAAAAAAAAAAAAAAACCAGAGATGGGGGTGGTGCACCATGGACTGGTGAGATGGTTTAGTGGGTAAAGGTACTTGCTGCCAAACCTGACAACCCCAGGACCCACATGATGGAAAAAGAGAACACAAGTTAGTTTTCTTTTTTCTTTTCTTTTCTTTTCTTTCTTTCCTCTTCTTTTTTTTTTGGTGAACAGATGGTTTTATTTTTATTTTATTTTAATTTTTATTAATTATGCTTTATTCACTTTATATCCACCCATAAACCCTCCCTCCTCCCCTCCCAATACCACCTTCCCTCCCCCTTCTCTACACATGCCCCTCCCCAAGTCCACTGATAGGGGAGGTCTTCCTCTCCTTCCTTCTGATTCTAGTCTATCAGGTCTCATCAGGAGGGGCTGCGTTGTCTTCCTCTGTGGCCTGGTAAGGCTGCTCCCCCATCAGGGTGAGGTGATCAAAGAGCAGGCCAATCAGTTCATGTCAGAGGCAGTCCCTGTTCCCATTACTATGGAACCCACTTGGAGACTGAGCTGCTATAAGCTACATCTGTGCAGGGGTTCTAGGTTATCTCCATGCATGGTACTTGGTTGGAGTATCAGTCTCAGGAAAGACCCCTGTGCTCAGATTTTTTGGTTCTGTTGCTCTCCTTGTGGAGCTCCTGTCCTCTCCGTATCTTACTATTTCCCACATCTTTCATAAGATTCCATGCACTCTGCCCAACAGTTGGCCATAAGTCTCAGCATCTGCTTTGATAGTCTGCAGGACAGAGCCTTTAGGAGGCCCTCTGTGGCAGACTCCTAACTTGTTTCCTGTTTTCTTCTTCTTCTGATGTCCATCCTCTTTACCTTTTTGGCTGGGGATTGAGCATTTAGCCAGAGTACTCCCTCTTGATTATTTTCTTTAGGTGTGCAGATTTTAGTAGGTTTATCCTATATTATATGTCTATATGAGTGAGTATATACCGTGTGTGTCTTTCTGCTTCTGGGATAGCTCACTCAGGATGATCCTTTTCAGTTCCCACCACTTACCTGCAAATTTCATGATATCCTTGTTTTTTATTGCTGAGTAATATTACATAGTGTAGATGTACTACAATTTCTGTATCCATTCTTCAGTTGAGGGGCATCTGGGTTGTTTCCAGCTTCTGGCTATTAGAAATAAAGCTGCTACAAATATGGCTGAGCAAATGTCCTTATTGTGTACTTGAGCCTCTTTTGGATATATGCCTAGGAGTGGTATAGCTGGATCTTGAGGAAGCGCTATTCCTGGTTGTCTGAGAAAGCGCCAGATTGATTTCCAGAGTGGTTGTACAAGTTTACATTCACCAGCAGTGGAGGAGGGTTCCCCTTTTTCTACAACCTCTCCAGCATGTATTGTCACTTGAGTTTTTTGTCTTGGCCATTCTGACGGATGTAAGGTGAAATCTGAGGGTTGTTTTGATTTGCATTTCCCTGATGGCTAATGACGTTGAGCATTTCTTTAAGTGTTTCTCTGCCATTCGATATTCCTCTATCGAGAATTCTCAGTTTAGCTCAGTTCCCCAAATTTTAATTGGATTACTTGATTTGTTGCTTTTCAACTTCTTTGGTTCTTTTATTTATACTGGATATTAGCCCTCTGGATATTCACCAGAGGGTTGGTGAAGATTCTTTCCCAATCTGTAGACATTCATTTTGTTCTGATGACAGTGTCCTTTGCTTTTCAGTTTCATGAGGTCATGAGGTTTCATGATTGTTGCTCTTAGAGCCTGTGCTGTTGGTGTTCTGTTCAGGAAGTTGTCTCCTGTACCAATGAGTTCAAGGCTCTTCCCCACTTTGTCTTCTAACTGATTTAATGTGTCTGGCTTTATGTTGAGGTCTTTGATCCACTTGGACTTTAGTTTTGTGCAGGGTGATTAATATGGATCTATTTGCAATTTTCTACATGTAGACATCCAGTTAGACCAGCATCATTTGTTGAAGATGCTGTCTTTTTCCATTGTATGGTTTTGGCTCTTTGTCAAAAATCAGGTGTCCATAAGTGTGTGGGTTTATTTCTGGGTCTTCTATTCGGTTCCATTGATCTACCATTCTGTTTCTATGCCAGTACCATGCAGTTTTTATTGTTGTTGCTCTATAGTACAGCTTGAGATCAGGGATGGAGATACCTCCAGATGATCTTTTATTGTAAAGGATTGTTTTAGCAATTCTGGGTTTCTTGTTATTCCGTATGAAGTTGAGAATTTTTCTTTCAAGTTTTGTAAAGAATTGTGTTGGTAAA
>CM053742.1:42353558-42403510 GCA_028658305.1 Pachyuromys duprasi
ATTGAATCTGTAGATTGCTTTTGGTAAGATGGCCATTTTTACTATGTTAATCCTGCCAAGCCATGAGCCTGGGAGATCTTTCCATCTTCTGATATCTTCTAATTCTTTCTTTAGAGACTTGAAATTTTTTTTTTTAATACAAGTCTTTGACTTGCTTGGTTAGAGTCACACCAAGGTACTTTATGTCTTTTGTGGCTATTGTGAAGGGTGTTGCTTCCCTAATTTCTTTCTCAGCCCTTTTATCTTTTGTATACAGGAGGGCTACTGATTTTTTTGAGTTAATTTTGTATCCAGGCATTTTGCTGAAGGTGTTTATTAGTTGAAGGAGTTTCCTGGTTGAATTTTTGGGGTCACTCAGGTATACTATCACATCGTCTGCAAATAGTGTTACTTTGATTTCTTCCTTTCCAATTTGTATCCCCTTGATCTCTTTCAATTGTCTTATTGCTCTAGCAAGGACTTCCAAAACTATGTTGAAGAGATATATAGAGAGTGGGCAGCCTTGCCTTGTCGCTGATTTCAGTGGGATTGCTTTAAGTTTCTCTCCATTTAGTTTGATGTTAGTTATAGGCTTGCTGTATATTGCCCTTACTATGTTTAGGTATGTGCCTTGTATCCCTGATCTTTCCAATACTTTAAACATGAATGGATGTTGGATTTTGTCAAATGCTTTTTCAGCATCTAAGGAGATGATCATGTGTTTTTTTCTTACAGTTTGTTAATATCGTGGATCACATTGATGGATTTCTGTATATGGTACCACCCCTGCATACATGGGATGAAGCCTACTTGGTCATAGTGGATGATATCTTTGATGTGTTCTTGTATTCGGTTTGCAAGTATTTTGTTGAGTATTTTTGCATCAATGTTCATAAGGGAGATTGGCCTGAAATTCTCTTTTTTTGTTGGGTCTTTGTGAGGTTTAGGTACCAAGGTGACTGTGGTTTCATAGAATGAGTTTGGTAGTATTCCTTCTGTTTCTATTTTGTGGACTAGTTTGAAGAGAACTGGAGGTAGCTCTTCTTTGAAGGTCTGGTAGAATTCTGTACTGAAACCATCTGGTCCTGGGCTTCTTTTGGATGGGAGACTTTTGATGACAGCTTCTATTTCCTTAAGGGATATAGGTCTATTTAATTGATTTACCTGGTCTTGATTCAGCTTTGGTAAGTGGAATCCATCAAGAAAATTGTCCATTTCATTTAGATTTTCAAATTTTGTGGCATATAGAATTTTGAAGTAAGTCCTAATGACTGTTTGGATTTCCTTAGTGTCTGTAGTTATGTCCCCCTTTTCATTTCTGATTTTGTTGATTTGGATGGTGTCTCTCTGCCTTTTAGTTAGTTTGGCTAAGGGTTTGTCGATCTTGTTTTTTTTTTTTTTCTCAAAGAACCAGCTCTTGGTTTCATTGATTCTTTGACTTGTTTTATTTGTTTCTAATTTATTGATTTCAGCCCTGAGTTTGATTATTTCCAGCCGTCTACTCCTTTTTGGTGTGTCTACTTCTTTTTTTTCTAGGGCCTTTCCTTCTTTCTTTCTTTCTTTCTTTCTTTCTTTCTGTCTTTCTTTCTTTCTTTCTTTCTTTCTTTCTTTCTTTCTTTCTTTCTTTCTTTCTTTCTTTCTTTCTTTCTTTCTTTCTTTCTTTCTTTCTTTCTTTCTTTTGTCTGTGAAATCTGGTACCCAAAGTATTCCTTTTTGGGACGAACCTCATTTCAAGTGAAGGTTGTCCTCTGACCTCCACATGCATGCTGTGGCCTTGAATGCCCCTATACTTACACATATACATGTACACACACACACATGTGCATACACATACTAAATAAATAATAGAAATTTTGTTTTTTTAATTATTTTTATTGTTATATTATTATATAATATTTTAGATTTTTTTATCATTTTATTTGTATTAGTGTTTTACCTGAACGTATTTATGTACATCATGTATATGCTCAGTACTTGGCCAAGGTCAGAAGACATTTGATTCCCTGAGACTGGAATTGCAGGTGGTTTTGAGTGGTCAGATGGGTGCTAGGAATCCAACCTAGGCCCTCTGCAAGAGTGACAAGTGCTCTTAACTCCTGAGCCAACTCTCTACCACCTTAAGACTAGAAAACTTGTATTTGGTAAGCTCTGGACCACAATGCATTTTCTATACCTGAAAGATGTGAGAAACAATCCTACATGTATTTGAGGGTCATATATCAGAGTTAGCCCTAAGCAGTTGACTGCAAATTGAATTTTGTAGGGGTGAATGATGCTTAGACACACTAGGAGAGCTAACTGTATAAAAGAAACTTAGAGAAAATTGCAAAAGAAAGTCTTATTTAGAAAAAGCTTCAAACTTACAGAGATGTTGTAGAAGAATGAGAGTACAAAGGATACCCACCATCTTTTAGTCGTAGTCACACATTTGTCCCTTTTGCGACAGTTTTCATTCTGTAGTTTGGACTGGTCCCGAACTCACTATATAGTCAAGACCTCAAATTCATGATGATCTTTCTGTCTAAGCCTTTTGAATATTGGAATACAGGTGTGAAGCACCACCTCTGGGTTCATATTCACATATTTCTATCATTTTGTATTTCATTTATGCATCTTGTTTCTATATCTGTCTATACATATACACATCATGTAAATGCATAGTCAATCTTCTGTATCCATGGATTCAAGCACTTGTAGATTAATGTATTCAGGAACGTTGAGTGTATATTTGAGTTGATAGAATGTCTTCCTGGCATGAACAAGGCTCTGGGTTCCATCCCAGTCTGGTACGGTGATACACATATGCAATCATAATACTTAGGAGATGGAGACATGAGGATCAGAAGTTCAAGGCTATCCTTGGTTACACAGTGAGTTCAAGGCCAGTTTGGACTACAGAAAACCCTGCTTCCAATGACGACAACAACCACAGTCACAACAACAACAACAAAACTCCAAAATGTAGTTAGCTAGGATGGTTGAGAGGGAGCCCCAAATGGCAAAAGTATATAACAACTGTTTACACAGCACTTATGCTGCCTTAGGTATTACAAGCAGTCTGGAGATGATTTAAAGTACAGAGGAAGACATGGACAGGTCACATACAATCACTTCAGCATTTTATAAAAAGGATGTGACATCTGAAGACTCTTTCCAGATAAAACTCTGTTTTCCCACTTGCTCCAGTTTTCTTTCATATAGTTAGCCCTCTTGGCATGTTTAATTTGCAGTCAACTGCTTAGAGCTAACACTGACCTATGACACTCAAATCCATTTTGGGTATTTTTCACATCTTTCAGGTATAACAAGTACAGTGTGGATCAGAGCTGACCAATACAAGTTTTTTGTAGTTCTGCATTTTCTTTTTAAAGAACAAATTAATTAATTTTGCATATGTGTACTTGTGTGTGTGTGAGCGCACACGTTTGTGTATGCACGTGTATATGCATACACAGAATCCTGGGACCAATCCTCCATGGATCCCAAAAAAATGACTGCATAAAATATTTTTCTAAATTGTTTTTTTACATTGTTCCTGATTTTATTAACTTGGATGGTTTTTAAACAAAAAGAAATTCTTTTTTTTTTTTTCCCATTCTTCTGGAGCCTGGGAAGTCCAAGGTCAGTACGTTAGCTTATCCAGTACTGACAGCATTCTTACCACTTCCTAGAGGGCTGTGTGCTCTATTCTCATATGTGCTTTGGGGTTCTTTTGGTCCTTTATAAATCAGAGTGCTAGGAGATTTGGTGTCGGGTGAGGACCTACTTCTGGTTCACAGACAAATCTACCGTGTCCTATTCTATCTTCACAGAAGCGACGCATCGTCTTGGGCTTTTTTCGAGACATGGTTTCTCTGTATAATAGCTCTGGCTGTCCTGGAGCTTGCTTGGTAGACCAGACTGGCCTCCAATGCTGAGATCCTCCCGCCTCTCTCTGCATCTTTTATAATGATGCTCATCTCATTCATCAATTCCCGAAAGGCTCCATTCGAAGGGCTTCATTTCTTCCAAAAGACCCTTGCCGCTAATACCATCACCTTGACAGGTGGAATTTCAACACAAAATTACAGTGGGAACACAGACATTCAGAGTACAGTTGTTGTTTGCTTCATGATTTTCCATTCTTAAATACCTCAGTATCTCCCAAGAATAGCTACAATGCAGTTATCAGCTTCAGGAATTTTATCATCAAAATAAGGTTTCATTTGGATTTAGAATTCATATTGTAAATTTTGTTAATTGTCTCATGAGTATTTCCAATAGCCTTTCTTCTTGTGTGGCATAAGATACTGTCTAAGATCACATTTCCTATGTGGAGCATCACCAGGCCAACTATTTTAAAGGGAGGAATTATTTATGAATCAAGTATTCCCTCTCTCCCTGTCCAGTGCATTTATTTTGTCAGTCTGAAGTTGGAATATATTGGATTGTCCTAAAGGCAGACCACTACTGTTTCCAGAAAACAGTACTGTTTCTAGTACATGTGATACGAGATGCTTTACCAAGACACTGAGCTATCTTTTTCTAGATTGGGGTAAAAGCCTCAAACTCTTAATTCTAAGAAAAGAGCCCCTAGGAACTCAGCTCTTCTAAACAGAGGTAGGAGTAGGGGGCAGGGGAGAGATGGGGATGGGTGGCACTGTTTTGTGAGGAGATCAAAAGTTGATCATCTGCTGGCGGGATCAGGCCACAGTCCTGTTGTGGTTTCCCAACCACAGAGGCCCGCATGGGGTCTTACTGATTGCTTTATCTTTCTCCGCCTCTCTGGGGACTTTCATGTATGCAGCCGGCCCACCAGGAAGGCATGCAGCTTGGTTGCTTGCTTGGTTGCTTGGTGCTGGCTACAAAGTCAGTGCTCCTACTCTGATTTAAGACCAAGTTCCTTCACAAGTTCACATAACCCCCATTCCCGTCCTCCACCCCCTACCCTCGACTGTCTAGATTTCAAAACCAGGCAAGAGTTCCCAAAACCTCTCTGGAGATCCAGGCCAGTTGTCTCGTTTGTTCAGTTATAGCGATAGACAGATTACAATGGAGGGAAATAGTAAATTAACCGTGACAGCCATTGATAGACAAGGTTGGTGGCAGTGACTGTGTTGGAAGATTGCAGATCCAATGGCTTTAACATGTTTGGAATGGTACTGCCCCCATTGGCTCTTTAGTGGGCCTTGAACTTGCTGGAAAAGACCAGGCCTACACACAGGGCCCTGTAGCCATGGCAACAGGCTCTCGCTTAGCAAAAACACATAAAGATGATTCATTTTGTTTTCCTTTCCTTTCTTTCCACCCAAATTTTCATGTGGGTTGGAATCTATTTTTAATTTTTTCCCTTGGAGGAGAGGCTATTTTTGATTTTGTTACCTCCTTCCTGGGGACCTGCCAGGCCTCTATGTGAGTGACCATGGGATGTGGGCCCCACTGAGCCCGAAGTCTCAGAACTTCTCTAGGTTTCTCCCCGACCCTGGGTGTGAGGGAGGAAGGGATAAGGTGAGGTCTACTGGGACACTGGTGCAGGGGTGGTCTTGGTATTCAAGCAGGGACCTTAAGAAAATGCCTTCCAACTTTTCTCCTCAAACTGGGGTTGCCCTTTCCAGCTCTCCAGTGAAAGGAGGCCTCTAGGACTCCTCAACAATCCTGCCTTCAACATATCAGGCTCTTTTTCTAGCATGATAAAAGGTGTGTGTGTGTGTGTGTTTGAGTGGACGTGCCCATGTGTGTTGTACATATGGAGACAGCGCGGAGGGGGGGGGGGCTTCTTCTGTTAGTTTCTGCTTGTTTTTTTTAAGCAGATCTCTCGCTGAACCCAGAGCTCGCAGTTTCAACTTGACTGCTGGCTGGCCCCAAGGATCTGCCTGTCTCTGCCATCCCACCCCAGCTTTGGGATTCCAAACCTGTTCCTGTGCCCAGCTCTTAAAACAGACGCTGAGGATCTAACCTCAGGTATTCATGCTTACGTGGCAAGCAATTTATCCACTGAGCCATCTTTCCAGCCTAAGGATGGACTTTCTCTGTTGATCTCTGGGGTAGGTAGGTATGATAGAACCAACTGGCCTGTCTGTATCAGGCCCCAGGTGAACCAGGAGTGTCATCCAGCTAACCGAGCAAGGATAGGAACAATATGCACTCTCCAGGACTTACAATCCTGCCTTCAACACATCAGGCTTCCAGGTCCAGTGCCTAAAGCTCTGGTGATCTCATTTCCCCTGTGTCTTTGTTCATAACCACCAGAAGCATGAAGCGGACCTGTAAGAGCAGTGGCTCTCAACCTTCCTAATGCTTTGACCTGTTAATACAATTCCTTGTTCTGTGGTGATCCCTCACCAACCATAAAATTATTTTCGTCGCAACCACTCAATTCAAGATAGCAGATGCCACTAGCACCTGTGGGGATGCGGGGCTACCCCCAGGAACCTGAGAGACCCATGAAGGATTTGAGGAGAGATTTGGCAGAAGAGGATGAGCCTACAGACCAAGCAGTATCTCTAGAGCAATTTTTAAAAGGCAGATGGGAAGATGCTTTTAAAAATTGGTTTTATAGACCTGGGTGGGGGGAGGTGGCAGAACAGAGTAGTGTGTGGGGTGGAGAGAAGTAGAACTGTAAATAGAGCAGCTGGTCCTTGGGACAGGAGGCTTGTGCCACCACCAGGACAGCCTTGTCTATTGTATGGAGCTGCTGCTGCTTCTAGTGCTGATTCTATGACTAACCTAGTGAGGGGCTGTGGTGCTGCCCTCAGACTACAAGCACAGTGGTCAATCCCCAGAATGACGCTGGGGTAGCTGGTGCTGAGGGCAGGATGTACATAGCAGTCTGGAGCTTGCTTGGGCATTGCCTCTGAGTATGCTGCCCCCTTGAAAGATTCACCCTGACCCTGAGCAGCAACAGAATATTTGACATGAAGAATCGTTCCTTTTCTGTATTAAGCCTCCTTGAAGGACCTTTGTGGTTCGTGCTGCTGCCAGAGGCCATGTAGGTAGATGTCCATGGTTCATGCTCGAAGCCACGTTGGTGTCCGTGGTCTGTGCTGCCACCAGAAATCATGTGGAGGTCGATGATGCATGCTGATGCTGGTTGCTATGGGTAGGGAAGCTTTTGGTGACTGTGGATCTCTGACTAAAAATGAGAGACATTAGGGAATACCTCCCAAAAGGAAGAAAGGAGAGAAATACTCCAGACAGGAAGCTATTGAAGAAATTCCTTTGGGATTATGTTAGGGATACTGAAGTGTAGCTCTTCACAGATGATGGCTTCTGACAGGTTTGGGGTGGGGAAGGATTCAGTATTCTTTAAGGAGCTAGCCACTGAGATTTTAAGCTTGCTCCAATGACTGCAGGAGTAACACAGATTGGACTTGGTGTATTTTTTTTTTTTTGGTGGGGGATGCAAGGGTGGGTGGACCTGGGAAGAATGCGAAGTGAGTGTGACTAGGGTGCATTATATGAAATTCTCAAATAATTAATAAAAATATTATATCAGAAAATTATTTTCATTGTTACCTCATAACTGTAATTTTAGTACTGTTCTGAACCATAATGTAAATATTTTTGGAGACAGAGATTTGTCAAAGGGAGAACCACTATGTTAGACAGATAGGAGGACTTTGGACAAACATAGAGCCACTTCACCAGAGCATCAGTAGCATCCTGAGTAAATGTGGATGGTAAACACACCTTCTTTATTTCCACTAACTTCCTAATGAGATTTCCCATTTCCTTCAATTATGAGCAGAGACTACAAACCATGGAAGCCTTTTCAGAATCTGAGCCCAAGTCTCTAGTCAAATTCCCTGGTACTTCATCTCATATTACTGTGGTTACACAGACCACCGAATATCATTTTCACTTAACAGTGCTTTGAAATTACAGTAGTTATTAGGCTTGCCACTCTATCTTATTAATTACTGTGTTAATAAAGACACACATATATTCCAATATCACAATGCTGGTTTTTTATTTTAATAACTGCATTTCAATATAATTGAGTTTTCTTTGTAATTGTGTTTTGTTTGTGCATTTACAAATCTTCATTTGAGATGCAGTCCATGGGTGCTATGGTTTGAACATGGTTTGTATCCTCTAAAACTCATGGTAAGATTCGATTACTGTTGCGGGAGTACTGGGAGGTAGGGCCTGTCAAAGGGGATTAAGTTGTTAAAAGGAGTGATGTCTTTATCATGAGAGTGGTTGCTATAAATACTTTGCTATGTCTCTACTCTTTCAGCTTCCATTATGTCTGGACCCCTTCATTAGACACCATTATGCCCTTGAACTTCTCAGACTCCAGAACCACAAGCCAAGATAAAGCACTTTCTTCTATAAATGACAAGTTCTCAGGTATTTTGTTATAGCAACAGAAAGTAGATTAGGGCAAGAGACCTCACTAGATCATCAGACAAACCCATGGCACCAAGAGGTAGAAATCTTGGAAGCTTGTCCCCAGATTGTCACATGGTACTTTCATCTGCTCATAAAGCTGATGGTAAAATTCCAATCTTGTACACCTGACTTCAGCCAGTGTCTGTTTGTCTGTAGCTTAGGTTCTGGACGGTAAGAATCCATCTTCAGTCTACATGTTTAAAGCTCTAGATCATTTTGTGCTGGCAGAAACATTCTAGGTCTGTGCTGCCCAATAGTCACCCACTGTAGGTGGCCACTGAGCCCTTGAAATTGTGTAATGTGACCAAAGAACTGAACTTTGGATACTGCTTTGCTTTAATTCATTGAATTAGCCACCTATGAGTGGCTCCCATACAGTACAGTATAGTTTTCTGCCAATGTTTGTCATACATGAGTGTGTTTAAGGGTAAAATGGAAGGGCTGGACCAAGACCCAGACAGAATGGACAAGGCCTATATGAGTCTGGACCAGGTCCTCTTTGTATATTATGACCTCCACGTTAGTGTTTTTATGGGATTCCTGAGTGTGTGAATGAGTGGGTTACTGTTTCTTGTACCTTCTGTTAGGCTCTTTTCCTTCTGTTTGTTTTGTCCAATTCTGATGTGTTAGTTTTTGTTTTATCTTACTTTATTTTATTATTATACTAAAACAACCAAACAAATAAACAACAACAACAAAAAACTAAAAACAGTACTTGCAAACATCCTGTCCCCCAAACCAAAACAAAATAGAGAAATGAGCAAAGCAGTCTGGTCTGAGCTCAAACATCTGCCTGTCTGAGCTTGGTATGATGGAATACGCCTTTAACCCCAGCACTCAGGAGACAAAGGTAGATGAATCTCTGAGTTTGAGGCTAGACTGGTTTACAGAGGGAGTTCCAGGATAGCCATGACTACACAGAGAAACTGTGTGTGGTGGTTTAAATAAAATGGCTTCCATAGACCCATAGTGAGTGATACTATTAAGAGGTGTAGACTTGTTGGAGTAAGTGTGGCTTTGGTGGAGGAATTGTATCATTAGGGGTTGGGCTTTGAGGTCTCAGAAGCTCAAGCCTGGCCAGTGTGTCAGTGTCACTGGATACGCTGCCTACGTGTCCAGATGTAGAACTCTTAGCTATTTGTCCATCACCACATCTGTGTGCATGCCAACATGCTTTCTACCGTGATGATAATGAACTAAACCTCTGAACTGTAAGCCAGTCCCAATTAAATGTTTATGAGTTGCCATGGTTATAGTGTTTTTTTTTCTCTCAACAATAAAACCCTAATTAAGACACCCTGTCTCAAAAAAAAAAAAAAAGAATCTGTTTACCTAGGTTCCAGATATTGTTGTCACCATCATATGATCTCTCAGTGTACTGTTACCATTTTGTATCAGCTAATCCTTTGCTGTGGGGCTGTTCCCATGCATTATAGTTGTTTAACACCATGCCCTCTCCAGCTCTCATAACTCAAAATGTCTCCAGATATTGTCAAATGTCCTCTGGGAAGAAAAATGTCTGCCAAGCCTCCATTTAAGAACTACTGGCTTATACACAGAGCAAAGCCTCATTTAGTTTTGTTTTACAGTGGGATCTGAATGTATTACTTTAGAAAACATAAACTGTCTTGAATTGAAATACGAACTTAATTTCTTCTTATGTTTGGCTTCAAAAGTATCAAACAACAGCATATTGTAAGGTTGGAGAGCTAAAAAAAAAGATTTTTTTTTTTTTTGCCTTTCATAAAGAATTAGTCTTTTCTGTGACTGGGTATTTTAGGAGCGCTGTTTAGGTATGTTTTGTGTTGCTATAATGCAATACCACAGACTGACAAGTTATAAAGAATCAAAGTTTATGTGGCTCATAGATCTGGAGTATGGGTACTTTCAGAGCACAGCATCTGGTGAGAATCTTTGAGACCATGCCAGAGACAGAGGGAATTGTGCCAAACATATCCATGCATAACAAACTCAGTCTCCAGTTAACTAACCCTATCCTCAGATAACAGCATTGATCCATTCATGAGGATTGAGTCTTTATGACCTAATCATCTCTTAGTTGTCTTGTCTTTGGCTTTTATTTAAATTTTGAGATAGTCTCATTTTGCCCAGGCTAGTCTCTAATTCAATACGTAGCTGAGCATAACCTTGAACTTGTGATTCTGCTGCCTCTGTCTTCCAAGTATTTCCAGCATGCCCAGTTGTCTTGGGTATGAACACCCAGGGCCAAAGTCTGGGCAGTGGGGGTACATACCTTTAATCCCAGCACTCAGGAGGCAGAGGCAGGTAAATCTCTGTGAGTTCAAGACCAGCCTGGTCTGCAGAGTGAGCTCCAGGAAAGCCAGATATATAAAAAGAAATCATGTCACAAAAGAAGAAGAAGAAGAAAAAGAAGAAGAAGAAGAAGAAGAAAGAAAGAAAGAAAGAAAGAAAGAAAGAAAGAAAGAAAGAAAGAAAGAAAGAAAGAAAGAAAGAAAGAAAGAAAGAAAGAAAAGAAACTAAATGATAACAAAAGAAAACTCATATATGCAAGGCAGGCATTCTGTCAATCAACCCACATTATCAATCCCAGTTTTTTTTCACGTTTATTTTGTATTAATCACACGTTATGTACTTTGTATCTTAGCTGTAGCCCCCTCCTGCATTCCCTCCCTATCCCCCCCTTCCCTCCCTCATCTCCTCCCATGCCTCTTTCCAAATCCACTGATAGGGGAGGACCTCCTCCCCTTCCATCTAACTCTAGCTTATCAGGTCTCTTCAGGAATGGCTGCAATGTCCTCTTCTGTGGCTTAGCAAGGCTGCTCCTCCCTCGGGGGGGTGGGGAGGTCGAAGAGCCAGCCGTTGAGTTCATGCCCAAAATAGTCCCTGTTCCCCTTACTAGGGTACCCACTTGGATATTGAGCTACCATTTGCTACATACAAGCAGGGGTTCTAGGTTATAACCCTACATAGTCCTTGGTTGGAGAGTCAATCCCAGTTTTCCCTTTTGATACTGCCCTACTTTGCTGGTTAGTGTCCCTCTTCTGTTTCCAGCTTTTCCCCCTTGCTTGTCAGTCATCCTTCCTTTGGGCCTCTACTTTCTTCCTTTTTGCCCTTTAGTCTCTTCACTGACTCCCCTCCTGCTCTTTCTGTCCTCATCTTTTTTTTTTTCCTGTGTGTCCCTTCCCTCTTCTCTTCACAGCACCCCACCCTCTGTACCCTCCATCCCTATTCCTCCTCCTCAGCATACCTCCACATGGAGAGTCTTGTTTTCCTAGCCATCTCTGCTTTTATTTCTTACCTCTGCCTTTTCTGCCCTCCATCTGTGCTTCCTCCTCCTTTCTTTTGATCTCCAGTATCTCTTGAGCTGGCCAGGTTTGGCCTCTGGCCCCAGAGTTTTAGCTCTCTCTCACACAGACTCAGCCCTGCTCCCTGCAATACCTCCCTCACAAATCGGCAGCTCTTAGCATGAGAGAGTGTGGCTTAGAATTGAAAGATTTTGTGAGCACTGAGAAGAAATGAACAGGCGAGGTTTGGTTGGCTCTGTGCCCGGAGTCACATCATGCCACCAAGCAGGAAAGGACCAGGAATTTGTCAGGGCTTCTTTTAAATTAAGCATTTTGAAATTGTTGTCATTGTAGTTAGGGAAGGTAAGGAATAATCTGTGTCGGTGGGACAACCGCACATGGCTTGGCATTTGTCCTGTGGAGAAGTCAAACATGTCAGATGCTGACATTCTCATATGGAGGTGACATTAAACAAACAAGATGGTGGGAAACTCTTTAAATCACCTGAAATATTGTGAGCAGTCAATCAATAGCTGTGACAAGCTGGGGCTACCCACTCTCTGTGACCATTGGGCTTGGCTTCTTACAGGAGCACTCTTGACAAGATCACTGCTGCTAATTTGGGCCACTACATCTGTCTCCCCAGTTTGACTTTTCTCCATTTTCTCCACTATTTGTGAAGTTTTTTTCCCTTTAAATGACCTTTTAAAAGACCCAGAGTGAAGACTATTTCAACCATGGCTGATTACTTGGAAATATTGGATTGTGGACCAATATTTCTGCTTTTAGCCACTTGTTTGGGTTGGTGTCAGAGGCATTAACTCACGAAAGTTCTGTCCCATTCTATTTAAATCCTTATTTATGAGAGTAAGGCTGGCTGGAGGAACCCACGGGAGGCTGGTTCCCAAAGGAGATTAGGAGCCATTGTGAAATGCCCTGTCCAAGGTACAAACTTGATTCATTCCAAGGCAGGAAAGAGAACTAAAATCCTATGTTCCAGGGAGACAGAGTTAAAATCTGGGGCTTTGATTCATGCTAAGTTCTAGGTCACTAATATTTAGAAAGTCATCTTTAAGGCTGAAGGTAAGCTTAACTGTAGAATGCTTACCACTGTGAAAAAGGTTCTTCCTCCACTCCCATTACCCAGAACAAAAACCAAAGCCTCTTTTAGCCAGGTTTGTATTGTGGGAAGGGGCTCTACTATAGAGTTCTGGCTGGCCAAGAGTGGGCAGTAGTGTGGGGGAGAGAGTGTGCCAAAAGTGGTAGGGATAGCAGCTGGCACCAAATATACTTTCTCTAGCATTCAAGAACACCACAGGAGCTAACTGTTCTCCAGCATGGAGCCAAGCATACTGAGTGTCATCATGGAATTTGAGCAATGGGGCTGATTACTAAGGAGCCAAAGTAGTCTAAGAACGGGCTGGGGAGGGAATGGCAAGAAACATAAAGTCAAGGATTGGCAGGAAGATCCAATGTAATGAATACCCCAAGAAGATGTTTTTGCGGAGGTGAAGCATATATTTGGGGTTCCTGGGATGGAACTCAGGTCATCAAGCGTGGCAGTGAGCACCTTTACCTGCTGAGCCATATCTATAACCCTCACATTCTGATTAAAAAGAAGCTAACATTTGTATTTTAGGAAACAAAAAAATATAAGAAGCAAAGAATAAAGCTATCATTGTCACAAGTCACTTATAGTTTGATGAGTCCCACCTCGTAATACTGTCATGTTGGAACCAGACATGGTGACACATGCCTGTAATATTAATGACTCAGGAGGCTGGGGCAAGAGGACCGCAGTTTTGAGACCAGATTGAGCTACGTAGCAAGTCCAGGGCCAGGATGAGCAATATACTGAGCCCCTGTCACAAAATAAAAATGAAAATGAATGCTGCTCTACTTTAGAGCTAGAATGCCTGTCTATTGTACAAGAGGCCCTGGGTTTGAGCTTCAGTACTGCAACAAATAAGACATGAACAGAACTAACAGAAAAACAAAAAAAAACAAAAAATAAAATCTATCCATTGTCCATAAGGTTTCAATGCATGAAGTTGGGGGAACACATTTGGATGGTAGTGACATTCTATTCACCTTTCAGATGGCAGCATCTCACATATTTTGGGAGACATGGTTACATTCTCTATGGGTCTTTACCTTTGTCAGGGCCATCAGCTGATCCTTATGTCACAGAGGCCTAGTGAGCCTTCAGGTTTCCACTGTTCTCTTTTGGATGCATTCAAGTTTCTGAGCACCGATAGTTATTATACAAGGTTCTTCTAGTGCTGCACAGCTACAAGCCAGCAATGTTCCAGAGAATGCAGAAGTGTGCTTACTGGGACCAGCTCATCCAGAGTGAGCTTGGCTGGGAAATTCTGTGTGTCTTGATTGGAATTCCTTACATCTCTGGGGCAGTTGATCTAGGCTGGGCTCATCTGGAGCCAAGCAGTCTGTACTAGGTGTCTTTCTTTTCTTCACAGGACCATTGGATTCGTGTGCTAGTCAGTTCTTTTTATCATGGTGAAAAACTCCCAACAGAAGAAATTTAAGGGAGGAAAAGTTTATTTGGGTTCATGGTTTCATGGGTTTCAGTCCACAGGCAATTGATGCCATTGTTTCTGGAGCATGATGAGGCACAACATCACAGTAAAAGGGTGTGGCAGAACAGAGATGCTTACCTCATGGTGGCCAGGAAACAGAGAAAAATGGAGTGGAGCCTCCAACAAAATACCCTTCAAAATTTACCACTGACCAACCCACTTCCTGCAACTGAGCATCATATCCAGAAGGGTTTTTTTTTTTTTAATCACCTTTCAAAGTGCCATGGAATTCTGAATCCATCAGTGGGTTCATTCACTGAATAAGGCAAATATTTCATGATCTAATCACTTCTCAGTGATTGACCCACCAGCTGGGAAGCAAACCTTCCACAGCAAATTTTTGTGGGGGACATTTCATAGTCAAGCCATCACAGCCAACTTCCGAACTTCTTATTAAGATGGCAAATAGCTAGTCTAATTGTAGAAGTGTTTCTCTATCCTTTGGTCCTGTCAAGATTGCTAGCCTAAGTCATGTAGCCAAAATCTATGGCCACTGTGGGGAGGGCAACTCTGACTCTCTGGTGGGAGAACCATTAATGTCATGTGCCAAAGGGCATAAATAATGGAAGGCTGAAGAAATATGACCATGTGATAGTCAGTCCTGTTGATGCAGCACAATAGAGAATCACCCAAGAACAGAGTTTTAGTTAGGGATTGTTCAGTTTGGCCTCGGAGCATGTCTGCGATTGCCTTAATGTGAGAGGACATAGCATGAAAGTGGTTGGCACCGTTTCCAGGGTTTGGGCCCTAGACTTTAATAGTGGAGAGGCCTAGTTGAGCACAAAGCATGCATCCATTCATTTCTCTGTGTTCCACATCCCTGTGGATGTGATGCAACCAGCTGTTTCAAGTTCGTGCCTTGACTTTTCAGTAATGATGGACTACAACTTGGACATGTGAGCCTTAGTCAGCTTTCTCCCTTGAAGTTGCCTTTGTTGCTGTTTTTGTTAGGGTGTTTTATCATAGCAACAGAAAGGAAACCAGGACAGATCATTAGTATGACTAACATAGGTTATAGATTCCAATATACCTGAATATTTTGCCATTGAGCCCAAGGAGCTAAGTGCAGACCATTACATTTATTCCCATTCACTTAAAAAAAAATGTCTTACATTACCTCAGATTTTCATTATGATGCCACTGGGGTTGCTTATTGGTGTCAAAGATAAAGATAAATACAGCCCCATGTCCTACTGTTGGAGACTGTTCTCTGTGTTGTCAGGGATATGTTATTGTGTTTGACTTGTGACTTGCATATAATAAAAACCCCAAATGCACCTAATTTATTCATCATCCAGTCTCCTCCATCTTGTCCCCAGGCATGTATGGAGAGGTGGGGCTTAGAGAGGATGCAAGATAGTGATGAGGCAGGCAGAGTGAGAGAGATCCTTAGCTAGGGGTGTGTATGGGTGTATGGGTGTATAGGTGGGTATTTAGTCTTCAGGCTTGCACAAGAATATGCATGGCAGCCATAGGAAATGAGAGGCCATAAAAGATAGGAGGGCCACAGAGAATCAGGATTCATATTATAAATGGTCTTGGATACCAGGATAAATAATTTGGAATTTTCCTGGTGAACATTGCTTTTCAGAAACTTCTTCATCCTTCCTAGGTGGCTGGCTGGAGAACTTTGATCTTGAAGTGCCACTGGAAGCCATTCATAGCAGAATAATATAATAAGAATACCCTGATTCCTAATTATGTAGAATGATCCAACAGTTGTGCCATGGCTATTATTGATTCTTTTGCATTAGTGAGAAATTAAGTCCTTTCTGTGTTATGCTGAATGTATCTTATGCAGTCCTAGCCTCATACAAATGACCAAGAAACCAAGTGACTAGCTCCTTGGTTTTCTATTTTAGCTACTGAGGTTTGCCAAGACTCAAGGAACACAGTTCTTGGTGGCTGTGGAGAGCCACAGAAGGGAGGAAATAGTAGTAGCTCCTGCACTGAATACCACCAACAAAATTTTATGTGGATGGGGCTGAAGAGATAGCTTAGCACTTAAGAGCAGTTGCTACTTGCAGAGGATCCAGGTTCAGTTAGTTCCCAGCACCCACATTGGTGGATAACAACTGTCTGTAATTCTAGTTCTGGGATATCTTAGTCTGTGTTCTATTGCTGTGAAGAGACACCACGGCCAAGGCAAATCTCATAAAAGAAAACATTTCGTTGGGCACTTGCTTACAGTTTCAGTGGGTCGGTTCACTATCATAATGGCAGGAAGCAAGGTGGCAAGCATGGTGCTGAAACAGCAACTGAGAGTTACATCCTGATGCACAAGCAGAGTGTAGGTGGGTGGGGAGAGCCTAGTACAGGTTTTTGAAAATCTCAAAGGCCATCCCCATAAATACACTTCCTCCAACAAGGCTACACCTACTTCAGCAAGTCCACACCTCCTAATTTCTTCTCAAATAATGCTACTCCCTGATAAATAACCATTCAAATATGTGAGCCTGTGGGGGCCATTCTTATTCTAACCACTACAAAGGGGATCTGAGTATGATGCCCTTAGATCAATTAAATCTATGCTGCAAATATACACACACACAAACACCCTCCCCCAGTGTTTTGTTATTATAAGCTATACCATAGATAATCAATTTCTAAAGACAAAAAGGTTATTCTGGCTCCTAGATTTAGGGATTTCATTCAGAGTTTGGCCTGCTGCTTTGGTCAGGGCAGTGTGCATCATGGAGTAGGTGCATGGTGTAGTAAAACCTCTCACCTCAAACCAAGGATTGACAAAAAGAGGAGGAGGAGGAGGGAGAGGAGGGCAGGAAGAAAATAAAGGGAAAGAGACCTACTATTCTCCTCCAGAGTCATCTACCCAGTGATCTAAACATCATTTAAGAAGCTCTCCCTCCTAAAGGTTCTGTCCCTTTCTGATAGTGCCACCTTGGTGATCAAGTTTTGAGGATATTTACAAGGCAAACTCTAGCAATATATTCCTAGATCTGGAAGAACACTGCAGAAACTGTTAATAGTGAGTAGCCCTGAGTCTAGGAGAATGAGACATGGGACAGATCTGTTGTTTATATTGAGTTTGGAATTTTCATCAGGATTACCTGATGATTTAAGCATTTTTAAGTTAACTTTTATTTTATGTGTATGAGTACTTTGTCTGTGTGCCCCATATGTGCAGTGCCCACAAAAATAAGAGTTCGATCCCCTGAAACTGGAGTTATAGAATGTTGCCAACTGCCTTGTAGGTGCTGGGAATTAAACTCTGTCTTCACCTGGTGATTTTATAATAAAAAAAATACTAAAAGATAAAAAATATAAATGCCATCAGCAAGTGACTCAAGAGTACCAATCTATGTGAAGGAATTGTTTCATTTGTACACATACACACACATACACACACACATATACACACACTCTGTTTTATTACTTTTCTCTTGCTGTTAAGAGACACCATGACCAAGGCAACTTACAGAAGACAGCATTTAATGGGGCTTATAGTTGCAAAGGGTTAGTTCATGACCATCATGGTGGGGCTCTTGTTGGCAGGCAGGCAACATGGCACTAGCTGAGAGCTTACTTCCTGATCTCCATGCAGGAGACAGAGAGCCAACTGAGAATGGCATGGACTTTTGAAACCTCAAAGCCTGCCACCAGCAACTCATCTCCTCTAACAAGGCTACCCCTCCTAATCCTTCTCAAACAGTTCCACAAACTGGAGACTAAGCATTTAAATATATGAGCCCATAGGGGCCATTCTCGTTGAAACCACTACAGTATTCAATTACTTCAGGATTTTTGTCAGTATAGGTGCACTGAATTGAAATTTTTCTATGGTAAGCATTTGTTGAATATTAAAAACACTGCCTTTAAAGAAAGAAAATGCTTATTTACTTAGTTTCTGTATTAATTTCCCACCTACTTCCAAGAAATATTTCAAAGTCCTAAGGTAATGCATTAATTAAATGCTGCCAAGGCAGAATTTCCAGCCAAGTCAAAGAACCTGTATTACCACAAAGCTACATTTGCACATTGGGAAACTAAAATACCACCAAAAATATCTGACTGCAGCCAGAATTCCTGGCTCAGCTTCATGGAACAGAGTTAATCTAGCTTGGGATCATGATATCAGAATGCAGAGATGAAGATATTTAACTGGAATTTAAAAAACAAAACAAAACAAAAAACCCCACAAAAAACAAGGTCCCAGAGTGTGGGTTCACAGCTGTGGTTTGCAGACACATAGCTGGCCGCCAAGAGCCTGAGAAGCTAAACTGAAGAGAATGGAGGCTTTGCTTTTTAGTCCCAGGATCTGTTAAATCACTGCAGGTGATAGTCTACGCTAAAGTGTTCTACTTTGGACTCAGATGGCCATGGCTGGCTCTCCTAGATCCTGGATAACAATAAGATAGTGTGGCATGTCACTGGCCTGTGCTATGTGGGCTACACAGCTAGGCCTAGACCTTCTTCTCAGGCTATGAGAAATTCCAGCACACTCCTGATTAACTACAGGCTCTTTCTACAGGGCGTACAATGTCATGAGGACCGTGGTTTGAGACACTGTCACCACAGCCTGGGAGTAGGGGCTGTGCTTGTCATGAGGACGTTGCATCAAGACATGTTGGAACATGGAGGGAATGAGGCTACGGGATAACTGCCTTGCAGAATTAATTTAAGGACAGTCTTGACATCAGGAACAGCCCTAATGCTTTAGAAACCCATATACTTATATAAAGACTTAAAGAACCATACCATTTTGACATGGCCACTGATTTCAGCAATTGACTGTCTGCAGTAAAGCTTTTTGGCTGGAAGGAACATAGATCTGCTCACATTCGTTTAGTTAGAATGGCCTTTATTCAAAACGCTCAAGGATAGAGTACAGGATGAGGAATAACCTTTGAGAGGTTAGGCTCCAGAACTGCTGACTTCTTTCTCTGTTCTGAGGTGATATAGTCTCTTACTTCTCCATGTTCTTGCTTCCCTCTGGGTGTCGGGGAGGTCTTCTTTGCAGATGGACTTCTTTTGTGTGTTACTCCATTAGGATTGATGAGCACCTCAGTTCAAGCAATCATGTCATACAGCTGAGGTCTCTGTGTCTCCTAGTGCTGTGGTCTGAATATATTCCCCAAGATTCCTATATTGAAACTTAAGATCCAGTGTGATCAAATTTAGAAGTGATTTTTTTTTAAGGAGGTGAGGACTCTGTCTCTTGGGGGTAGACTTAGGTCTACTATAACAGAGCTTGAGGTGCTGAGGAAATGGTTTAATGAGTAAAAAAACAGCATTTGCTATGAAAGGAGGAGAACCTGAGCTCAAATCCCCAGCACTCGCATAAAAGCCAACGTGTGCTGAAACTCCAGCGTTGAAGTGCTGTAAACAAGTGGATCCCAGGAGTTTCTTGGTTAGCCAGTCTAGCTGAAACATGAGTTTCAGGGTCAGTGAGAGACTCTCTTTCAGGGGAAAAAAAGAGGCTGTATGGGAAGAGCATACACAATGCACTCTAATGGTCTCCTTATGAGCACATCCCCACACGTTTAGCAACACCCACACACACTACACATTCACACACACATACACCCCTACACACATAACACCCACAGATACACACTACACACTCACCTCATATACACACATAGCACATACCCACACATATAACACACACACACACATACACTACACACTCTTACACCCACACATAGCACATACATACACACGTAAAACACACACACAGTACATACACATACACACAATAAAAATACCTTGGAGTGGCTTTATGGCTTTCATGGAAGGATACACCCTCATGTTGGAAGCACAGATTGGGTCTCAGAGAAACAGAATCTGTTGGCACCTTACTCTTGCACTTTCTAGTCCCTAGAACTTCAAGAAAATCAATTTATATTCTTTATCAATAAACCAGTGGAAGCTGGGGTTTTTTTGTTGTTGTTGTCGTTGCTATGGCAACACAAACAGGCTGACACTTGCTTTAAGGTTTTTGAGACTGTGCTGATGATGGTTAATCTTGGTTGTCAACTTGTTTAGATTGGAAATCACCTAGGTGATTAGTAAAGCAAACCTCTGCCTGTGTTTTGGAGGACGTTTCCAGAGAACATGAGCGGCAGCATCAATAAACTGAGGGCCCAGAGGAACTAAATGAAGAAAGCCCACTGCAGGCATTCTCTCTCTCTCTCTCTCTCTCTCTCTCTCTCTCTCTCTCTCTCTCTCTCTCTCTCTCTCTCTCTCTCTCTCTCCTTGGCTGCTAAGATGTGAGCTGCTCTATTCTGATGCACCTACTCCACAGTGATGAACGGAAACATCCAAAGCTGTGAACCTAAATAAATCCTTCTTCCCATAAATTGTTTATATTTGTCACAGCTATGTAAATTCTGCCACAGGAAATCGGTGTGAGACTATTCCTGATGATGTAGTTAAGGAGGCTTCAGAAATTAGTTTGTATGAGGAATTTGGAAATGATTGCAGAAGTGGACTAGACAAGCCTTAGAATACTACAGACAGCATTTAATAGTTGATTTCTTTGGGTGCTCAGAAGACCAGAATGCTAATAAGGTCATGGGCAGTAGACTGTGCTCACCAAGGTTCATGTGGGAACACTGACTCTTTCACTGGCCTACAACCGTTTGTCCGACATTGTGGCGAAGAATTTGCCTACCTTTTGTTTATGTCTGGAGACTTTGAAGGGCTGACTTTCAAAGTGATGAACAAAGGGTTGGAGAGATAGCTCAGCAATCAAGACTGCTCTTGCAGAGCATCAGAATTCAGTTCCCAGTATCCACACTGAGTATCTTGCAATAGGTTGGAACCCCAGCTACAGAGGTATCTGACATGTTCTTTTGGCCTTTCTGGGCAAGCACATGCTTCCACTTGTGTACATACACACAGGTATACAAACACATGCACACATATACACACAAATACAAATAAATCTTTTTTTTGAAACGTGACGAATGTTTCGGCATGGTGGTGCATGCTTTTGATATCAGTACTCAGGAGGGAGAAGAAGGTAGATTTTTATGAGTGGGAGGCCAGCCTGGTCTACATAATAAATTCTACACCATTCAATGCTACATGGTAAGTCCCTGTCTCAGTTGCTTACTCACTCCCTCACTCCCTCCCTCACTCATTCACTCACTCACTCACTCAACATGATGAATGAATTAATCTGGTATAGAAAATTTCAAGGTAGCTCACCATGCAGGTCATGGGATGGGTATAGCTAGGTGATTTTAGTCAGGTTATAACAAGAATTAGAAGTAAAAAGCAGTGTGAAAAGATTTGAAAATTTGTAGTGTGGTTTGGAGCTAAGAAAGGCCTAGCTTCTGAAGTTATTAGAGGCATTAAAAAGAATACAAGTATTTTGAACCAAGACACTAAGATCATTGGCTGGATGCAACCAATCCTAGCTAAAGGGTTGCAATGTCAACAAGCTAGGATTGGATCCGAGATAAACTAAGAGAGCTGCCTCTGGGAAGGTTTATGAAGGTGCTTCCTCAAGTGATTGAAGAAGACCTTCCCCCATTGTTATGGTAGTGGTCTGGATCTAAAGAGATGTCAGGTGCTGCTTTTGCCTTCCTACCTTTACTCTTTGCTGGTGAGTGTTTCTCCCCTGTTGCTGATGCTGCTGTTGCTGCTACCATCTTCTACTGACATGAGAAACCAGCTCCTTCAGCCTGCCAATGTGGACTGAAGATCAGAGGTGCTCTAGGAATCTTTCATGCCTTTAGTACCAGATTGGGAGTGTTGAGGCATTCAGTCTTCTGAGTTCTCAGGTTCTCCACTGTACAGCTTGAAGCCACTGTTACACTACCCAGCTCTGATCATGTAGGCCAAACTAATACCTCTCAACCTGGTTACAGAAGTTAATCTATTTACTGTAGGCTAGAGATATCGCAAATGAAAGTGCTTCTACTAGTCTTTCAGTTTCTTCAGTCTTTTGATAGCAGACCCCACCAGCAGCTGTTTCCATGCAGAAACCACAGTGCCAGGTAGCTATTGCCTATCTCTTCATTTTGGTCTTGCCATGGAAGGACAAGAACAATTGTCATGCCGGTTGACTTCAATTTTCTTTACCATTTTCTAGAAGGAGGCACTGTATCTGCTCCCACATTTACCATCCTACTTGGTGCATTTAGCCATGTTTCTGTGACCTAGGCCCAAATCCAGGTGAGCTAAATATCTTTTGTAATATATTCTATCAGTTCTGTTCCTCTAGAGAACTCTGAATAATACGATGGTTTAAAAGTATGAACGTGGGGATGGAGATACAGATCAGTTGTTAAGAGGACCAGAGTTCAATTCCCACAACCCACATCAGGTGGCTCATACCTACCTATAACTCCAGCTCCAGGGGAGATATAAACTAATGAAAGTAAATTCTGAAAAAAAATATAAATATATTTGAAAGACTTTTCCTTGTGAGCACTGTCAGGGAAGGGGACAGCGGCTTACACAGTATCACCTAACAATGAGGATCTCCATGTCAACCCATCCATGCAGTGAGAGGTTTCTACAGATTGACTTCAGGGAGAGAGATTTAGAATTTGACCTTTTGAGTAGTGCTGGAACTTTTCAGACTGTGTTGATTCTTGGAGATGAACATGGGCCTTGTGGGGGTCAGAGGTAGAATGTTTCAGATTAAGAAGATATGTTTGGGTATCGCATTGAGAAGGGTTGGATTTGTGATATTTACTATCTCTGTCTCTACGTCTGTCTCTGTCTGTCTGTCTGTATGTCTGTCTCTCCCTCCCTCTCTGTGTGTGTATGTGTGTGTGTGTGTAGGACAAAAGGAAACTTCAGTTATCTTTCCCCAGGGACTGTCCACCTAGTCTTCCTTAGACAGAGTCTCTCATTGTCATGGAACTTGCCAAGTGAATTAGGCTGGCTGCCAATCCTCTACCTCATAGTCATTTAGCCTACCATTTTGGTTCATTGTAGTCACATTGCTAATCCCTGGTTCTGACATTTCTTTGCTTGATCATTTGTCTGCCTACTGTGGGGCCTGGGAGTAGTGGCTACTTGGGTATGAATGATGAATGACTGCTAACAATTGCTATGCAAACACATTTGCAATTGGTCTAAGTGTAAAGAATAAGTGTCTGTGAGGGATCTCAGCCATAAATAGGTCACCCCCTATGCCACCAAGGCTCAGGAAGCATTGTGGAAGAAGAGGAGAAAGAGTGTAAGAGCCAGAGGTTAGGGGGAGCTGGAGCTTTTGAAACAGTATCTTCTGGGCATGACAGGACTCCTATATGCATGAACTCATAGCATATGTGGCTGCCTGACCAAGGTCACAGCAGTCAGCATTCCAGCTTGGATATGGATGGCTCCACCAGGCCCCACCCCTAGTTGAGGAGTTATTGACAGTTGATGGCTGCTTAAGGGAGGGGTAGTTATTTTTCTATAGGGGTGTGGTCCTTCATGGTTGACCATGTTTCAGTAGATGGGCCCACACTAAAGCATATATGAGTAGCACTAATTGAACTTAGTGGGTTATTTTCAAAGAGGACATGAAGTTGGAAGGGGAAATATGGAGTAGGAGTCATGATGAGTTGGAGGTGGGGAGTAGAAGATGATTGTAATGCAGATACATTATGTGTGTGTGTGTGTGTAAATGTGTGTGTTATCCTCAAAGAAAAAAAGTTAGTGTGCAAGCACTATTTCTCCCTGTACCAGAGAAGTAGAGCAATACAACTGGCTAGGGACACAGTCTAGGGTACAAATCAAATGTGCCATGTTCTCTGATATTCTGTCTTTGTGTCGTGGTGGGATGAGCCCAAGGCTTGTGTTCTATACTCTTCTTTGATGAGACTGAGCTTCAGTTAGCCACAGTGGTCATGTGTTGGCCCGTGTTTCTGTATTGTCTTTCTTTCTGTTCTCATTTTGGCCATTCATGACTAGCTTATCTTGAGATACTAATAACTCCCTAAGAAATGACTTGCACATGATCCGAGCCTAGTCTTCTGCTTCTAAGGCAACCTAGACTAAAGCCCAATTAGCTTTGACCAAGGTCTCAAATAGAAGGGACATCCTCAAAAGGAGATTCTGGGTAAAATGGACATAGAAAGGTTGACTTTGCTCTTAAAAAGAAGCTGTGAGAAGGGGAGGTGGGCTATCGGAACACAATATAAAGATTATTCCCACATGGAAGTTCATAGACCCAAGGGTGGGACTCTGTGTTGGAAACCGTGTGGGTGGAGATCAAAGTGGAGGCGAGGAGAAGTCATGTTGTTGTGGCTGTATATTATAGGCTGCTGGGCCAGATGGGGGAGCTGATGATGGGCTCCTGACCGAGACTACACAACTGGCCCAGAGGCAAGAGGATTACAGATGGGAGCACCACATACAATGTGGCTTGAGCAGAGAGTATGAAAACTAGGCCTTGGCTTGCTTTCTTAATGGTTCATGAGTTATGGTGTGAAGGTGTAACAAGGGGAATTGCTACTGTTGTGTTAAATCAAGCTAAGGTGGGACTGTTTGGTAAGGAGGTGAGATGGGATTTTAGAAGCAGGTAATTTTGTTATCATACAATGAAGGTCACAGGTTTGGCCTGCTCTAGCATCAAAAGGCTTAGAGCATTGGCTTGTAGGCTGGGAGTGTAGTACACATAGCTTTAAGGAGCAATAACAGATCTTTTGCCTGTCCCTCTTTCCTGGGCCCTATCTCTCAGACCCTGAGAAGGGAGGTGAGAATCAAGAATGTTCAGTGTTTTTAATGCAAAGGACCCCAGAAGATATTTTGAAAAAGAATGTCCTAAAGAATAGGGAGGCCAGAACTCACAGCTTGAGACATTATTGAGACTGGGCCAAAGGTTGGAGGACTCAAAAATTAAATTCCCAGTCAACCACCACAAAGGAGCCAAAAAAGAAGAGAAGAAGAACCAGATGAATAGCTACAATCACCCAGGGAAGAATTATGATGCAGAATATTTTGTAGAATCAAAAAAGTAAATCACACAAAAATGATTCTGAGGAAGTAAATTGTTGCATAATCACAAGATCTTGAGTTTGATCACTAGAAACCATGTAAAAAAAAACAGTCATGGTGGCATATGCTTGTGATCCTAGCATTGAAGAAGTGGAGAAAGTAGACTCTTGAGCTCCCTGGTCAACCAGCCTGCCTTAATTTAATTGGTGAGCACTGGATCAAAGACTCTTTTAAAAAAGTCAAGGTGGATAGCTCCTGAGGAATGACACCTTGGGGCCTCCACATGCATGTATGTGTACATATGTGCACCTGCCCACACCCCTCCCACACACAAATCATTGAAAAGAGGTGACAGATGGCTAGTGATGAACAGTCAACAGTTGCAAAGAACTCTGAGAATGGCCGCAGAAAGGGGACCTTTGAGCCTTACACCATGCCAAGGCTTTCTGAGTTAAATTCTGGCTTGAGGGTATCTGCTCCCAGTTTTGGTGAGATGCTAGCACATGACAGAGAAAGTGGCTCCCATTCCTATTTCCTATTGGTCTCTCAAGAATTACAATGGCCATTATTAGAAACCTCCTTCTGCACAAACTACTTTATTTAAATCTCACAACAGTCCTGCAAGGCAGACACTCCTTAGATTAGTCATCTGTCTTTTGCTCACAAGTGGAAGGAATCCTGCTCCAGTGAACTTGGAAAAAAACCCAGAATTTATTTCTCCCTGTACCTCAGAAGTAGAGTAATGATGTTGGTCATGGACATGATCTAGAATGCAAAGGTCCTTTCACATCCTCTTTCTGTGTCTCTTCTCTATGTAGGCCTTTCAGTCTTCTGGCAGACAGATTTCCTCCATATGCTGGCAAACACAGACAGCCAATGCCTGCTTTATATCTGTCTTATTCTGTCCTTAGGCTTAGGCCTTCTCTGCCAGTCTCAGCTGGAACAATCCCAGAGACAGCCCCTGGTCGGTCTACTTGGGCTATAATTCTATTCCTGAGGCAGAGTGCATAGGATACTTTGGTTGGCAAGGCCCCAGTTCTGAGGGAAGGATACGGGGGAATGGGCTGGCAGAAGAAGGGAGTTCCATATGCAGCATCCTGGTTAATCTAAATCACAGCTAGAACTGTCTCATTGGCATCCCTATTTCACACATGTGGGAACAGAGCCTGGGGGAGACAAATCAATTGCCCAGCTGATGAGCAAGGCATGTTGTGAACACAGGACTCAATCTGACATTTGCATCCACCACACAGATTCCTCCTCTCCCTGCATACAGGGTTGGAGGAAGACAATAGAAATTAGAACTGGTTTTCTGTAGGACTGGAATCAAACCCAGGGTCTTGTACATGCTAGGCAGGCATTCTACCACTGAGCTATAGCTCTAGTCCCACGGGCACTTCTTTTTTTAAAGGATGTCTTGGAAGAAGTTAGTGATGCCCAGCTCCTTTCACTCATCCTCTAGCTATTGAGAATACTGATTACAGTCCCCAAGCTGCCCCCATCACCTGACCATTACTTTCTAAGTTTCACCAGAGCTTGGAAATACCACTATGATATTCCAGGGATGATTTTCCTCTCCTCATAGTGCCTAACAGCCAAAGGTAGCTGATATGGAAGTAGAGAGATGATACTCTACTTCCAAGTAGCTAGCCCTGGGACCCTCACATGGGCACACCCACCATAGACTCAAGCTGAGGTGAGCTTTCAACTGGATCCCTGTTTCTCTTGTGGTCTCTGTTATGTTGCACCCTTCATTCCTTCTTAGGGCACATTTTCATTCATCTACTGCAGGAGAATCCCTTTCTCAGCTCCTGTATCAGGGGAATAAGACATATATGGCAAGAGTTTGGCTCACAATCTGGTTGACAGTTTCATGAGTGCAAGGTTAGAGACAGGAGAACAGCACAGTCAGGAAAGCAGGAAATCTGAGGAGTGAGATGGTGCAAAAGGAGAAATGGGTCAGGACAGGGACATTTTTTTTATTTTTTCATTTTGTGGCAAAATATATATGCCACCAGTTTTACATTTTAATCAACCTTACATGTCTAAGGTTGCAGTGTTAAAGGGGGAATTGAACCTAGGGCCTTGTGCAAGCTAGCCAAACATGCTACCACTTATCCACCCCAAACCTCAAGCTTTAACACTTCAAATCCATTAAGCACTCACTCCCTGCTTCCTTTTTACCTTAGCCACTGCCACCCGCAGATCCACAATCTGTCTTTATGAATTTGAGTACTCTAGCGATCTCAGCTATAAGTGGAATCACCTAGTACCTGTCCTTTCGCTCCTGGCTTCTTTCACAGTGTTGTCACTGTTTGCCTGTGCTTGGATCAGCACTTAATTCTGCTTTAAAGCTGAGCAGAAACCCACTGCATGGTGCTTTGTGCCTCTAAGCAGTTTGAAACAAACTACTACAAATGTGGGTATACAAGTATACCAATATCTGCTCAAACTCTCACTTTTCTTTTGGATATTGCAATAGTTTGTACATGGACCTTCCCTTATATGGCCACATTTTAAATGCTTGGTTCCTATAGTGCCACCTTTGGGAGGTGGTGGAATTAGAAGGTGGGGTCTAGTGGGAGGTCCTTAAGGGCATTGGGGATGTGCTGGTTCTTTTTTTTTTTTTTTCATTCAATGTGACACAAGCTAGAGTCATCTGAGAAGAGAGAATCTAGTTGAAAATATACTTTCATTGGATTGCCCTGTAGGTAATAATTCTTGATTAATGATTACTGTGGGAGGTCCTATCCCATTGGGAGCATGGCCACCTTGAGAAGGCATTCCAAGGTTGATATGAAAGCAGGCTGAGCAAGCCATGGGGGAGTGAGTCAGTAAGCAGCACCCCTCCATGGCCTCTGCATCAGTTCTCACTTCTAGGTTCTTGCCTCAAGTTCCTACCCCATGTTTTCTTCATGATGGGCTATGATGGGAAAGTGTAAGCCAAATAAATCTTTTCCAGGTTGCTTTTGGCTATGGTGTTTATCACAGAATGGAAAGCAAAATAAGATGAGAGGGGCCTGTGTGACTCCGGCTTTTCCTCTTTCTATTTTGCTCCTGGGTTCCTCCAAACCTCCAGATGACGACTACCTTTGGACGGAGTAGCCTGAGAAATTATTCTCAGCATTTGCAATAGTTCTGTGAGGGAAGGAGGCAGAAAGAGGGCTATCACTAAGAGTGCCTTAATGATGTGCAATACCAAGGACCCTGGGCTCACCTCTACCTTCTGTATGGCCATAAATGCGGCAGGGGTGAAGTGCTTCACTGTCTTTATAGTATAGATGTTAAAAAACAGCATAAAAAGTACCTGTTGAAAGGACAGATTTTAGTAGATCCACAGCTATCTGCAACCATCACCGGAGTTGTTTAGGTTTTAATTTTTGGTGTGTGTATGATGTGTGAGTGGGTGTGTCCATGTGTATGCCTATTTGTGTGTAATTGGGAGTGTGTGCATGCCCACAGTGTATGTGTGGAGGTGAGAGGACAACCTCATGTGTTGGTTCTTGCTTTCTACCTTATTTAAGATAGAGTCTCTTTGTTCACTGCTATGTATACTAGGCTAGCTAGTCCATGTGCTTCTGGGAATTCCCCTGTCATTGTCTGCTATCTCTCTGTAGGTGCATTGGGAACACAGAGACATGAGCCCACACAAATCTGGAGGTTTGAACTCAGGTAACAGGCAAGTGTTTCAGCCACTGAGACATCTTCCAGTCTCACACTTTGAATATTTTTATCATCTGAAGACCCTTTTGCTATCCCCTATCATTTTCTGGCAGTGTCCTTCCTCCCAGGATTAAGGGGGCACGTGGTTTAGATTTTCCTTGCTCTTTTCCTAATCCCTTCCTCTTGGGGGTATGGCCAGAACTCCACTGGGCTGAGAAGGAGGGTTTTGGTGACAGATTGCTGTGTCCTCACAAGCAGCTCTGCTTGCCATTCTCTGTCTCCCCAGGCTACTAGCATGCAGGAAGCACCTGGGCACCTCATGTTGAGTGTCTCTAAGTCCCTGGGCCTGCTTAGGCAGGGGGAACCTGAGGGCGGGCATAGCTGAGCTCTATGTGATTTCCTCACACCTGTTGATTTGGTCTTATCCTCCAAAAGCAGGATGAAGATATCAGTGGGTTTACTTGGGAGGAGGGCTCAGGAAGCACAGTGAGAAATGAGATAAGGAGGGAAGGGAAGGAAGTCAAAATAATGGGGGAGGGGTGCCAATCAAGCCTCCCTCAGTAGATCCTCTTAGAGACTTTATGGAACACGCTTCAAAGTGGTGCTACCAAGAAAGAGATGGCCCTGTTGTCTGAGCTGTGCTCTGAGGATGCAGACATGGGATGGACGTGCTGCTGTGGCCTGTGCATGCTCACAGGCAGAGAGAGAAAGAGTGGTGGGTGTGCCACATCCATGAACACTGATGGCACCTGCTGCATTGTCCTTGACACTCTGGAAGGGTGTGTCAGGCATTTAAAGATGGCTCAGCAGGTAAAGGCACTTGCCACCAAGACCAACAACTTGTTTGGTTCTCAGAACCCACATGGCGGAAGGAGAGAACAGACTCTCACAGATTACCCTCTGACCCCTATAAGCATGCTATGACAAACACACACACACACAAATCCACACTTATCTGAGGAAGCCCTATACAGTGCTCTTTAGAGAGTAGTAGAAGATGGGGAAGCACAGGGACAACATACAAACCTGGGATCACTGTTGTGCACAGGCTCAAAACAATGAGAGGGTTTACTGGCTGCCAGATCCCAGGCTCAGAGGAAGTGTGCTGGTTGGTTTAATGTCAACTTGACACAAGATAGAGTCATTTTAGAAGAGGGAATCTCAATTGGGAAAATGTCCTCTCAAGATTGGGTGCATTTTCTAGATTGCTGATTGATTTGGGAGGGCCTAGCTCACTGTGGGTGTTGCCATCCAGGGACTAGTGGTCCTGGGTTCTATAAGAAAGCAGGCTGAGCAAGCCAAAAGGAGCAAGACAGTATGCAGAAATCCTCCTTGGCCTCTGCATCAACTGCTTCCAGGCTCCTGCTCTGAGTCCCTGCCCTGACTTCCTTTGATGATGGACTGTGAGTGAAACAGCCCCTCCCCTTTTGCTGCTGCTGCTGCTACCACTGCCTTTTGGTTATTACAGCAACAGAAACTTTAAGGTATGAAGGGTTTTTAGAGGAGAAGCCAGCAGCATTGGCATAGAGTGAACCTAGCTGAAGCCACCTGAAAGGAAGGGAGTCAGGGGAAGGTGTGAGTGAACTCTGCTCCCTCTTCTTGCCTCTAATCACTTTCTGGGATTCCTATTGGCTAGCTCTACCAAAACTATAGTTCATGGGGACATTTAACAGAGCCTGATAAGTCAGCTGCTACAGCCTGAGCCAGAGGAAGGCAGAGAGCGATCTTGGAGTGAACAGATGAGAAGCATCAAGTTCAGATCCTCCCTCCCAGTCATCTAGTAGACATGTATCTCTTTATGTAGGCCAGGCTGGTCTTCTACTTGGGATCCTCCTGCCTCTGCCTCCTGAGATGACAAGGGCTTCGTGTCACAATTGGCTTGGTTCTGATGCACACAATGAATATTCGAACACTGGAAACCAGACTGCTATTCAGGCTTACAGGACCTGGTATTCTGTCCTTTCAAGGGGTGCTTCTCTGACACAGTAAGTGTTGATGGCTTTACTTTACTGCAAGGGGCGCATTTATTTCCTAATTTTCCAATGCTGGGGTGAGTAGTCACTTTATCTTCTGCATGTCCAAGTGTCATGATGGAGAAAGGGAGTTCAACAAAGGTCTGGAGTGGTCTTGACAAGAAAGGGACAGAGAGGAACATTTGGATCTGTAACTGTAACTTGAGGGAGAGTTTTGCTTGCTTTTGTGAGCCCACACCCTTCTCCATGATTACACTGCTCACTATCTTCACATTTCCTCTCTCATCCAAGACTTTGCTAAGCTTCATCACTCACATCCTCTACCTGAGCTTGTGTTTTCTTGTTTTGCAGAACAGAACTCAGTACTGTTTCCTTGTTAACTGTTACCATTCTTTCATTTTAGATTGAATGGCTAGAGGTATATGAGTATTCTTGACTGCTGTCTTCAATATGTACTAGAACTGAACATGACTTTCACATGTTTTATTTGCATGTTTTAGTTTAGTAGAGTCCTGTTTCAGCAAGTCACCATACTCCTTCAGAAGACTATGTAGAAACACAGAAATACATGCATGCATAGCATTCTGACAGACTCATTCTGTTAGAGCAGTCTAGGGAGACAACATGGATATTAAATGAATTACCCTTCCAGCTTGGGGCAAGCTGGCATTTGATTAGTGTGTGTCTTCCATGGGTCCACGAAGAAGCCTGCTGAATAGGGCTGGGGGGCAGGAGGGGGGAAGCCCAGGAAGGGAGTTAGAGAGTGTGCAACTTCCTTTGACGTCAGGGGATTTTACTCTATCCCTTACCTCTCCCACCTAGCTCCAGCAGGGCAGGCAGACAAGGTCAGAGGGTGTCCAGAGAGGCACATCCAACCAACTCAGAACCATCGCTCTTTAACACACCGCTTCCTCTGCTTCCTTCCACTGGTGCAGAAAACAGCAAGCATGTTGGAGGCTGGGCACAATCCCAGTCCCTGTGGCGGCTGGACGCTTGTGGACAGCGTGTCCTCTTGCTTACTGTGCAGGTTACCAGGGTACACATTTTATGATCACACGCTTCCTCTTTCTTCCCGCATTAAAATTTTATTCACCACATGTCAGCTTGCTTATTAAGAACCTCCCAGGTGTTTCTTCCCTCCCTGCCTTGCCATCTGAGCTCTGGCCACTCTATTCTCAGCTCCCCTTTGTCCTGGTGCTGAAATGCCTCAGCTGGTTTTTCAGGAAGCACCGCAGTGGGGCAGGGGTGGGTCTGGGTGGTGAAAGATCACAGCATACCCCCACCTTCTCTGGGAGCGTGTGTCTCACTCACTTTGCCCAGCTTTACCCTCCTCCCAGACAAATTGAGCCATCTCCCTGCCTGTGTTTACTCCCAGCTTCAAAAACCTTCCCTCTAATTCATTCCACATGTTAATTTCTTGGTCCTTCACCCCAGAGGGCAGCCCTCAGGATTAACCCTCCATTTGCCATTCCAAATCCAAGAAAGAACTTTATGTCTTCTCCCCTCTCATCCTTCACCTGAGACCAGAAAGCTCTCTCTCTCTCTCTCTCTCTCTCTCTCTCTCTGTGTGTGTGTGTATGTGTGTTTGTGTTTGCACATGTGTATATACACCAGACTACAACCTTTGACATGTCATCAACCTTTGATGATGTCATCTTTATGCATACCTCCCAATTCCTTTGAGACAAAAATCTCTCATTGCTTTGAAGTTCATCAATCAAGATGGGCTGTCTGGTCAGTAAGCCCTCATGGACTCTCTCCTGTTTCTGCCTTCCCAGTGCTGATACTATAAGTGAATACCAAGCTGGCCTTTTAATGTAGGTGTTATGGGTGGAACTCAGGTTTTCATGCCTCTAAGACAAACACTTTACTGACTGAGCTAGCTTCTCAATCCAAAAGCAGAGTTCTTAACTGCTTCCCTGCCACAGCCATCTATGTAGGCCTGGGCCAGACTGTGTTGTCATTTCTAACTCTCAGGTGATGCCATCCAAAGATGCCCCTGCCCTGTGCTGGCCCCTCCCCTCCCCAAGTGTAGGGCACATCTGTGGTCAAACAGATTCTACCAGGCACAGAGCATCCCAGGTGTGTGTCCCACCTGCCCTGCCCTGCTGAAGTTCATCAGCTCGCAACAAATACTTTATAACTAAGAAATAGGAGCTGGCTATCCCCAAGCTACAAGTGTGTTTTCGGAGAGATACTGCTCTTGCCCTCCTACTTTTTCAGGCTGTTGCACAAGAGAAAGAGGTGGGCACAGATAGGAGGAATAAGAAGAGGAGGAGGCAAGAAAAGGAGAAAAGAGGAGAGAGGAAAGTAGAGGGGAGAGAAGGGAAGAGGAAAGGAGGAAAGAGGAGAGGAGGAGAGGAAAGGAGAGGAAAAAAGAGAAGAGTGGAGAGGAGGAGAGAAAAGGAAGCCTACTGAGTGGGGATTGCTTAGAGGAATTGGCTTTCAGAGGCAAAGAAGTCTGCCTGGTTTGCAGGCAGGGAGATCAGACAAAGGGTGCAGGCCTCCCTCCCCCCATATGACAGGTGTGCCCTAGGCAGGCACTGGACTCTGGGTGTGCCCTTTGCCCGTGACTTCTTAAGTAAACGAAAAAGAACTTGGGAGTTCACAGAGTATCCACCCTCAGATATACCCTAGGTAGAATGGAAGGACAGTCCTGTGGTGGAACTATGGCCATCCCCAGATGTTTTAGAAGAATCTGCCTTTCCAAGCAACTATCATGTCTTTCTTTCTCTCTCCATCTCTGTGAAGAGCTTGGCTTTAATTTAAATATTTTGCTCATTGAGCTCAGCGCTTGACCCTGGACAGATATTTACAAAGTCCTCGCACTGCAATTTCTAACTTCAACCAGATTTTAACTAACCATAGCACTAGATTTTAAAATTATTTTTAAAAGAAAGAAGGAAGGAAAGAAAGAAGGAAGAAAGGAAGGAAGGAAAAATCTGCTTAGTTTTTGAGCTGTGTCCTTCCAGTGTGGTCTCAGTACCTGCAACATGGACATCCCCTGGGAAGTAGTGAAAAGTGGGGATTTCTGGTGCCAGCCCAGACTTTTGGATTCAGACAGGAGGGCGGAGCCCTAGCAAGAAGCTTTCTGGGCATGCTCTGGGCAGCTATTGGGGAAGGATGCCTACAGGGCAATGCAGAACCCACATGGGAGGGCTGTGTAATGTTCAAGTCTGGGAGCTAGAGCCATGGACAATCTTGTGGACACTGGTATAGAAGGCGCACTGCAATTCCAGCTGCACATGCCTTAAAAAAAAGGTCCAGGCTACTGTCCATTGGTTGGCAAGGGGTCAATACAATAGAGCTCTGCATGGGAGAGGTACTCCTAGTTCCCACACTCACTGTCAGGAAACAGGTTGGGCTGTTGGGTACTAATAAGCTGTCTTGGTTCTTCTAACATGTTCAACATGATAAGAGCATGGAGGGATGAAATATCTGGAGTAGTTAAGTAATCAAGGCAGGAATAATTAGGTAGACTAAACCCCAACAGAAACAATCCATCTTTTGGAAAGAAATGACATTTTGAAAAATTTAGAAATCTTCATCAAGCTATTATTACTGCTGACATATAGAAGCACTTTACATTGTTTTCTTTCCTTGCAACACGTGACACATATGAGAGTAATTAAGGAATTTCAGTCTGTCCTGAGCATTTCATCTCAATGATGGTGACACTGGACACTGGGGACTAATATAAATCATTCATCAATTATCTTTCCTAAACAAATTGTCGATCTGTTTAAAGACAGTAACAGTCTGAGCCCAGGTATTTAAAAGCCTCATACTAAATGTTACATGCCTTTTGTTTGTTTGTTTGTTTTGTTTCCTATCATTGGCTAAGCAGGGTGAGGAAAGTGTATCCCAATTTCAAAAGTTTCCAAGGGCTGTGGGGATCCCTTTCTCCCCTGTCTTCCTATTTCATCAGTTAAGATTCGTGATGAACCTGCTGCATGAAATATGGGTGCTCTTACCCTGGAGATGCAGGAGACAAGTTCCCCCGATTATATCCCCTGTGAAAAATGGCCTTTGTCATCAGTAACTTGGAAGGGACACTGGTGTGCTCAGACTTATGGATTATCAAGGGGCATCCTGGTGAGAGATAAGACAGAGTGTTGGGCAGGGCTCCAGGAGTCCACAGTGTGACCTTGAACAAATGCACGGAATCTCAATGCCCTGGGTTCCCTTATCCCTGCAGTGAATAGTGCAGGGAGCGTGTCCTCAACTCCTAGATGTCTCTGTGCACCCTCCTCATTCAACAAGGATGGCGACCAGGTGCTCAGATTAGCTACAAAATAACCCCCAAGGGAATAGTTGTTGAAACACAGTGTGTCCTTCTGGCCTGCATGTAGAAGAGGCAGGCATTTGGGGGTTCTTGGTGGTGCTCCCCCCTCACCTCTTTGAAAGTTGCTAGGAGGCTTTTCTTGGCTGAGGCCCTCTCTTCCTGCCAGGAATGTAGACTCGCTGCATTATGATCCACCTGGCTTTAGGAAGCTGCCATCCGGGGAGCGCATTTACTTCCAGTCAACGCTTAGAGCAACTGGAGTGCAGAGTTGAAATGACTTCCCTTAAGCTGCTGTGGGAATGCAGATCAGAACAAACAAGGGGGCTGGAGGCTTGGATCCTCCACTTTCAGAGGCCAACTGCCAACTCCAGGTCCCTGCCTTGAGGTTCAGAGGATGTCATCCAAGGTGAGAAATTCTACTCCCCCACGTGACTCTTTATGGCAGCCTTTCCCCCTGGCAGAAGCATCATTTCTAAATCCCACATCAGCTGTCCACACGTCTGGTAATTTTCACAAGAGACTTAGTGGTCTCAGTCCACTTTTCAGTAAGATTTAATAGCACAAGACTGTTGTGAGGCCTCAAACTACCAGGACGAGAGACATTTGCAAATCTGTGGTTTAGAGAACAATCCGCTCAGAACAACAACTCAGATCTTAATTTACAGCCCCCAGATTTGCAGGGTAGAGGAATCCTAGCAAGATGGTAACTAATGGATTATCCCAAAGCCTAGTTCATTTCCTGCCCTTTGACTCCTTTGCTGCTGTGTCATCAGCCACTGCCTGTAACAGTAGAACAGATGCATACATGAATGGGATTTTCATTTATCCACTCATCTGTTCCACAAACACCTGATAAACAAAGACCACAATCAGGTAGTGTTTATAGTCTTGAGAGTGATAGAGAAGTAAGATTTTATCCCTGATGGGGACATGGAATAGAGGTACATTATAAACCCTCAAAACCTTCCTACAAAATTGTAGTTCAAGGATCAAATCCCAGGCTAGAGACTAGCTTTTCTTGGCTTGTATAGCATTAAAAACTGTATTTTATTGGCCAGCAAGATGGCTCAGTGGGTATAGGCTCTTGCCACCATGTCTGGCAGCTTGAATCCAATTCCCAGGGCCTGCATGGAAAGAGGGAACTGACTCCACACAAGTACCATGGCTCTTGTGTGCAGTCACATACACTCATACACAAAAACAGGCCTGTGTGCACACGCATATACACACAAGCCAATACACAGGTAAAATAAAAGCTAAATAATTATCCAATATTCACACACTGCAACAACTCATATAAGAGTGTCAACAGATGTAGCTTTCTTAGTAGAGTGCTTGTCTGGGATCCTTAAAAGCCTGTATTCAACCCCGATCATCACAAAAACCAAGAAAGGTGACACTTTCTCATATCACAGAGCTTGAGAGGTGGAGGCAGCAGGTCCAGAAAGTCAAGGTCATCCTCAGATACATATAAATTTCAAGACCAGCCTGGGCTACTTGATATACTGTCTCAAATAAATAAAAACTGTAGTGTTGTATCTGGGACTTAGGCTTAGCTCAGTCAGTAGAGGCACTGGCCAGCCTCTACTGAGGCGTTGGGATCCATCTCAGGCACTGAATAACCTGGGTATGATGGTAGACACCTATAATATATCAACACTTCGGATGTGGAAGCAGAAAGATCAGAAGTTCAAGCTCACCCTCAGTCACATAGTAGGCTTGTGGTTAGCTGGGCTCCATGAGACCTTGTCTCAAAACAAGACAAAACAATGAAAACATCTCATGGAAGAAGTCATGGTTTCTGGGGTCTCTTGAACCATTGGAAGATCAGGCAGTTCTAGACCTGATCTGGAGGTAACAGTAAACTAAATGATGCCTAGAACACCCAAATTGTACACAAGCATAGGCATCCTTTGCTCACCAGCCCTGTCCAAGGCAAGTGAGTTTGCAGCTCATGGAATTGAGGAACATGGAAGGACAGACTCAGAACCATTACCTCACTGAGCTGGGTATCTTTGTGTTGCTGTCAGACTGAGTGAGCCTAGAAGTTCTGCCAGCTCCTACCTTCTTTCTCACAGAATGTGGCTTTAGGTCCCTTAAGCCACACGCTCACTCACACTTCTAAAAAAGGGGCCTTGCTGTTTTATGCCTCTGTTCTCCTTGGCACCAGTAATTGCTGGCCACACAGGCAGATTTGGGTTTAAAGTAAAACGAATGAAAATAGAATATAAGTTAAAATCCCATATCATGTCACCCTCTCATCCTGGAGACATCTTCTTCCAAATTGACTTTTCTGTATTCTCCTTCTTAGCATCATAAGATAAAAACCTGATTTTTACATCAGTGAGTTTGTTGTTAGTGGGGACTGTGTAATTCATGGCAGGTTTGTACCAGAACTTAGCCTAGAAGATCTGTTAGCACATGCTAGATGCTCAATAACTGTTTGGGGGGATGAAAGAGCAAGAGAGTGACCAGCACTGCAGGCAGAGGGAAGGGTTAGGGCTTGTGGCCTGGGACCTAATCAACAGAAAGTGAGGACGGAGAAGACACATACACAGAGATGATTGGTCCAGTGGCCAAGAGCTAGAAAGCACGGTTGCCAGGGCTCAGACTTAGCGGCCCCAAAGGAGCACACAATGTTCCAGACCTGTCAGTAAGGCTAGAATGCTGGAGAACTCTTTTTACAAGCTCAGCCTTGGATAGCACATGCATTCACAACAATTTCCAGCTCAAGCGAGCTGTTACTGCAAACCTCTAAGAAGTCAGTGTCTCGCAACATTGAGCAATGAGCAGCCAGCCTTGTGGGGATGAACTCAGAGGAGTCCTTGTTTATCAACTTGCCTTCCCCTCCCCCTTTCCTTTCTCTGTTTCCTAGTCCGCCTGCCTGCCTCATGGGCTCTTGTCTGCCATCCCACTGCCTCTCACTTCCTCCCAGTCACAGGTAATTTATACCACCCCTGCCTACACTCAACGTGTCTGGGATTTTCAGGGCAAAGAATTAGAACAGATAACACTGAGCAGAAACATCTATTAGAAAGGGGACTCATAATTAAAAAGGATGAGGAACCGTGGGCCAGCTGAGGGCCAGCAGCCATTGAGTTATTTTCTTTGTGGGAATGGAATGTAAGTACTGGGTCTAAGGATTGGAGAAAGGGGACACAAAGGAAAACAGCCTGAAAGGTGGGAGGAGGCAGCTCCTTGTGTTCTGCACACAGAGGGCTTTTCGTCTTGGAAGGGCACTTTTCTCAAATTTGGCTAGAGATAAAAAGTAATTGACTAGGTAGTCTTTCAGAGGCCCTCTCCAGTAGGCTCCTGTCCTCTTTCTTGTTTTCTCCTACTTCCAATGCCCATCTTATTTTGCTAGGCCACAGAGGAGGACATTGCAGCCAGTCCTGATGAGACTTGATAAACTGGGGTCAGATGGAAGGGGAGGAGGACTTCCCCTATCAGTGGACTTAGAGAGGTGCAGGGAGGAGATGAGGGAGGGAGGAATTTGGAGGGAACAAGAGAGGGGACTACAGCTGGGATACAAAGTGAATAAAATGTAATTAATATAAAAAATAAAAATTTAATTAAAAAAAGTAATCAGCATTTCTCTTCAAATGCGATATATGTTGTCTTCAGTGGCTTCCCTGGAAATAGACTTTGAGAAGGAGATGTGTGCGCAGATGCCTTTTTATTAAACCACCTTTATTGAACTATGATTTGCATGCTAGAAAATCCATCTGTTTTAAAGCATAGAGTCCAAAAACGTTCAGTAAATTTACTGAGGTAAGCAAGCATCACCATGGTCTGTCCAACTTTAGAACAGCCTCAAGAGGATCCCTGTTGTTCTTAAGCAGCCATGGCCTCCTTCTACCCTAGGTCATCAGCAGCCATCAACCTGTTTTCAACTTCTCTATAGCTTTGCCTTTTCTGGATGTCTCAGGAAGATGGGACCGCATCGTATGTGGTCTCTTGTCTGGCTGCTTTTACCAAACATAATATTTTAAAGCTCACTGCAGCATATATTACTACTTCGTGCCTTTTTACTGTTGAATAATATTCCATTGTGTGCACGGGCTTCATTCTGTTTATCCATTTATCTGTTGGTGCATATTTCAGTTGTTTCTACTTTGGGGATTTTGTGGATAATATTTTTAAGGACAGTCACATCCAAGTCTCTTGAGTATATACTTAGGAGTAGAATTCCTAGGTAGTAGGATAAATTTAGAGTTAGCTTAAAAATTGCCAAATGATTTTGCCAAAGTAATGATACCATTTTATATTCCCCACCAGAAATGCATGAGGAAGCCACTTTCTTCACAATCTCACCAATGCTGTTCCTGTCACACTTTAGAAAGTTTTAAAGTGATTTATTAATCTTTAATTTTATGTGCATTAGTGTTTGGCCTGCATGTATGTCTGTGTGAGGGCACTGAATCATTTGGAACTGAAGACAGTTGTGAGCTGCCATGTGAGTACTGAGAATTGAATCCAGGGCCTCTGGAAAATCAGCCAGTGCTCCTAACTGCTAAGCCATCTCTCTAACCCCTACCCCTACCGCCCTGTCAAGCCTTTTGATTCTAGTGGTCTTTGGTGAGTATAAAGAGCTGTTTGTGTTTGTATGTGTTTGTGTGGAGGCCAGAGGGCAACCTCAGGTGTCACATCTCTGGTGCTATTTTTCAAGTTTTGGAGACAGGGTTTCTCTCTCTGCCTCTCTTTGTCTGTCTTTTTATATCTCTCTCTGTCTCTGTCTCCTGGAGGTCACCTAGAAGGCTAAGCCGGATGTCCAGAGGTCCACACGAACTCACCTATTTCTGCCCTGTTTTGCCCTGGGATAACGAACATGCATCAACACACCTGGCTTTTTTACATGGATTCTGGAAGTCAGACTGCATAGCAAGTACAATTGTCTGACAGAGCTGGCTCAGCAGTCCCAGCTTGTGGATTTTATCTGCATTTCCCTGATAACTAAATGATGTCAAATATCTTTTCTTATGTTCATTTGGCCCCTTAAGTATTCTCTTTGATGCAACATTTATTCAGGTTTTTTTGTCCACTTAAAAAATTAACTTGTTTTGTCATTCTTGAATATTAAGTTGCTCATATATATGCACACACACACACACACACACACACACACACACACAGAGAGAGAGAGAGAGAGAGAGAGAGAGAGAGAGAGAGAGAGAGAGAGAGAGAGAGAGACACAAGACCTTTATATCATTTGTAATTCACAGATATTCTGTTAGCCCATAGATTGTCTTTGTCATTTTCCTCCAGAGTGTCTTTGAAGTGCAAAAGATTTAAAGTGTGATGTACTCCAGTTTACTAGGTTTTTTTTTATTTTTTATTTAGTGGATTGTACTTTTGGTGTCATAATTAAGAACTCTTTCCTTAATCCAAAGTCACAAGGATTTTCTTTATGCTTTTTCTTAAATGTTTTATAATCTTTGATCTTATGTTTGGTCTGTGATCCACTGTGGTTAATTTTTCTTTGTAGGTAAGGACCTACATCTACCCTTTTGCATGTGTCTATCCAGTAGTCTCGTTACCTTTGAGTAGCCTTGACACCTAAGATGAAAAGATAATACATCATAAATATAAATATCATGATTTTTTTCTGCACTCCAAAATCCATTACATTGTTCTGTATGTCTACACTTATAGTAATACCACACCATCTTGATGATTATAGCTTTGTAGTGTATTTTTATAAATAAGGTTTATACTTTATTCTATGTGTATTAGTGCTTTACATATGTATGTATGTTTGCCTTATATGTGCCTGGTGACTGAAGAGGCCAGAAGGTGTGAAATCCTTTGGACTTAGAGCTATCTATGGTTTATGAGTCACTATGTGGGTACTGGGAATCGAACCTGGGTCCTCTTGCAAGGGAAGCAAGTGTTCTTAGTTGCTGAACCCTCTGTCCAGTGACAGAGTATGTTTTTGTTTGTTTTTTTGAGATCTATTTTATTTTTAAATAATTACATTTCCTTGTGTGTGTGTGTGCGGGTAAGTACATGTAAATGTAAGTGACCATAGACACTAGAAGAGCCCCTCCCTGCCCCCCCCCACCTGCTAGAATTATAGGTGGGTGTGAACTAACTGGTGAGGCTTTGTGGAAGTGAACTCTGGTCTTCTACAAGAGCCAAGTCATCTCTTGAGCTCCCTGTAGAATGTTTGAAACAAAAGAGCTATTTTTGTTTTCCAAGTAGTTTTGAATATTCTGGACAGGGCAGTTGGCTGTGAATAAGGATAATGCCAAGGAAAGACCTAGCTCAGAGAGGTCAATGATACTCGAGTTGCTTCGATGAGAGCATTGGTCCTTACTTACACAGAACTCTGTCTGCTTGTGTTGCTCAAATCCATCTGCTTCTTAGGAAAGTTGGATTCCATTTGGGAAGACTTTCTACAGGATTTTGAATGGCCTGATTTTTTGGGAAACACACCACAGAAAGGTGAGGAGATTGTGTGACTATTACTGATTCTTACCACTCCCTACCCTGCTTATAGATGTCTCACACTCAGCCCTATGCTGATCTAGCCAGATTTGGGGGGGGGGGCAGGGGCATGAGAAACCCATCATTTCCTGTGAGTTGGAGCCTCTAGTTGCCCTTAAGCTATGGCAGCCATATCTGTTAATCTATCATAAGACTATGCATGAGAATGCCAAGGAGATTGGAGCAGAGAGGGCTTTGAGCACTCGTTGCTTTGCTTTCTCACTCACTTCAAGAGGTTAGGATGGGCTGCTGCTGCTGACCCTGCTGCATGCCAGGTCTTTCATAGTCTGCATTCCCCTGCTGCTGACCTCTGTGCTGCTGTTCACACTGGTGAGACAGACGTGGGGAGCTGTACTCAGTTATCTTCAATAGGAATGTGCAAAAAGGTCACACAGAATCTAGGACAGCCTTCCCTAGGTCCAGAAATTCAGAGCTGCAGTTACTAGAGCTAAAATCAAAGTAAGCAACAACCATAACCCAAATCTGACTTACTTTTCAAACAGATCACTGTTCTTAACCAATTGTCTCCTACAGGGAAAGTTCTGTGAAAGGTCAGAGTGAAGAAGAGAGAATCCAAAACCTGAGTTTCTTTGGTATCATGCACTTGTGATCCCAGCACAGGTGAGCTGGACACAGAAAGATGTCCTGGAGCTTGCTGGCCAGCCAGTCTCGCCTATTCAGTGAGTTCCAGGCTGGTAAGGAACCCTCTGTCAAATAAACAAAATGGATGGTGCTTAAGAAATTACTTCTGAGGTTGCTCTTTGGCTCAATACACATGCATGTACATGCATACACACACCTACACACACACACACACACACACACACACACACAGACAGACAGACAAAGAAAGACACAGAGACACAGAGAGAACTTCTAGACACAATCTCCACTTTTGAAGGCTGCCATTTACATTGGCAAATGATAAGCCACAAGATAATTCCGGCCAAGAGGGTTTAGAGAGACAGTATGACCCTCAAAGCTGAAATGTTACAATGTAGTCAGGAAAACTCCAGTAACTTCCTTTAATACAAAACAATTGATTTAGTTATTAAGTGTCCAAGGCTACAGGGCAATTTGTGGAAGTCAGCTCCTTTCTTTCATCATGTGGGTCCTGGGCACTGGAGCTGGCACCCAGGTAATCATCAGGCTTGGTGGCAGGTCCCTATCTGCTGAGTCATTCCACCAGGACTAACTTCTGGTTTAAGAGTTTAGTTAGCAGTTGCTGCTGTAACAAGTCCCAGGTCAAATGCCTTCATGCAAAGATTCTTACTGTCATAGATAAACTCAGGCTTAGCTCCACAGACATTTGGGGGGCTACCATAAATACTATTATATCATTTTCCCCACTTCTCCTTCTTCAGACTGGTAGATCCAACGCATAGGTAGAATGTGGGCTATCAACTGTCCAGATATTTCCCCTGGCTGTAAAGATAGTCACTTTGTTCACAAATGCCTGAGAGGCTCTGTAGCCTGAGGGCAGTTGATAGCCAGTGGATTGATACAAGCCTGCAAAGACCTGTTTATCTGACCTCAGTTGGTCTAGTTCCAAGAAGTTATCCCCTGGAGTTAGAGCCAGTCTCCAAGGGGCATTCAGAGGCTAAACTTCAACTCAAGCTACCTATTCCCTTAGATTCTCCCGTTGCTTCAGTGGCCGTTTCTACTCCTTCACTGTTTTCATTTAGTACATCCTGTCAACAAAAGCCCTTGCAGGAAGCCTGCATCTCAGTTGTGGGACAAGGGCCTAGCACCTCCAGCTCCTATTGTGCTGTGGTTCTAGCATCTTCCAAATACGGCTTGAAGGTCACCCTGGGGTGTGATCCAGGTAACTGAAAGTAAAGAAGAAGATAGAAGATTAGAGACCTGATAGAAGTAGATTAAGGGAGGAAAGATTTACTTTAGGTCATGATTTCAGTTCATCACAGCAAGGAAGGCATGGTGGAGTTAATATGGGGACAACACTGTCATGCTCTTTCATCATCTTTCCTCTATGTGGTGGACGAAGGCAAGTGTCTCCTCAAGATAAAGAAAAGTTTTGAAATGAGCTTTAACCATGCACCAAGGCAGAAGAATTTGAGACAAGTTCTCACGCTATTGCCTGACTGGCCTGGAACTCACTGTGCAGACAAGGCTGGCTTAAAACCTGGATTGTTCCCCCGTCTTCTGCCTCTGACGTGCTGGGATAATAGGTATTCACCATCACACCTGACACTAAAGAACCATTTCTGCCCATCTTTGCTCTGTGGCAACGGATTGAAACAACCCTCAAGTAAAATTTTGGAGCAAGGCTATGTTGATTTATTTTTTATTTTTTTAGATCTTTCAAGGCAAGGGAAGGGCATTGCGGTTTACGTGCCTGTCTAGTTCATGGGACATAGAAGGTGCGAGCCAATATTTGGTGGGTAAAACCCCTGTTGATTGGGAATGGAATTCATTTCAGTCTGAGAATGTCCATGAAGATTTGCAAAGATATAGAAAGGTGAGTGGTATCAAGCCTAGATGGGGGAATAATGATGTGAAAGAGACCCAGTTTTTAAACCCTACCTCCATAAGGAAGGAAAGTCTCCAGGCCCAGAGATACTCTTTTATGGTTCATCCATCTTTTTCCTAATGGATCAAAGCCAGATCTACAAAACTCCAAATAAACCGCCACCTCTGCCCCACTGACACAACAACCTTGTTATTAGCAGTCGTAAATGTGACAAGATGGGTTGAGACTGAGTATTGCTGTGTTTTTCAGGCTGGCTTCCAACTCTGCCTCAGCCTCCCAGACCTTGTGCCACCAAGCCTGGCTTGCAAATGTTCCGATGGCATGCACGGTCCTCTCTGCTTTCTACCTTCCACCTCGGGTTGCCAAGGTGTCCTTTCTCCTTGGTCTTTTAGTCTCCCTGCCAGTTCATTAAATTTCTAAGGCTGGATGTTTCCTGGCTTGACAATCAGCAGCCCCCGTGGCTGGGGGCTTGCCTGACTCTCTTTAGTTGTTACAGTCCTTGTGGGGCTTACAGGGAACTCCCAGAGAAGCCATATTTGTAAGTATCTGTTGGAATGATTACAATGTGGCCATATAGAAGTGAACAGAGCACCTTAATTAAAAACACTGCCTGGTCACCAACAGGGGCTTGGCCTTAATGAATCACAACAAGACAAGTTTCAAAAGGGGGTTTGCCTTGGGAGCTGGGAGGATAGCAAGGGACATATCGACTCTTAATGAAAACCAGGTGCTGTGGGTTTGAATCCACTGCTGTCTTCCTCAGCATCTTATACTTAATTTTCTGAAAGCCCCCACAGATGTCACCTTATTTGTCAGGAGCAACTTGCTATCATTGGTTAGGTCAGGCACTCAGATTTGCATGTCAGGGAGTGGATCACAACTGTCTAACTATTGGCAAAATGTTTTGAATGCCAGTTTTGAAATTCCTACTGAACGAGTGTTGGCTGCCCTGGCGGAGCTGCTTCTGCCGTCTCAGAAACAGAGCAGTAAACAGGCACTCTTAGGCAGCTTTCCCCCATTGCCAAGTGAAATACAACTTTGCTATCGAACTCTCTCGCTTTGCCTTCGGAAAAGCTGGGATTACATGTTCTTTTCTTCAGTGGATTAAAAAAAAAGTAAGACATTGGCTTCAAATTCACTTCCAGAACTTTAAACTAAAATGAGTGTTCTTTCCAGGACATTATACTGAAAGACAGTGCAGCAGGCTGTCAGAGGCAAGAGCAGGAGAAGCCAGAGAGTTTGTGCTCATGGTATACAGAATAGGTGGACACAACCCCTGGGAAATATCTTTGGGCCTGGGGTTCCCCACTGATATCCATCCAACTCACTACAGGTGACTTCATCCTGAGAGGCTTCATGGGCCTGTCTTGGGACAGTACAGTAAGCTAGTGTGCTGTGGGGAGTTCTGGAGAACCTGGTCGAATGTTCTTGCTTGGCCTCACTGAGCAAGTTTGCTGAAATTCTGAGTAAGCACTTCTGCCAGAGAAGGGTTTGAGGAGGGAATATAGGAGAGAGAAGGTTCTGTAAAATTGCACGGTCCTAGATTAAAGCATGTGTTCTTTCAAGCAAGTTCAAAGCTGCTGATATAAAGTTCATTCTGGGGCCATTTGAATAACAGTCCCATAGACTACCTTATGGGAACTTGCTTACCTGAAAGAAGTCCCTGAAAAGAATCACCATCCATGAACCTTATTCCATTACTACAAAAGAAAAATCTGTAGGTGAATTGCTGTCCTTTGTTTAAGACTGTGGGATCTGGGAGTCGGGGGGCATAGAGATTGCTGGTGCCAGTTTTCCAGTGGTCACTGCCAACTCTGCAGCTAGTCTTGTTCAGCGCCTTGTGAAACGCTTTGCAAGCCTTGTTTTTGCTCCCCAGTGATGTCTGTGCCTATCGCTCTCTACCAAGGGAGGAGCTATTTGTAAGGACAAAAGTTTCTGGGGGAATTAGAAAGCCTGAGAGAATAGAAGTGTGCCAGGCAGCTGCATTAGGATGGCAACTTTGAATTCCATGCTTTCATCTTTTTACTTCCAACTCCCTTCCTTGTACCCAGTGCCAAGGTGGCAACATTCTTAATGGTGATTTTCAAAAAGGTGCCAGGCTGCTACTCATTTGCAAACCATCATGTCTAATTTGCATGGCAGATCCAGGAGGCCCTAACTCTGCATATAGAAAGTGGAATACAACATAAATGTGATAAACGGATGAGGTCAGTTGATGGCCAGTATAGGCACAGCTAACCTATAGGTCCTGTGCACATGAACTACAGAGGTGGTTTGTCAATCAGCCAATTTTCACTGGAAGCAGAGAAGCAGGATGTTTATGCTCACATATGGACTCACTGGCAATCCCTACTGAGAAATAGGCCATCAAACACTTCCTCCATTGGGCCAGTATAGCCTTGAAAACCCCAGGAGAAGAGAAGTCTCTGCAGACCACCTGCATTCAATGTGCTCCAGTCAGAGAGCTTTTTGCCTTTGGAGTCAGGTGGTCAATGGAAAGCCTGTCTCCTTGAACTTGATAACAAGTAGCTAGCAGCTCAACTGTTGAGAACAAGTTGCTGGAAGGAAGGATTCTGGGAGGTTTTCAGGCCTTCATACCTGTCTTGTCCTTTAGAGGCCCTGCTATTCTTGGGGCAGTCCGTCACCTAGAGTTGGTGTCCAGGCCTTGGCAGCTATATATGGGGACACAGGAAGTCTGGGCTCCTGCTCAGTAGGTTAAACAATTGCCTTGGCAGCTGGCCACTGGCTTTTTTGTCTGCTACTCGACTCTCTCTTTGGCCTGATACATGAATCCCCCTAGCTGACCCTCACCCCCTCAGGACACAGATCATCCATCATGGCAGTGCCATCTAGGGCAGTAGCAGGTGGCTTGTCATTTTTATCAGCAGAACTCAGGAAGTGAGGCAAAGGCGATGGGTCTGCTTCGGTGGATTAATATGATACGATGCGAGCACCTTTTGCAATTAGTTAATGGCTCAGCTATGTGGGATAGGCTTCTTTGGCCTTCTGTCTCAGAATTAATAACCTAAGATGACAGATGGGAACCTCAAATCGCTTTGGAGAAGAAAACATGCCTGTGTGCAGTAGGAGGATGGGTGGAAACGGTAGTCCAAATTCTGGGGGCTGGGGTCATGATGGGGAGGGAAAAGTAGCACTTGGTTATTGAGCATGGTTGGGGTTGGGTCAAGGAAGTGGCTCATGTATGGCTGTAAGGGACTGGGGTCTTACTAGGAGCTGCACTCAGATCAGGTGTGTGTTTGTGTGTGTGTGTGTGTAAGCTGAGTGTGTGCATATATAAGCATATGTATGTATGTATGTATGTATGTATATCCATGTTGATGACAGTGTGTCTGTGCACATAGAAGAGAATATGGTGCTTATACGTGTGATAGATACATGTTTTAGTTGTGTACTGTGTTGTTCATGACCATGTACGTGTATTTGCAGCTCATGTTTATGTGTAGCATGCATGTCTGTGAATGTATGCATGCTCAGTTCCATGTATGGACACGCAGAGGATAAGCAGATTTCAATATGTGGTTGAACTTACCAGGCAGGCCATTCTGTTAGCTGCTGGATGGTTTGGAGTTCAGGCAGCTTTGGCTGGTTCTAGGACTACACACCACAGTGACCATTCTTTTTCTTTAAGTATTTTTCATTCTATTTCTTGCTGGACTGCATTCATTCTACTGCTGCACAAAGGTCTATCCATAGAGCATGAAAAGTTGGGGGTCTTCACAGCCTCCCAGTTTAGCAACTTGGAAACAGAGCGTCTATTTCTGTGGCTTGCAACATTTGCCAGTTTCTAAGAGGCACAGATATTCTCACCATGGTCCATTTCAAATCACTCTAAAGCAGCACATATTTGGCTTTCCCAAACTAGTAGGAGGCCTCCCACAGGCTGCTGTCCCTTGTCTGCACAGCCAATCTGATTGCCTTTTCTTGCCACTCAGAGACAGCTCTTGTGCTGGATAATTCTTTTGTCAGCTTGATACAAGTTAGCGTCATCTGGAAAGAGGGACCCTCGATTAAGAAAAATGCCACTATCAGATTGGCCTGTAGACAAGACTGTGGGAGAATTTTTTGATTGATGATTGATGTGGGAGATCCCAGCCCTCTGTGGCTGGTACTATCCCTGGGATAGTTGCCTTGGATGTAAAATAAAGTACTCTGAGGAAGCCATGAGGAGCAAGGCAGTAAGCAGCTCTTCTCTATGGCTTCTGCATCAGCTCCTGCCTTTAGGTTCCTGCCTTGAGTTCCTGTTATGACTTATCTGAATGGTGTACTACAAGCTGTAAGATAAAAGAAGTCCTTCATCACCAAGTTGCTTTTGGTCATGCGGTTTATCACGACAATAGTATTATTATTTTTTTAAATTTATTTACTTTTATTTTATGTGCATTAGTGTAAAGATGTCAGATCTGTGAAGTTACAGACAGTTGTATCTGCCATGTGGTTGATAGGAATTGAACCTAGGTCCCTTGGAAAAGTAGACAGTGCTCTTAATCACTGAGCCATCTCTGCAGCCCCAGGCAATGGTATTCTTTAATTTTGAGAGAAAGACTTCATCACAGTGAAGTTGAGCAGGGACAAGAGAGGTCAGAAGCAAGCTGCTCTCTTCAAGATCTTGGCCCATTACAGCTCTGGGGAGGGAGCTTGGATGGCCTGAGTTTCCCAGGGACCCAGCACTGTTCCATGTTCATGTTCCCTGAAACAAAGATGTCAGGGGAAGCCCCTGAATGTCACTGCCAACTGCAGAGAGTCAATGTCAAATGACCAGGAATTGCCACCTGACCTCCTGGCCTGAGTACAGAATGTTCGGGGGGGGGGCGTCTAGGAGGAGTGGTTGACTCATTTTCTCCACGTATCTAGGTATGGCTAATTGGGGAACATGTATATGTGTGAGTGGCTTGTCTAGCTGTGAGGGTGGCATCTGCAGGAATAGCCTGCCAGAGCTTCTCAAGATTAGGCAGAGGAGAAAGCCTAGGGAGAACAAAAACAGGGTGGCAAAGATGAGAGGTGAAGACAAGGGGTGGCAGGTTCATGACCATATAGCATGGCTGCTAGAGAGTGGGAGCTGCCTTGGGTAGTTTGAGGGCTGTTGGTGGCACAGCTGTCCTGTGGTGAAGTGGAACTGGTTAAATGTCCAGTAAGGAAGAGAGAGGTAGTTGCCGTCCAGAAAGCTTGTGTCAAGCTGATCTCCAGTACCTGCAGAGACCAGCCACAACAACATCCTTTGGGAGCTAGTTAGAACTGTATACTCTCAGGCCTCACCTAGACTTAGAGCCACTTTGGGCATGTGACCCAGCATTTGTTATGTATCAAGCCCCTTCAGCAAGTTCTGGAGTTTAATCAAATATGAGACACAACGTTGTCAAAAAGTAGTTGGCTGGGCACAGTGGGACATGACTGCAGTCCTAGTTATGGAGAGACAGGAGTATTGCTTGAGCCCACATATTTGAGGCCAGCAGGGAGTAAAGGAGCAGTGGAGGTCCAGAAGTGTCTACAAAGGCAGAGTCATGCTATAGTTATGTGCTGTTATCTTGCTTGCCCTCTGCGAGCCACTCATGGCCATTTTAGATCATGGCCATTTTAGTCCATAGACCAAGTTCTATGGACTGCCACACTAGGCGCCCTTGATAGTTTTCAACTGGCCTTGGTCAATGGTTGGGCCGACTTTCAGTTGGCTTAACCCCAATAGTAGGGATGTCATTTGATTCCGTTTTTTTTTCCAATGGGAGGGTGGATTTTCAGTTGATTTCAGTTAATAAAAGGTCTGACTTTCAGCTGTTTTTTTTATTGTTCTTTTTTTTTAAATTTATTTATTTTTATCTCAATCACAGGTTGGGTACTTTGAATCCCAGGCGTAGCCCCCTCCCCCATTCCCTCCTACCCTCCCACTCCCTCCCTCATCTCCTTCTTCCCCGCCCCCTC
>CM053742.1:42404010-42433766 GCA_028658305.1 Pachyuromys duprasi
CACCGTAGGAGTTCCGCTCACCTGGCACTCACAATGCTGGCGTTTTAGGTCCCAGAGTTCAGTCTCCTGGTCGCTGCGTTGTTTCTGCTCTCCTACTCCTCAGACACAGTGTTCTCTCGTGGCAGCCATCTTGTATCCTCCAGCTGTTTTTAACCAATGGCTGGGTTGACTTTCAGTTGGCTTCAGTGAATGGCTGAACTTTCATTGGATTTGGTTAACTATGGGTAAGAGATGAGAGACAAAGGGAGCAAGAGGTCAAGGTATTTTTTCCTTTACTCTCTTCCTGCTTTCCAACTTGCTTAGAAGGAAGCTACACCCTCTCCTCACCTCCTAAGAGGTTCTACCATTCGTTGAGCCTCCCTATCTCCTCACCTTGTTTTTCAAGGATAGCAATGATTCTCCACCATCTTTAATTTCTGGGTGCCCCATCAATATCCCCTCATTTTTTTTCACCTTTTGGGACCTCTGTAAATGCCTCTATCTTAAAAAAACAACAACAGTGTATGCAGTGCCTAACAGATATCAGGTGGGACATAAGTAGATGACACCTTCTAATGCATGTGCTCATACCGTCACTGGCTGACTTTGGAGAGAGGACAGCTTATTTCTTCACTTCCTTTTGTATTTTAAATGTAAAATGTTCCTCATGTGGTCCTGTAAGTTTGGCCAGTTGGACACCATCTGAGGGTGCCAATTTTGAAGGTTGTTGCATCTTTAGGAGATGGAGCCTTGCCAGAGGAAGTGGGCCACCGGAGTCAGGCCTTGGGCTTTCATAGCCTCGCCCTATTTCCTGTCTCTCCTAGCTATAATATGATCGGCTGCCTCAGGCTGCCATGCTTTCTTGGTCATGATGGATAGACTGCATCTCTTAGTACTGTGAGCCAAAATAAACCCTTGTTCCTTTAAGTTGCTTCTTGTCAGTTATTTGGTCACAAGAGCAAGAAAAAAAAATAACCAATACCGTGCTTGCAGGAAAAGAGAAGGACTGTTAAGTGCCCTGGTGCTCACTGCATGCCAGGAGAATTCAGGGTTGTTCTATGTTGGATATAAGTCACCACCTCCCCAGCTCTCCATTGTAGGCACTGTCGTTTCCAGTTTAACAGCAGCGGGGCCAATACTCAATGTCTGTCAACTTGTAGGGACAGAACCTTGCTTTGAATTTCTGGCAGTGGAGTTCATGTATCTTTGTCTTGCCTGCATCCAAGGGTTCTTATGTATAGATTATAACAAATATTTAGATCCTTCCAATGTCAATATCGCGAGGAAGAGGTTTCTCTGAATTATTGGCCATGTGGCCTTTGCTGGTATTAGCTGATAAAGTGGGAAGGGCATGTGCACTGTGTTCTTTTAGGGACTGTGAAGTATTGGCCACTTAACATAATCATCAAGTGGATCCAATGGGGTGGATAGCATCCACAGAGAGGGAAGTTGAAATTTTCAAGTTATGTCATGTGTCTAATAGCAGCTCTCCCCTTTATCCCTGTCTGTCAACTCTTCCCTATTTTCCTTAATCCCCTAGCTTTTATTTGTTTAGTGCCTGCCTCTGCTCACAGAATACTACTCCCTGAGTGATGCCTGGAAAATAGTAGATGCTCACTTAATAATTAGTGTTGGTGCCAATGAAAATGCACTGCAAATCTGGGACTTTGCAAATCTGGGACTCTGGAGCTCTGGGTTTGTACTTCAGTGCAATCTCACCTTTCCTCAAATAGATACCTAGAAATTGATGCTTACTGAGCTTCTGCCGTGCCTGGGCTCTGCTATGTGTTTGCCTGAACAACTTAGACAAGTACTCTTTGTGTTCTTCTGTGATTTCACTTTTCCCCCAAAACATTTTAGGGTTTGATTTTTTTCCTATTTTGCCTCACTAATTTTAATCAGATTATGTGATTGTTGGCAAATTATTCTACTCCTCACCCCCCCCCCCGCCTACAAAAGGTTTGGGGGTTCTCCAGTCACCCCAATTCATTGTGAAACTACTATCTTAAAGAAGCTACCATTTCTTTCTAAGGCAGTGCTGTGTTGGTTGCATAGCTGTACCTAGGAGAGTGGGTAAATGCACAAAGTGATTACCAGTACCGCTCTGAGCTCACATCTGTGACCACAGGGCTCAAGGTTTTCGCGAAGAGTCGCTTTTTCTCATATTTGTAGAAGTGGACACTGACCTTGACAAGCTGCTGGAGGTACTCATTGATGGCCAGCTTACTTTGCTCAAGTGTCCAGGAGAGCAAGAACCTTGGCTGGGTGATACTGTTTTACAGAGGGGAGATGCTTGATAAATGCTGATTGAAAGCGGATTCATGATTGTTGAATAATGACAGCAGCATTAGATTTGTGTGCCATCTCAACTTGCTAGGAGACAACTGAGGCTTAAAATGGGAGACTGAAGAGTTGCTTGCCTCCTGAGTGCTGTCTTCAGCTACAATCAAAGCACTACACATTTAAAATCTCAGCTGGGCATTTGAACAGAGAAATCTCCCCACAGATCTTCTGTTGTGGTTCTGGTGTCAGGAGTATCTTCAAATGTCATTAGGTGGGAACTTGTGAACATGAGGTTCTCAGCTGGAGAAAAGACATCATTTTGGCAAGTCATGTTTAGAAATACCACTCCTCCTACCCTGGTCAAATACAGGGCCAAGTTTGTGAGTACAGGGCTCCTGCTTTGGACTTGATGAATTTTCTGGGACACTCCAAGAACGGTCAACGTGCCACATGGCAGCACCATCCACAAAAGGCACAGTCTGCCTGTTAGATTTGTATGTGGGAGATTTGGACCGGTCTTCTGGGAACATCTGGATAGCATCCCCGGAGTCAGGAATCAGAAAGCCTGGAGCTGAGTGGAGGGCTAAAACCTGATGTCTGTAGCAACAATGTATTCCCCCGTGCTGCCTCACTCTTGTGAGGAGGAGAGAAACTTCAAGCCACCAAAGTTCTCTCCTGAGAACACTATGGAGATCCAGTACTTTAAAGTCAGAATCCACAAGGTGATAGAATTTCAGTATAATTTCCCACCCTCCATTCCAGAAAGAGCCAAACCTCAGACTCCTTTAAGTGGCAAAGACCCCTCCCATCTCTCACAGGGCATTCACAATACCACCAATCATCCATTCAGTCAACATTTTCTGAGCTCTTTCCAGGTGACAAATGTGGGACGAGGTGACAAAAATGTAGTTTGTGTCAATTAAACAAGATACTGGTGATTGTTAATTTTATGTGTCAACCTGACTGGGCCCTAAGGTGCTGAAAAACATTATTCTGAGTGTTTTCTGTGGGGTGCTTTTGGATGAAATGAACATTTACATTAGAAGACTGAGTAAAGCAGTTGGCCCTCCCTCATGTAAGGAACTGAAGGCCTGAGTAGAAAAACAACAACAATAAAAGAGGTTTCCACTAACAACAGATAATTCTACAGTGGACATGCCTGTAGAAAGTATTATCCTCTAAACCCCACCTAGTAACTACTTCAGGGCCCATCTTGCATTACACTATTCTACCACTAACACACCTAACTAAGCCAAGGATAAGATATCTCTCTCAAGCTGAGCTGGTTTATGTGTATACCATTTTTTATGTGTATGAGTATTTGCGTGTGTGTGTGTGTGTACCCAAGGTTGATGTCAACTCACAGAACTCACTATAGCAGGCTCTCTCACTAGTAAGCTTGCTACAGAGAACCCACTCTCTGCCTCTGGAGGCTGGGATTAAGGTAGGCATGGGACCCATTCAGTATTTTCTCATTCTGGGGATCTGAACTCCAGTCCTCCTGCATGAACCCACTGAGCCATTTCCACAGTAGAGTTCCAGAGTTTAAACCTGAGACAGGAGCAAACACTAAGTCAGGTGGCAGAGACTTTCATAGGTAGTGTTCAGGATCCCTGGTGGCCATTTTTTTTTCTCTTTCCTGTAAAGAAAGTGGAGCTGTAGTGAGAGAGGACAGTGAACAGAAATGAGAGTGCAGCCATGTTGAGGGGAAGAGGGTCAAGTAGCTTTTTGTCCCAGCCATCCCTTGACCTAACAGTTTCTTTCACAAGACATTCTAGCACCTTTACCATAAACTCCCAGTTGTTTTCTATCACTTTCAACTTGTGTGTGTGTGTGTGTGTATTCTCAGAGGCAGCATTCATCAGGGAGCCATGCTGAGAGGAGATCAAACTAGCTTCATGGGTAGCCTTTAAAAAGGGCACTAAGAAATTTGGAAGCCACTCTTTTTAAGACCTCTTTTGAACATATTTGTATATGATCTATGTGGGAGCTTGAGTGCGTTGTGTATGCCATAGTACAAGAATGGAGGTTAGTGGACAGTCTCAGGTGTAGGCCCTTGCCATCTACCTTGTCTTAGACAGGCTCTCTTGGTCATGGCTCTTTATGGCGCATGAGCTTCCAGGGATTCTCCCATCTCGACTTCCCATCTTTCCATAGAAGTGTTGGGATTGCAGACATATACTACCACACTTGGCTTTATGTAGGTTCTGGAGTTTCAAACTCAGATCCTCATGCTTGCTTGAAAAACACTGTTACCCAGTAAGCCATCTCCACATCCCTGCAATCAGTTCTTAAAATGTCACTTGAGTCAGCCAGTGTGATGGCACATGCCTGTAATCGCAGCACTCAGGAGGCAGAGGCAGGCGGATCTCTGTGAATTTGAGGTCAGACTGATCTACAGAGTTAATTCCAGGACAGCCAAGGCTACAAAATGAGACTGTCTTAACAAACAAACCAACAAACAAGGGTTACTTGGAGCATCACTATTATCACTTGAGAACTTGATAAATAAATACTCATATTTATATTCTGGGTCTGTGGCCTAGGAATCTATTTAAACATGCCCTCTCTGATTCTGAAGCAATGCAAAAGTTCTTGAAACTATGCAGTATGAGAAGCAGTCTTCTATATCCTTCCATCTGGGCAGTCAGCACAGCAACACACTTTCAAAGGCCTTCAGCAGTGGCAGTGACTGGTGGGAATCCCCATCTGCTTTGCAAATGCAGAGGCCTCCTTCACCAGCCTCTGTGGTCTGGGGGAGGTGGCCATTTGACATAGGCCTGCCCAATTGTAGCTCATGAACTTCCCCAAATATCAAAATTCTGTGTGCATGGCTAATTGCTAACACATGTGACTCCATGTCAAAATAGTAACACTCTGTGTGAACTCTGCTGTTTGACTAGGAGTCTAACCTTGATTGTGCCTTCATTCTAACATATCACTTTAAAGGGAACATAAGCCTGTGGAGTGCAAAAGCGAGTTCATCTTTTTCTGACAGCAAGTGAAAAGGCTGTCTGTGGCACTACAAGATGGAGCCAGCATGGAAACAAGTAGGGACTAGAGCCCCAGAGTCGAGGGATGGAAAAAGAGCTGGTGAAGGGGAAGAGAAGAGAAAAGGAAGACATATGTGATGATATATTTGTGCTTGACCCAAGCTTCTTTATTTACCCTTAGCTATAACCATTCTATAGCTCCCTTGTTGCAGAAAAGCCCTATGGCCTTGCCAACTAGACTCAGGGCAGAAACGAAACCTTCTGCACCTCTGACTTCCTGGGGGAAATTGCTGGCTGTGGATGGAAGAGGTAGGAGATCCAGACTTTTGGGCATATGTGTAGCAAAGAACCATAGCATGGAGGCAAAAGCATCTTCAAGGGGGAGCACCCTATTGACTTGGCCTTTAGCTAGGGGTATATGTTGCCTCAAGTTGCTCTTGAACGTATGCCAGGAAGTCCTGTTGTCCAAGGTTCAATAATGTGTGATGTTGTTTGTTTGTATGTGTGTGTGCTGATGTGTTTGTAAGTAGCTGCATGTGTATATGTGTGCATGTACATGCGGAAGCCAGATGGCAACTTCAGTGTGTGTATGTGTGTAGCTGTGTTTGTGTACATGTTTGTGCATGAGTAGAGTCCGGGGGTCAAGGCCAGGTGTATTCTTTTATTGCTCTGTACCTTAATTTTTAAAAACAGTTTTACCTTTGTTCTCTCTCTCTCTCTCTCTCTCTCTCTCTCTCTCTCTCTCTCTCTCTCTGTGTGTGTGTGTGTGTGTGTGTGTGAGTGTGTGTTTGTGTCACAGTGTATGAGTGGAAGTCAGAGGACAACTGTCAGATATTTTTTTCTTCCACAATAAGGGTCCCTGGGATTAAACTCAGGTCTTCAAGACTGCACATGAATGCCTTTTTATGTGGGCAGTAAGAACCCGAACTCAGTTCCTTGTGCTCTCAAGGACACCATTTTCACTTACTGAGCCATTTCCTCTGCCTTCACTCTGGTTTAATGAGACTGGATCTCACATTGTGGTGGTGCTCACTGATTAAGGTAGTCCAATGAGTGAGCCCCAGAGATCTGTCTGCTTGTCTCTACTGCCTCAGTCCTGGGACTCCAAGTTTATGTCAGCATGCCTGGCTTTTTCTGTTGGGTTCTGGAGATTGAACTAAGGTTGTCCTGTTTGCAAGGCAAACCCTTTGCCCCTGAGCCTCCACCTCGGCTCCCTGTGAGCTCTCTACTAAAGTTTGCTGGGCTGTCATGGACATCTGTTTTAAAGACTGACAACTTAGAATGACAACAGGGTGGGCCTAGCATAGATGTTGGACTGGGTCACATGTGTGTTTGTCAAGACCTAGGTTATGGAGAGGAATTCTGAGCAATGTGTATATTGTCCTGAATGGATGACCAATTTTCATCAGCTCTCAAAGGGTCTGTGGCCTGATGAAAGCTTAAGATAGGGCCAGTGAGATGGCTCAGTGAGTAAAGGTGCTTGCTGTGAAGCCTGACAACCTGAGTTCAATCCCCAGAACCCATGCTAATGCAGAAGGGGAGAACTGATTCCACAAACGTTCTAGGACCTTGACATTCTTTCCATGAAACTTGTGCAACCACATACACACAGCATGCACACACATACACATGTTCATACACACACACATCATGCACACATACATACACACAGAAGGTTGGGAGTGTTGGCTAAAATTTAACAATAGCCAAAGCTTATGATACACTGTGTTGCTCCATGGTAGGAACTCAGGGACATGCCTTTTCTTTTCTGCATTCAAAAGAAGCACAGGGTTTTCTCAGTAAAACTTTGACCTGGTCAATGGTGCAGCCACAATGGGAGGAAAGAGATCTTCTGGTCCAGCTTTGTCCTCACCAGGCTCCTGAGCTTCCCAACATGTGAAAAGCCATGTGCATGGCTAATTGTTAAAGCATGCAGCTCCATGTCCAAATGGTAACACTTACTTTGTGATCTCTGCTGTCTGGCTAGGGGTCTAACCTTGAACTCACTGGGGCTTAATGCCTGCCAAGGGCTTTTGATGAAAAGCAATATTTATGGAGGATTTCCTGAGGTGACAGTCCATATATCCCACCCTCTGAGATTTATCTTTGGATTAAGGCTGAGAGAGTTAAGTGAACCGCTAAGGAAGAGTGGGCAAAACAGATGGCCTGAGGTAAAGTTGTGGATCCATCCCCTGTGAGCTGCATTGGCTGGGCACCTGCTTTTAGCTACCAGTGCTTGGTACTGTTATCCATAAAATGAATTTGATGGTAATACCTACTTCTGGGTGGTAGATTACTTTCCAGTTCATCAGCCCTCCCTGAATCTGTGCCCGTTGTCTTATAACTTGGGAAAGCCTTCCCACTTTGAGCCAATTGATTTGTTCCACTCCTTAGACTCGGGGGCTTGGCTCTGTGACTTGCTCTGCTCACTGGGATGCTAGCAGGTGGGACACAAAACAGAAGGCTTGCAGCAGGCCTGTGTTGTGGGCATCAGTGTCTGGTGCCTGTGCCATCGCCTTAGAGACACATAGGAGCAGAACCCAGTGGCCAGGATGTGACCAGCCCACACCACAGCCATAGAAGCATGAGCAAGTCCAGGCAAGGTCAGCAGCAAGAGCTGCCCAGCCCAGCTAACTCAGACAGAAAACTCCATCAAAACTTTGGAAATATATGCCAACTGTCATATGCCACTGAGGTTTTGAGATGCATGGTTCAGGAGCAAAATCTCATAGGTACAGCTTGGGTGGTAATATGACTGTTAAATGGCCTCTATCTAGCTCAGAAACACCAGAACAGGGACTGTCCCATATGCTTACCAAGTCCCGAGCATGGCACAGTTGCCTGCTTTGCATAAATACAGCGTTTTCCTTGTGTCTTTTGTGCACCTGTTGCAGATGCCAAGATGATTAGATTCCACAGATTAACCTGGAGCTCAGGCTTGTGAGCATTTCACCACCTCTCCTCTAGAGGCAGCTCCCTGCCCCCATCACTTTCTCTGGTTCCTGTCTCTTTGAAGCTGACATTCTTAGAATGGGCACTCCGTGAAACCGGAGACTTTGCTGCTGTCTGCTGTTTCTCTAGCATCAAAAACTGTTGCTGATGCATAATGGGTTCTTGGTGGATATTGTTTAGTGTGTGTGTGTGTGTGGGGGGGGAAGATTGCAGGTTCACTTGATCTCATTAGTTTTCTCCATTCCATTGAACTCTGGCTAGCTCTTGCTCCTTTGTGCCAAGCGAGTTTAAAGCTAATGGGTGCTAAGTCCAGAAGCTGAGGGGTAACTGATAAAAACCTGTCAAATGGAATAAGCATTGGCAGCTACTGCCTTTCCCAGGAGCCATAGACGTTGGCAGCCGTTCTTGTAAATGATGTTGAATGCTGGCTGAGGTACGTGAGCATGAGAGTCTTATTTAAAATGGCCACCCATCAATGATGCTTAGAACTTCACCCAGAGCCTCTATTTGTGCTAACCAGACCCTTTCCCAGCCATTATCTTAGAAATGCAAATACCTCTGTAAGACTTGCCATTTGGATACCGTAACTCATTACTTCAGGCATGTTTCTAGATGTTTCCTTTTCATAAGATTATAGAATTATAGAATTCATTCTGAAAGCGTTTCAGACACCTTCTACCTGAGTGGCTACAAGAGCTGCAAAGCTATCCGGACCTCAGGGAGCATTAGACTGCTAAGACAGGTGTGTATCATGTCACTCCAAAGGTGAACCTCTGCCTGGCCACAGATCCCTGGGCCCAGGAATACTGAACAGGATTGTCATGGCTTTCTGCTATTGAAGTATCGAGTGTAAGCTATCTAAACAGCAATTCATAACTAAGGTACTAATGGTCCTACTTAACAACTCCGCTTTACTAGTTACTGATGATGCAGACAGTCTGGCATGTGCATTGATATAATATGCATCCATTTACTAATTTTAACAGTTCAAATAAGAAGGCAGATATCCATCACTATTCTACAAAGGGAGATACAATGCAGTTGTTACTTACCCAAGGCCACACTGCTAGTTAGTGGAAGGACCCAGACGCCACTGTATGTTGCATGCATGTGTGTGCACATGTGTGAAGTGGAGCAAGAGCCAACCTCGGCTTTTATTCCTCAAGAGCCATTCATCTTGGCTTTTTTTTTTTTTGAGGCAGAGACCCTCACTGGCCTGGCCTAGGACTCTCCAGGTAGGCTAGTCTGACCAGCCCGTGAGACTGTAGGCATCCACTTGTCTCTGACTCCCCATTGTTGGCATTGTAAGTGTGCATGCCTGACACTGTAATGTGGGTTCTGAGATTTGAACTCTGGTCCTCATGCTTACAAAGCCAGCACTTTCCTGCCTGAGCACACCTCTCAGCCTCAAGATTCTGGATTTCCACAGTGGTGTTTAGATCATGACACCAATGCTGGAGTTTGAAGACAAATGCTTGGAGTGCAGACTCAAGCCCTTTCCTTCTGGGGACCTATGTTGGGGGGCAGAGGAAGCAGGGGTACTCCCTTTTGCTGCTTCTCAGGACAGAACCTCACCATTGAGACACCCTCTGAGGGTTGCCTCCATTCGAAGGAAAACCAAAACCATCCATCTCATTTTCTCCTCTCAGTGACAAACAGCTTTTCCTTCCCTCACTTGCTATGCACAATCAGCCCTCCTCCAGAATGTCACCTAAGTATTCTCCAGTCCCTGGCTAGTTCGCTGGGTCCAGCACCTCTTAGCTGCCAATCCTTTGACAAGCTCCCTTCCCCAACCCCCAATGGCTGTTAGGGTGATTTGTCAATAATAAATTCTGAAGCAAATTGAAATATTTTGAGACAGCATAAAAACAAATGGGAGAAAAGGGTTCCCATCCTGAAATGCTGATTGAATCAAATATTGCAATATCGATTGCATGATACATTTTCATATTTAATTCAATGAAAACTGTGGGGTTCGAATGCTTTCCATTACCTTACAGAATTTTTTAGTTTGTTGGAGAATTTATTATTGGTTTGCCACCCAAATCGGATTACTATTGAATCAAAACCCTGCTATGTTATTCAATCAAAGACCGTGATTCTAACCTCAAGAGTCGATCATTACCACTTTTCCCAAAGTGTATTTCTCTTTCCATGTTTCACAGAAGAATGCCTATTGCCAGTGTCTGGTCCACCTTCCTCCTCATCCCACTTCAAATCTACCACTGACAAAACTACACACACACACAAACACACACACACATCCCACAACCGCCCCAACACCCCCAGACTTGGCTTTTCAATATCCACATCATTCTAGGTTTTTCTGGGAGTTTGAGTTTTTGCTCCCTTCATTTATCATCTTCCTCTGGACTCTGGAACATGCATGTGTCAGTCATTTGTGATGGGTAACTCAACAGAGGAAGTTAGTCCTCTCTGGGTGGAAACAGGACTTGGTGCTTTCCCACGCCCCTTCAAAAGCTTTTTTTTTTTCATGATTGTGTGTGCCCCCTCTCTCCTGTTATCATTCCCAACAGCCAATGCCTTTGTCACCTGTGTTGGGAGAGTGCTGGGAGTCCGTGAAAAGTAAGGGATGGCCTCGTTTCACTAACACTTCAGCTTCCTTGTTTCCTGCTTAGGACACATTTGAAGACGATCCTTCTCTGATTCTAGAAATCTCTTGTAAGACTGAACTCAGCGATCCCTTTGTGGTACTTTATTTGATATTGTATTCTTGTGTTTTCCCCTCTCTTATAGCAATTCCCCACTTCCTGTTCAGGTGTGGAATGTGTACATCTTAAGTACACACAATGAGATTCTAACCCTTAATATCACAGAATGGGACTCTATTTGACATTAAAGTCTTTAAAGACATAATCAGTTAAGATGATGCTATTTGGGTGGGCAGTAATTCAATAGTACCGGTGGTCTTGTAAAAGGAGGAATCTGGACACAAACATGCAGGAAGAAGGTGACACAAGAGCTCATCAAGGATGGCCAGAGAACTACCAGGAGCTAGGGACAATGAGTGTTCCCCCCCTCTGTGCCCACAGAAGGAATCAAGTTTGCTGACCCTTTGATCTTGGACTTCTAGCCATGCTTTGCAACGACCATTCCTGCTCTTTGAGCCTCTCACTTGTTAACAGGCAGCCCTGGAAAATGAATAGCATGCCCTCTTGCTGTTTCCTGGCAGAACTTAATAAAACGACTTTCGTGTGAATCCCAGTCTCAGGGCCTGCCATGGGAAAGCCACCAAAGCTGGGCTCCTCTAAGTCCAGGCATCCCAGTGCCCAGAACTGTAGAGGCATGTTTACTTGCCCAGTTGGGATTAGATTTCCAAAATGCAATTAAAAAACTTCCGCCTAGACAAAATCCCCTTGCAGGCTAGAAGACTAGGGTCTGTGACGGTAGATGGCATTTAGTGGGGACATCCTTTACACATAGGGCTCTCTGGCCTCCTCCTCCTCAAACACATCTTTCTTCTGTGCCCCTCACAGCTGTGGCCCTGGCTGCTTCACTCAAAGTTGAATTGAGTGTCCCTGAAAAATATAGCGTAGCATCCTTTCCCTGCCTCGAGACACTAAACCAATAAATTATAAATCAGCCAGCAGCCCCGTGACATGAGGATGTAATGAGAAATGCAAAATAAGAAAAGACATGGGGAGGAGGACATGCTCCTCCCTTTCCCCTAGCTCAGCTTCCTTTGGGTTCAGAGAAAACAATAGAGCTTGTGTGTGTGTGTGTGTGTGTGTGTGTGTGTGTGTGTGTGCGCGCGCGCGCGCGCATACACACACATACACACAGACCTCAGAAGCTGCTATCAGAAACCTGGGGACAAACCCAGGATAAACATAATTATTTGCTTCCTGGGACTTTTACAACTGCTGGGCCAAAGGACCAAATGGCTGTCCTGGGCCAATTGTTTTTGGTGAATGGTCAGCTCAGCTCTGCCCTCTTCTACCCGCCCTTGACCAGCACCTCCTGCTGAGGTCGCCCCGGGAGTCTTCCCACACACCTTCTGAAATGCTCAGTGGAAAGGAGCAACTCTCTCTCTCTGTTTGGGTGCAGAACCCAGCTGCTCTCCACTCCCTGCTCTGTTTGTTTATTTATTCATTGCCTTGCTTCCATTTATTCAGCTGTTCAGTGACAGATAGAGGGGGTCTGGGAATGAATATTTTCTAGGTCTCTGGGGAGCAAAATGATGCTGCTAGAAATGCAGGAACAGTCTGCCTTCTTTCTCACCAGCCTCTGCCTGGTGTCCAGGTTTTTATCTACCTCCATCCCTAGGCCATCTGATCACTGCCTCCTACCCTTTCCTTTCCCCTTTCTGCCCCCACACTCAATAGACCTGCAACCACTTGCCTGCTTGGAGCATGGTATCCCCCAAACTCCAAACACCTTTGAAGGCTAAGTCTAACTTGAACTGATGGGAGGATATTTATGGCTGTATCCAGCCCCAGTTGATGAGACTTTCTGAGCCTTTTGCTGCAGAAATGTGAATGTGAGGTGCTGTCCCAGGCACTGCTGAAATTTCCTGCATTGTGTGCTAAGTGCACAGGACAGTCTTCCTAAAATATGAAAAATGGAGAACTCTGAAACCTACCGATCTCCATAGCCTGGAGAAGTGCCTGTGAACCCACGTTAGTTTCTATCTCTTGGGTGAATGGCAAAGGCCAGGGGCAGAGCTGACAACTTTGAAAAACTCGAATGTTAACAAGGACCCTGCTTATAGCATTCTTATCCCGAGTTTCCAAATGAAGAGACAGAGGTCCAGAGAATTAAATAATTTGCTCTAGGTATCCAACTACTAAATGATGGAGACAGACATTGAACTTACCTGCATTTTACCCAGGTCTTTGACTTTTTGCATTTTATGTGTATATGTGTTATATGTACATGTGTTTCTCTGTGGTGTGTGTGTGTGTGTGTGTGTGTGTGTGTGTGAGTGCAGGAGTCTACAGAGACCTGGGGCATCAGATTCTCCAGAGGTGGAGTTGAAAAGTAGCTATGAACCACCTGATATGGCTGGTGGGACTTGGACTCAGATCCTCTGCAAGACTAGTAGGTGCTCTTAACCATTGAGTCATCTCTCCAGCCCAAACTTTAGCACTTATAATCAATGTGTCAGTGACCTCTTGGCCACCACTAGACTGTACTTGAACTTGGAAACACTGGAAGTGAGGATGGGTAGAAAGGGGTTGGGTGTTCCAGTTAGACCATGGGGGTAGGAGTGAGCATAGAGTGAATAGAGAAAGAGCAAAGCTCTCTCCCTCCACCCACGAAAGAAGATTTTGTTCCCATGGGGACCCAGTGCTATTTCACACTCACAAGGGTCTGCGTGCCAAAGAGATTGAACATGTTTGGAGTACTATAATATTTCAGACATTTACTTCTTTCCATATTTGCCCCCTCTTTTTTGACCCCCATGCTGTCTTCCTCTGTCCTATGGGGAAATCTCCCTTCCAGTTATTTTTAACTGGTCAAAAACATTATCAAAGGAAAGGAAAATTGGGTGCATTCCTGAGCCCCTAAACTATTACCAGCAGAGACTAAAACATCACCAAATCTTATTAAAATGGATAATCTCACTAGCTCTTATTAAGCATCCTAACTACCTAACTCTTCATTAATTACCCTCCACTGTGGCTCCTTACTCGAACTGCATCATAGGCAATATGTTCTTGACACTGACTCCCAAGGACAAAGCATACATCAATACATGATGCTCAATTAATTCAAACTTAGTGACAGAAGAGGAAAGGCAAGTTACTAGAAGTGGGGTCAGGATCTTGTGAGGTGCTCACCCTCACAACAGGCTGTGGGTAAGTTTTCAGGATCTCTCCAGAATAGACCTGTTGACATTGGGCTTGGCTGTGTGGCTTGCTTTGTCCAGTGGAACAGAGGCAGGAGTGAGAGGGTGCTAGTTCTGAGCCCAGGTCTCAAAGGCCACCATGTACCTGCTCAGAGAGTGATGTTTTGCTGTCTGTTCTGGATGGTGCTGGTCTAAGGAGAGTGAGACGATGTGTGTAGTCCCTGGACCCACTGGGGAGCTGGAGACACAGCCATCTCTCAAGACTCATGATGTGGTGGGCAGTGGTGGCGCATGCCTAGGCAGAGGCAGGCAGATCTCTGTGAGTTCAAGGTCAGCCTGGTCTACAGAGCAAGTTCCAGGACAGCCAGGGACACACAGAGAAACTCTGTCTCGAAAATTAAAAAAAAGAAAGAAAGAAAAAGGCTCATGATATGTATGGCTTATGGCTTATGAGGAGGTTAACCTAATAAGCTTATGATAAGTTGAAAATATCATAAGCTGAGAATGAATTTATACTTTAGATACCCTCCCATCATTTCTTGGGATTGTGTGGTGACTGGGAGCTGCCACTGTCCACTGTCTCAAAAGCCTGGGAAAGATCAAAATACCCTTTCTAGTGACCATATATTGTGTTTGCACCATTGTAATGGAAAAAGAGCATTAAGTCAGGGACCATAGGTCTGGAGACGTGGCTAAATGGGTAAAAGCAATTCTTGCACAGGCACAAATCTCCAGCTCTCACATAAAGGGCTGGGCATAGCCACAGGCACCTACCTGTAAACTGAGTTCTGGGAGAGCATTGCTGGAACTTGCTGGCTGCCAACCTAGATCCAGATTCAGTGAGAGACCCTGCATCAAGGGAATAAGGTAAAGACTGATGCATGTACCTGTAACAAACATGTAAATATAACACACACGTACACACTCTCTCTCTCTCTCTCTCTCTCTCTCTCTCACACACACACACACACCACTGAGATCATTCGTTACTTGGCATGATTATAATATTAGCTGACTAATACTACCCAGTAGAGTGAAACTGAGCCTGAATGGGCACCCATTGAGTACATCTGACATCTACTTGTAATAGTACTGGGTACAGACAGCTGGTGTCATTTGAGTTACTCAACCTGCTCCAGCCTAGTTACTCTGGAGAATCAGAGTCAATCCTTTCTTAAGTCAGTGGTTCGGTTTGAGCACCGAGTAGGTCTGGCTTAGTCAGATTTACTGCCCACTTCCTAATGCCTTCTGAGGCACTGGAATGTTGCACCTCAGTATTTGAATAGCATCTTTCATTTTTTAAATCCCTTTGATATAAATTGTTTACACTACTAGCAAGGCCAAAGCTTATAATTCTTTTCATGTCCATAGCTCTTGCTGGGAAATTCTGTCTGAAATGTCTTCCAGTCAGTGTCACAGGAGGCTTCCAACCTTATATGTGTTGACTGGACCAAGGATGGATGCACACTATTCCAGGGCAGCTGTGTCACAGACTAGCTAGTGGCCTATACGATGGCCTTCTTCTAAAGCTTCACCAAACATGGACCATAGGCGACAGTTTGCTTTCTCTGCAGTGGAAAGGATATCACCATAAGAGTCTGTGGTTTATTAGGATCAATTTGTGCAGGGTGAACACAGGCCTTTGTAGTCATTTCTCCTTTCTGCCCTTTAAAGTGATGGCTGCAGCAGCATCAAACATGTTAGAAATGCAATGCTATCAGGTCCAGCCTCAACCTACACAATCAGAATTTGCACTTGAACCTGATTTCCCAGGGGAATTAGGCTATACCATAGCTTGAGAAATATTACTCATTGCTCAAAGACATAGGTCAAGTTCTCTCTCTTGATAACTTTTTAAATGATTCCCTTTATGGATTGAATTGTGTTCTCCCCCAAAAGACATGTTGAAGTCAGAATGTGACCTTACTTGGACATAGGTCATCGTCAATGTAATCAGTTGCGATGAGGTCATATTGGAGTAGAGAGGGGCTTTAACTCATATGACCGGTGGGAGTACAAGAGAGGACTAGATGTCACGTGAGTATTTATACAGAGGGAACGGTCATGTGATGATGGAGGCAGAGGTTTGGGTAATGCTTAGAGCAAGTAGAATCTGGGAGCAGCAGGGAAGCAAACCCCATTAGAGCCTCTGGAGGCCGCATGGCCCTGCCTAATCTCTGACTTGGGAACTTGGGAACTCTGCTCCTCCGATATGGAGAGAACAAGCTTTGATGTTGTTGTTTGTTTGTTTGTTTTGGTTTTTTGAGACAGGGTTTTTCTGTGTTGCCTTGGACTGGATTTGTAGAGCAGGCTGGCCCCGAACTCACAGAGATCTGCCTACCTCTGCCTCCTGAGTGCCGGGATTAAAAGAGTTTTGACAGTCAGAAATCACCTACTTTATGATACTTTGTGACCGTAGCCCTGGGAAGTCAACACCTCCCCTGCCAAATAGTTGGGGGTGGGACTTGACTTAGGTTCTCCTTTGGCACGCACAAAAAAGAAAGTGCAGAGGTGAAACAAGGAAAATAGGAGAGGTGGTTTACCAGGAGGTTGTGGCTGTGGGCAGGCAGCTGGCAACCCTTTGAGCAGTCAGTATATGTAGAGACTGCCTCAGAATCACTCCACTTTGGATGTACCTACAACCCCTGTCCCTATTTGCTGTGAGTTAACTCTGAGGTCGCTTATTGTCTCACACTCTAGGGAGGAAACCTGCACATAAGAAGCTTTTCTGGTTAGAGGGTTATGACCTGTGCGGAAGTGAAGTGAGTCACCTACTTAAGCATCTGACTTACAGCTGCCATTTTGCTTTGCTCCTCTCCTTTCTTTCTCTCTCTCTCTGTCTCTCCCTGTATCTTGGTCTCTCTCTGTTTCTCTCTGTCTCTCTTCCTCTGTCTGTCTCTGTCTCTCTCTTTCCCTGTATGGTTTGGTAGCAAGAGCCATCATCCAATGAGCCATCTTGCCAGTGCCTTACCTTGCTTTTTGAGACAGAGTCTTTCACTGCCCTAAAACTCACCAAGTAGGCTAGACTGGCTGATCGCTGAACTTCAGAGATCTGCCTGACTTTGCTTTACTGGTGCTGTCATTCCAAACCATGCCTGGCTTTTAAACAAGAATTCTGAGGACTAAACTCAGGTCCTCATGTTGCAAGGCTAACCCTCCTCAGACTGAGCTATGTTTCCAGCCATCTTGCCATTCTTAATAATTTTATCTTTGAAATTGTATTTCATAAGTGGATGTTAATGGGATATTGGAGCATGCTCTGGGAGCATGAAGCCTCCCAGCTTCCCCAGGACAGGTTCTTGGCCACCTGCCCCACCATTCCCACCCTGCCGCTGCTGCTGATCACCCCTGGCAGGGGCTTGGCAGCCGAAATGGGAAGACTGGGCAGGTGCCAAGTTGTGGACGGGGTTCCAAGGAGAGCCTGAGCCTGTCCTGCTCAGCTTCAAATAGCAAAGGGAAATCAGTAGGACAGGTCAAGTGAAAGATCGTCTCCCTGATACAGGGAAAAGCCTTTGTCCTGTTTTTTTGAATCACAGGTCTGTACTTTTCGTTTTGCACCACGCCCCACAAATTATGTTGCCTGGCTTGGCCTGGATTCTGGAGAAAGCTTGCAGATGAAGGAAGGAGAGAGGCAGGCAGTGCACATGGGGAGCTATTAGGCTGCAGATGAACTCAAGCGCTCCACAGGGACACAGGGTAAGATGTCAGTGGGTGGCTTCAGGGTCTTCCCCTTCTTGAAGCAGTTACTTACTCAACCTTGCCTGTGGTTGTTTTACGAGTATTGGTGTCTCCCAGTGTGATACTGAGTGCTCTGCCAGCACATTTGATCAGGATTTGAATTACCTGGGAGCTCCCTGGGTACCTGGCCTCATCACCTGCTCTGGATCAGTGAAAGAAACACTCGATGCTTACAAGAAAGATCACTGGGAAGCCCTGAAGACAATGCGCCCCAATGCAAAATACCTGGTAAAATGTTGTTTCTTCTTTCTGCTGTAACCCAAGGCAAGAGCTTCCTAAGGCACGGATCAGGTGGGTGTCTGTCTGCCTGCCAGGTTGTTAGAGCAATGTTTGGCATTGGGGTGGCAGAGCCAGCCAGCTCTCAGCCAGAGGAGGGAGGGAGGGTAAGCTGCAGGGTATTTAGGTCTTTGGGGAGCTGCTCAGTACAGCCTCCAGCTGGGACCCCCTAGTGTGAGTAGAGGACATGCAAATATGGTGGGGAGGGTGTGTGGTGGTGAGATGCAAATATAGGAGGCAAGGGAAGGGTGTATGGGAAAGGTCAAATGGGGAGATGTGGGCTTGACCTGAGGCAGTAAAGAAGCTATTGGTATTCCTGGGGCCACACAGTGGTTAGATTCCTGTGCCCGGGTGCCATCAGGGCTGTCTGGACTTAGCCTGGACTTATGTCCTAGTCAGCTCTGCCACTTCCTGCATGCCAACTGTTGGAGGAAGAGGATGGGATGCTAATGTCTACATTATGGAAGTGTCATGATTGGTCCTCTTCCTCACATTGGGTGGGTTCGCACATAGTCACTCACATTAGACCCACTGATCAGAAGGAGGAACAGAAAGCCACCAGGCCAAGAAGGTGGAAATGTTGCGTCCATGACCAAATTTTCTCAGGTCTGCTTGGGCAGAGAGTACCTTCTGTTAGTCAGGCTACGTTGTAGCTGCTACACAAGCAGGAGGGTCAGAGTAGATTATCTGAGCAACAGCATTTACTAGCCATTGGGAAAGTTAGTCACTTTCTTTGTGCTTATGTTTCCTTGACTGCAAAGTAAAGGTAAGAATCATCCTATCTTAGGGAAATCGTGCCGGGTCTCTATTAGTTGTAGATGTTTTAAGACAGTAAGTCCTGTTCAATGAGAGGTATTCGAACTACATGCTTTCAGAGCTAGGCTGCTGAGAGCCTTAGCCAAGACTTGCCTCAGAGGTGGCCTGGGAAAAGAATTCTGTTTATTTTCTTTTGCCTGGGAACCTGGGGTTTAAAGGTCCTGTACTTCACCAGGCAGAAGGCAAATGTAATAGGATGTCTCAGCATGCATTGATGCTTCCTACCACAAAGCAGCAGGGGACGCAGCCATTGCTAAGTAAGCTTGAGTAGGACCAAGTCTTTGTGCCAATTCTGAGCTATTGCCGGAGGAGAGAGCTCCCAGAGGCCAGGTAGTAGAGGTTTTTGTTCATTATGTGAAGGAGTTTGTACTTTATCCTCAAGGCCATGAGGGAGCATTGAGATGATGGTCCCAAAATGTTGTTTATGAGGGTTGTTCACTTGTTCATTCGCCTAGGACTTAGTGAATGCCAGCTCTATGCCTGCCATGGTTCCAAATCCTGGAGTGCTGAGCATGTAGGCACTCTTAGCATTTAAGGAGCTGACAGGCAGTGGGCTTAGGGGTGAGCAGGGTTAGGAAGCCTTTGAGAGACAGCAAGCCCTGGCCATCAGAGCTCTACGTCTGTATGAAGACCTGGTGGAGAAATACCAACCCTCTGGATTCTTTGCATTTTTCAAGTTGCCAAAGGTAAATAAAGCCCATACTTATCATTTCAGAAACTCGGCTTAGAACCAGCTTTATTAAGAAGGCACTCAGGGTTCCACTTCATCCTAACAACAGCCTGACATTCTCTCTCAGTCACTAACCCCAACCCCAAGTGCTCCTGGTAATCAGCAATGTACCCAGTGCACTATCACAGAATGGTCACCAAAGGCCATTGGAAGTGGAAATCTAAAAGCTTTCTTATGGAAAAAAATGTCAGTGTTCGGGCGGGTTCTTTAGGATGCAGCTGCTGAAATGATCATGGGAGATGCTTTAGACCCTTAGTGGTCCCCGAGAAGAACTGAATAACACTGGATACAGAATACTCACCCTGCAGTAGCACCAGGGGGGTGGGGAGGAAGCAGGATTAGGCAGGATGATTGCAGAGGCAATATGGATCCAAAAAAAAAAAAGTTGCCTCCAGCCCCACAGGAGCTGGGAACAAAAGGTGACCATCAGAGGAGCCCCACATTGGGAGGAAATGGCCAGCCCTGAGTACTATGGCCTTGTTCATTCACTGGTTGTGGACGACCCTGAGAGAAATGGGACTTCAGCTCAAAAGCCAAATCTTACTCCATTGAAGCCAGCAGCTGCAGACTCTCAGGCAGCCACACACGGAGCAGCTGGCACAAAGTGCTTTCCTTGAAGGAGCTCTGACTGATGCCTCTCCATGTCTGTCACAGGAGCCAAAGGGTGCTCCTGGCACCCTGTGCATAATTAAGGGAAGGTGTCTCTGCCTTCAAGGCTCTCACTACCTTGCCACTTTTAAGTGTTCACAATCCTCCTGGAAGGGAAATCCAGGTGAGAAAACCCCAGATCCCAGTTTCTAAGAGGCTGAGCTGCTGTGTAGGAGGTTGTTCAATTTGCCTGGTACCCTGGGAATTTCCCCAAACAGACCAATGAGAGTGATCCTTTACCAGCGACGAAGAAAACCTTTTCTGTTTTCCTTTTTTCTAATTTGGCGGAGAAGATGCAAATGGATATGGATCCCATCAAAATGCTCTCACCAATGATAGATAGCCCCTATTTTGTTTCACTCCCGTTTGGGTTGTTAGCATGGCAGCAATTAAACTTGACAAAATAGTGATTAAAAAACAATGAGAGGCAAATGTACCAGCGCACCAGCGCGCATCTAGACCATTCCGAAAATGATCTCTTAAGTGTTTGAAATCTGCTTTATTTTCCTACCGCAGGAATGAGTTTTCAAAAAACAGCACTTAGGAAGGGCAATTTGCCACAAGCATTCCACTGCCCCAACAAACAGTATTTCTTTCTAATGGACTCTCCCCCTCCAAATTTAAGCTATAGTTCCCAAATCAGATTCATTATACAAAAGAAGGAACGAACCCCACGACATGCCCAGAAATGGGGCCTTTTGCTGCCGATTTTAATAATGCAAAAAGTAAATGAAACTTCTCAACGGAATGAGGCTTGCTGGCTTTCCAGGGCACCAGATGTTGGGCTGCCTTGGTCTGGGACTTAATGGCCATCAGCAAGCCTAAAGTCTAGCTGGTATCAACTCCAAAATCAACTGTTGCTGCCTTATAGGCAGGTCATTATAACACCTGGCTGCTCCTTCTAGAACTGAAGTATGTAACTCACCTGGGACCTTTTAGAGAGAGGAATTAACAGCACAGGGCATTTTGCACTGTGTGCGTTTTGTTTGTTTGTTTTGGAAATTTTGGTGCATGTCTAACTAGAGTGCAGCAGCCTCAGTCGTGTCTTTCTGTTTCTGATGTGCAAGCAGCTTTCCAGGTCTAATTATAGATGTAGTCTGAGCATCCGTGATCAATAGTTCTGAGAGTCCCCCCTCCTTAAGAGCTGTTTAGTTCTTGCTGATGGCTTGGCATTTCAACCTTGTGCTCTAAGTAGGGGTTTCATTCTCTCGAGCTCCATCAGCAAAGCCCAGGTTTCTCCCAGGGCGCCCTTTGAACTTTTCAGAGCTTGGATCAAGCCCTGCTGCAGAAGGCCCCATCTATAGGAGGTTGCAACAAGCTTCACAATGTCCAGAAGACCGATAGCGGGAGACTAGGGTTCAGAGTAAGGTGACAGGCAGAACCTGGACTGGCGACGAAGAACGTCTCCCTAGAGGCACCCTCTCCAAGAAGAGGCTGAGGAGGTGCCTAGCAGCAGAAATCAGCCTTGAGAGCAAGGCAGCAGTCCGTGTGCTCTTTCTCAATCCTCTTGGGTAGAGTTGGAAGTCGTTCACTTTGGAGCCCCAGAAAGCCTCTGTTTAAGGCTTCCGTTTAATGACAGATGCACAGCACAGGGGTAGCAGGGCAATGAAGAGGCAGAGCACAGTTTGACCCTCAGGGCACAGGAAACCGTGGAGCCAAGAGGTACTTAATCATATGGTTTTAGGGGATGAGAATGAGTCGCTTCCCCTGGTGGCTCAGTGCCTCCTCTAAGCACGACACCACCCGGGCTCTCCGTATGGGCTCCAGGTCCTCTTGCCAGGCCGGTGAGCTCCATAAGAAAGCTAAACCGGGCACATTGAGTACCCAGTGGAGAATGGAGGGGACACTGGAGGGTAATAACTGCTCCAAGCAAGGTGCTGTCTCAGATGCTCTGTTGCTGGGAATTCAGTATCTGGAGAAGCCCTCATCTTCCCTATGCAGACATGGCAAGGTCGGGTGGGGGTGGAATACCCAGGGAGCACTTGAACAGCTTCCATGGCCACGGATCCAGCCCGCCTGTTTCTATGGAAACAGGCGCCAAGCTAGGAGCCTGCTGCTGGGAGCCAAGTCCCTGGCGGCTGTCAGGCTCAGCAGCTGGCTGCCCGCTGGGACATGGAAGTGCCCTTTTCCAAAACCCATTCCTTGCTGGCTCAGAGTCAGAGGGGTCTCCTGGCATTCACAGTGCTTGGATCCTGGATGAAAGATGAGAGGGAGGAGAAGAGAGGAGCGAATAAAAATATTTATGCTTAACAAACACTTTGATGTTTGAAGACTGCGTGTGCAAATGAGAACTGGGAACATCTTTGGTGAGGGGTTGCTGTTTCCAAGCAAATCTTTTGAAGCATACGTGTGCTCATGAAGTAACCCCACCCCACAAAGTCTCCCTTTCTGTCTTGATGGGTTTACCTTATTATTACCACAGAAGAACGTGTTGGCTGCTCTTGGGGAAAGTGTGGAGAGTGATGGGTGAGTAGGCACCACCTCTGTATGCTTTGGTTGGCTCCTTTGTCAGCCCTGAGATTGCCTGGGCTGGATATACAGAGGACACAGGAGGTAGCTCGAGCTTCTCGGATGCTCTGGGCATGTTGGGAGACACATCCCATTGCAGCTGTTATGTGGCTAGGGCCTCAGCAGACCCTCACACTGTGTGACTGTGATGACTGTGATGGGACCCCCTTAGGCTTGGTGTTTTACTGTTAGTATGAGCAGAAAGCATCATTCAGAAAAAAATAAAACCAAAATGCTTGAAACTCTTGACTGGGTTGACTTTTATCTTCTGGTTAATGAACCTTGGAGCGGGTGTGTGATAAGAACTTGTATGGAGCCACAGGTGGAGATGGCTTTGAGAATTCAATGAGGATACAATTTTGGGGGGTGAGGATGGTTGTTCTGGCTACTTAGTAGCATGTTGTAAACAAACACAAAACCAGTAGCTTAAAAAATACCTTCATTTTTCTTATAAATATACAATTTGTGCAGAGCTCTGTGGGGACAGATCTTTGTTTCGCTCAGAGTCAGCAGGATTGACTCAAAAGCTGAAGGCTGAATTATCTGGAGACCTGTTTACTCATATTTTTGGTGATTGATTCTGGCTATTGGTTACATATCTCAGTCTGGAAAAACTGGGACTCCTTAGGGATATTTTCATTTTTGTCTGCCTTAATTTAAAGTTTATTTTTAATTACTAAGTGGAAATTGGGTATATTTATGATATCCAATATACTGCCTTGATGTATGTACATGTTATTGTCTTCATCTGTTTGGTGTTGCTATAATAGAATGCCTGAGACTGAGCTATTCATAAAGTATAGAGATTTATTTCTTTTAGTTCTGCAGACCGAGAATTCCAAGGTTGAAGAATTTCAGTCTGACAAGGACCTCTTTGCTGTGCATTTTAATGCTGAAAAGCAAAAGGACAAATGTGTGTATCTATGTGTGTGTATGTATGTAACTTGCTATTATGGTAATAAACCCATTCTATAAATAATAATAGTAATCCAGTCATGACATCCTATTTCTCATCACTGTCTCATTGGTGATTAAGTTTTGAATTGGTGAACTTTGAGAGACATAGTCTAACCATAGCAATTATAAGTTGTCTAAGTCAAAGTATTTAATGTATATATTACTTCACATATTTATCATCTATTTTGTAGTGTGAATAATTAAAATCCACTCTCCTAGAAAATTTCAAATATACAGCATATTGTCATTAGCTACAGTCACCACGATGTACAACAGATCTCGTGAGCTTACTGTCTAACTGAAGTCTTGTGTTCCTTTGGTGTACATGCTCACGTCCCACTCTATTTCGTTGTGGTCTTTCCATGTGGTATGTGCAGCATGGACACCTTACTGGGTAGCAATCGTTCTACATGCAGCTCTCAATTCAAATGTCTGAATGTAGCACAAGTTGCATGGTGTTTTCCAGCTTGTCCTTAGAAGTCAATCTATTCATATAAATTGCTTGGTTTTCATGTCCCTTGAAGGTAAGAAATTTCATAAGACTTTATTCGGTTGGCTTGGAGGCCCCACTTGTCAGGGTTAGAAATCTCTGGAGATTTCTTTCTTTTATCACAAGTCCCTGGGATCGATCTCTCTCTCTCTCTCTCTCTCTCTCTCTCTCTCTCTCTCTCTCTCTCTCTGTGTGTGTGTGTGTGTGTAGGTCAGAGGTCAATGTCAATGTCTTTTTAAATCATTTTCTGCCTTATTTTTGGAGACAATGTCTCTTACTGAACCTGAAACTCATAATTTTGGCTAGATTGACTGGCCAGCCTAGTCCTCTGGATCTGCCTGTCTCCTCCTGAACCCTCAGTTACTGGGTTACTGGTCCATCCTGATTTTGTGTGCATGCTGGGAATCCAAACTCAGGTTGTTATGCTTCCACCTCAGGTATTGTACCCACAGAGCTATCTGTCAAGCCCAGTTCTTGGGACTTCTGAAGGCTAGAAACTAGAGGGAAGATGCACAGAGATGGTTAGTGGGTAGTTCATTGGCAAAGGTTCTCGCTCACACTGTCCACTCTCTCAAGATGCACGATGACTCCCAAGATTTTCATTGACAGTCCTGGGGCCATGGATCTTGGAGTCCAGACTCTAGGAGTCAAGAAGTATTCCAATGAGAATGTCTAATGTTCCAGGGCTCATGTGGGAGCTTGAGACTTGTTAAACCTAGTGTCATTGTGTCAGTCTTGGACTCTCCCTCTAGTTCTCATCCCTTCCTAGTTCCTTCTAACGGTACCCATCTCCAATCAGTCCCTGTGAACATGAAGGTTCTTGATGCAGGTGCCTATCTTTGGCCAGTTAGCATGGGGCACCTACAGAGTGATTTTTGCAAAAAAAAAAAAAAAAAAAAAAGCTCTCTGAAAAGGGAGACATCTGTGCTGAAAGAACTCTGAAGCATGGTCCATCCAGGTATTTTTTATAGGCTAGAGAAAACAAGGTTAAGAAGAGGAGGGTGGGACTACAGGTCAAAGAAACACTAAAGTCACATTCATGAAAAACCAGTAAGAATGTCTGCAGATCTCCTTGACTGACTCTGTCAAGTGCACAATGGAGAAGAGAAGTTCCAGTGGCAGAGTGGGCTGGAGGAAGCCCTGGAGAGCCTTGGATCTCAGTCTGAGACAGGTGTGGGGAGGCAGTATCTGACCGGTTGCTAGGTAGATAAGTAAACCAGCAGCCTGGGCCTTAGGTCTCCTGCAGCAAACTCAAGAGATGGACTCACGTCCTGGAGTTTTCTTAGGTAATGGCGACAGGAGCTAACAGGGGGAATGGAGAAGCAAGACAGTGAAAAGAAGGCAGATGCAGAGGGCAGTCCAGAACTAGCTGCGGCAGGGGGCCACAGGAACTCAATCCTATGGAACATTCTGGGAGATAATGTCTAGTATACAACTCAGTTATTGCAACAGGGAGCCGGGGGTATTGACACCCTCCCTCATCTTTGTTGGAGGCTATTTTTCTGAGGGCACCATTTCCTTGACGCTTCCAAGTCTGTGGTTGAAAAACACCCTGCAGGAGTAAGAATGGGAATACAGGCAATTGAAAGTCTTCCAGAGCTCAACAAACTGGAAAGGAGTAGGGGAATTAGGCATGGGCTACAATAACCTATACCATACTGGTCTCAGCTGGAGTTCAGTAGGAGGCAGGAGACCCAGTGCATGAAGGGACACACAGGACAGAGGGACACCACAAACTGGGAGTTGAGGGAGTTAATAGTTACAAGAGAAAGAAAAGGAGGCGACAGATGTTGGAGTGAGAGATTGGGGAGGGATGATCAACAGGATTTGGCAATGGATCTCCCCTGTACGCACGTAGGAGGCAAATTACCAGAGATAGATTATAAACAATGCTCAACCATAGTAGCTACATTTTTAAACTTTTGGGAAAGCAATCAAATTCATCAGCAGTCCTGCTGGGCTCTTCACCATTCCAGCAGCTCAGCCAGGCACTCCAAGGTGCAGCAGTAGAAGATTATATGACTGAGAGACTGGCATTTTCTCAGGTGCAGCCACAGGCCTGGCTCATTCCAGACTGTTCCAAGCTGTGCTGGCTAGGGTGGGGGGTAGGGCGGGCAGCCCTGGGTGTAATGCATTAGTGAGGAGATTCTAGAGCATGTCTTCACTCCACTGTGCAGCTCACTAGCCTTGGTTTCCTCAGCTATGCTGTGGAAACAAATTGGTATGCATTCTCCTGATCATGCCTAGTTTTTCCTCAAGGACACAGCGTGTTTAGGAGCTGTTTCTCACAAATGGATTCTGCTTCCACACCCTAACTCCTGTGAGTTCTGAGGCCTCTGTGGGCCATGTGTTCTGCCTCTGATGATGTCCTGTGTGTTTTCACTTTTATGTACTGTCACCAAAAGCTCCGCTTCCCAGGATCAGTGCTCTGCCCACACCCAGCCACCTCTCCATGTATTAAAATCCAGATCTGAGTGCTTCTCCCAATCCAGAAGGCACTCTCCTTGGGTAAAGCCTGCTTGAAAGATCTGGTGTGGTAGACCAAATAATAGTCCCCCCAAATATGCATGTTTTAGTCTTGAGACCTGTGCTTTGGGTACTTGATAGCAGAAGGGACCTGCAGATGTGACTAGATAAGGCTCTTAAGATGAGGAGCTTATATTAAATTATCCAGGTGGGACTTCAAAAAGAAAAGAAAGAAAGAGGAGATTGTATGTAGCTCAGGCCGGTCTTGAACTCACTAGTAACTAAGGATGACTTTGAACTTCTGTTTCCTCCTGCCAGCTTCTTCAGGGTGCGCCAATTACAGGCGTGTACCACCATGTCTGATTTTATGAGGTGCTGGGGAATGAACCCAGGGCTTCTTGCATGCCACACAGGCACTCTACCAACAGCTACATCCTTAGGTAGTAGTGGGCCTTTATAAGAGGGGAACAGAAAAGCCAGAATACAGTGTGATGATGGCAGCAGAAAAGGACCTGTGACAATAGTATTATAGGTTAGTGTACAGTGTGGGCCTGCTTGTAGATTGGAAGTGTCATATGCCCAAAGGCTCCTGTCTTAAAAGTTTGGTCTCCAGTACAGTACTCTTGGGAGTTGGAGAAGAGTCTTTAATAAGTGAGAACTAGTGGGAAATCCTTGGAGATTACAGGACCTTTTCCTCCTCCTCTTTTCTGCTTCTTAGTCATGAGGTAAACTTTTTGTTCTGCTACATACTCCTTGCCATCACCATCTGGGACATCCACTCCACTGGAGGCTCAAAGCAATGGGTCACCTGATCTCGGACAGGAACATCCTGAATTGCAAGGCACGATAAATCTTTTCTCTTTATAAGGGAATTAGCTCAGATATTTTGTCATAGTGATGGAAAGCTGACTAACACATGGGCCAAGAGCCAAAGTATTTGTGTGACTCTGGCAGCTGGGAATGGCAAAGAAACAGTCTCTCCTGGAATCTCCAGAAGGAACACAGTCCCCCCCACCCCCAAACCATTTTGCTCTCCTGACATCTAGTAGCTAACGTGTTTGTGTTACTTTAAAGCTCAACGTCCAGGGGAATGTATTATAACAGCCAGAGGGATTCAACACTTCAAGAGCAGCCTGCAGCTGATGCCTGCTTCCACACCCTACAAGTGAGGGTAACTCAGCCCTGGTCTATGCCCTTTCTCAGTTTCTTGTCATTGCTGCTCTAAGGAGCTTAATAATGTGTACCCTTGCTTACCTTGTGTCACTTTTATTTTCTTTTATTTTATTACTTATTGTGTGTGATCTATATGGTGTGTATGTGTGTGTGTGTGTGCATGTGCACAGACACATGTGTGTGTATATGCACATGTATTAACCTTGGAAGACCAAGGTTAATGTCAGGTGTCTTTAGGCACTCTTTTTCTTTTGTGTTTTGAAACATTTCACCAAATCTGGAGTTTGCTGACTTTGCTAGACTGTGAGCTAGTGAGCTTCAATGATCCTACTGTCTCTGTTTCTCTAGCACTGGGTTATAAGTGCCTAGCTTTCTATGTGGGTGCTGGAGAGATGAACTCAGGTCTTCGTGCTTGTAAGCCAAGCACTTTACTGATTGAGCCATCTCCACCCCTTTAGTCATTTAAACGCTTCCCTGATGAACACCTCAGAGTCCTTTCCCAAAAAGATCACTTGCACTCCGATCTTTATTCAGGATCCGATTCTGGGAAAATTCATCCCAAGTTAGTCCACAGAGGATACTTCCTGTGGCCTAGACTTGGGTCAGCTGCCTTTTATCTTGACAACTTTGTGAAGCGTGTTGCATTTCCATTTTCTGTGGGAGGAAGCTCAGAATCTGGGTTGAATCCTACAGCTGCCAAGTTGAACAGCCCAGATGTGAAATGAGGTATGCCAGAATCTCAAGCTGTGCCCTGTCTGCTGAGGGAATTTGCAAAACATCTGATACTCAGGAGAGCTCATTTCAGGGACCCCTGATTTATGTCTCAATTTCTTTGTTTTTTTGTTGATCACCAAGGACCAGAGGCCCCTTTAGTCTCATTGCCACAACCAACAACCACAGTGTATTTGTGTGCTAGAGCTGCTGCAACAAAAAGTACCACAACTTGTGTGTAAATGTATTTCACAGTATTGGAGGCCAGAAGTACAAAATCAGGAGTTTGGTAGGGTTGGTTTTTTTCTTGGCTGTGAAAATCTGTTCTAAGACTTTCTCTTTGGCTTGTAGATGAACATCATTACATTTTCTCATCATCTCCCCTCTAGGTGTATATCTGTGTATGAATTTTCCTATTTTAAAAGAACAATAACTGTCCTGGATAAGGACCTATTTCATCTTCACTTGATCATTGTCTTAGTTAGTATTCTATTGCTGTAATGAAACACCATGACCAAAACAACTCTGGGAGGAAAGCGTTTATTTCTCTCACAGTTCCACGTCACTGTTCATCATCAAAAGCAGTGAGGGCAGGAACTCACACGGTGCAGGAACCTGGAGTCAGGAGCTGATGAAGAGGATATAGAAGAGTGCTCCTTACTGGCTTGCTCCCCATGGCTTTGCTCAGTCTGCTTTTTTATAGACCCAGGACCATCAGCCCAGGGGTGTCATCATCCACAATGAGCTGTCCCTCTCCCCCAATAATCACTGATAACAAAAATGTCCTACAGCCCAATCTTATGGAGTCATTTTATCAATTGAGGTTCCATCCTCTCAGCTGATTCTGCCCTGTGTCAAGTTAATATAAAATAAAACTAGCCAGGACAATCATCAACAATGCTTTTTCCATATGTGGTCACATCCTAAGGTTCTGTGGTCAGCACTTTGACAGAAGGATTTGAGAAGGGTGCAATTCATCCAAACATCCCTTGTGAATCCCATGCATTTTTATAGGAACTTGATTCTATTTTCTTTGGGGTCTAGAATCCATAACTACTTAAAGATGTTTATTTTGTATACATGTTTATTTTATTTTATATACACGACTGTCTTGCCTACATGCTCCACATGCATGGCTGGTGCTTTCAGGGACCAGAAGAGGGTGTGTGGATGCCCTAGAACTGGAGTTACAGACAGTTGTGAACTTCCATGTTGATGCTGGGA
>CM053742.1:42433866-42524834 GCA_028658305.1 Pachyuromys duprasi
AGCCCTGAGGAGACAAGATGATCTGGGGTCGGATGGAAAGGGAGGAGGTCCTCCCCCGTCGGTGGACTTGGAGGGGGCAGGGAGGAGATGAGGGAGGGATGGGGAGGGTGGGAGGGAAAGAGGGAGGGGGCTATGCCTGGGATACAAGTACCTAACCTGTGATTGATATAAAAATAAATAAATTACATTTAAAAATGAGCTAGTGATCTATCCCCAACTATACCCCTTTTTGAAGGAAAGAGTCATGCCCTCAAATTTGTGCCAATCCCATCTCTTCCTCTGGGTGCTGTGTTTATAGGCATGAGTTGCTACACCCAGGTTCACCTTTATATTTTGTGGAGTTAAAATGTTGAGTCTACTCAGCTGATGGCTGTTAGAAAGGCAGTGTGGTCATAAGCTGATGGCTTCCTGTGCAAGGGAAAGAGGTCAGATTGTCAGCCTCAGGCTGTGTCCCTCTAGGGCCTGAAGTAGTCCTGTTCATTGAGATCTGCCTAAGGCCAGACAAACTGTCTTTCGTGTTTATCATAATGTCCCGACACTGGCCCAGTGCCCAGTACTGAACAGGGCTCCAGTGAGTCTGTTGGTTGCTTTAAAGGAAACTCTGGCCACTTGGTAAAGTCACATGAACCTTGGGGTATGTGGGCAGGTCATGAAGTTGGTAAGGCAGCTAACCCCTGTAGTACTTCTTGGTAACAACAACAAAAACAAAAAACAAAAACAAACAAACAAACCAACAACAACAAAAACAGAGGCAGAGCTAGAAAAAGAAGCCCTAGGGGAAAGGGAGGCAGGAAAACGGACCAAGAGGGAACTCCAGTGGCAATTCCTCTTTGATTAGTTTCCTAGGGCTGCTTTATCAAATTACCACACACCGGGTGGCTGAAAACAACCGAAATTGATCATCTCCCAGGTCTGGAGGCCAGAAATATGAGCTCAAGGTGAGGGTAAGGTTGCTTCCTCCTGGAGGCTTTGAGAGGGTTTCTTTTCCAAACCTCTTTCCTGGCTTCTGGGGGGCTGTTGGCAAACCGAGACCTTCCTTCTGGTCTTGTTGCTGTCTCTCCCCTTACTGTCTCTGTTTCCATTTTCACATAGCCCTTTCTCTTTTTCTTTGTTGAGGACTTACCTTAATCCTGGATGATCTCACCTTGAGATACTCAACATTTGCAAAGACCCCTTTCTCCCAGTACGGTCACATTCATAGCCTCTGGGTGGACATATCTTTTTTTGTGGGGGGGTGGTTACTATCCCACCCAGTATAGTTTTTATGCTCGCCCCAGGCCAAGATTTCTTCAACTTGGACTAAGACCTATGGAAAGGTTGCTGGTCTGTGTTCTGAGAGAGTTCATTGTGTTACAAAGGGCACCAGTGGGCATCCCTGGTGCCCTCTCAAAAATAGGTCTTAAGTGAGGATGTGTTGAAGAGTCTAGTGAAGTGTGGAAGTGGGAACCTAGGAATATGTCTAGAACTGAGCCTTCAAGCTAGGGTCGAAAACTGTGTGCTTTCTTCGAAGGCACCAAAGACAATAGCTAAGAAATTCCATCAGATGAGCAAACCTCAGATTTTTTTTCCAAAGAAAATATCAAAGAAGTAGTTGAAGGGCTCTAAATCCAGAGAAGCATGTAAAAGGTTTAAGAAAGGAGACACTGGAACTTCTGTGAGCAGACTTCTTTGGTGAGAACCAATTTGTTATGGACACCCGAGGGCTCCCCTAGAACAGTGGGTTAAAGTGGATGTGGACAGTGGTGGGGAAAGGCAATGTTTACTAGGGGCCTATGACAGATTGTATCAGCACTCCATTTGGAAGGATACTTGGTGATACTTGGTTCAGGAAGTTATCTGGGCATTATGACGTAAGAATTCATGGACACAGATACACAAACATACACACAGGGGCGGGGGAGAGTCACTTCTATAAAGTAAATGCCTGCCCTCCGCTATGATTACAGGACAGCAGTGCATATTTGGATTTCCTCCCAGACAGGTGACTAGCACTGAATCCTTGTGCAGTACTGAATCTGTAGAGACTAGAAAAGGGACTTCTTTGAAACACTTGTGCAGGGTGGCTTTGTAGCACAATGGTAGTTTGTCTGATTCCAAATGACTATGCAAGTAGGCCACACTAAGAGTGTAGGGCATCTAACACTATCATGGGAGGACAAAGTTGGAGGTACTGAAGAGCCCACAGAAGCTCCTTTGAATGATCCAAGATCTCAAGTGTTGGAAAGGCTCAGGATGCTGTGTGATCAGCGACTGCCATGTCCAACTGCTGTACCCTTCTACCTCTTCTCTAGTCCACTGATGGACACCACAGAAGTAGAATTTGCTCTTAGGCAGAAAGAAAAAAAAGTGACAGATCTTACCCTAAGTCCTCAAAGTTGTTATTCAGTCACAGCCACGCTGATGTTGCCAGTGCATTACAGACGCAATGCCAAACCATGCCAGATGTTGTAGTTATTTGCCTTAGTTTAGTAAAACAGTCCCAAATGGGCTCTCTCTCTCTCTCTCTCTCTCTCTCTGTCTGTCTCTCTGTCTCTCTCTCTCTCTCTCTGTCTCTGTCTCTGTCTCTCTCTCTCTCTCTGTGTGTGTGTGTGTGTGTGTGTGTGTGTATGTGTGTACAGCAATGTCTTTGTAGAAACACAATCAAAGGAGTCATGGGGCTTGGGAGTAAAGGAGCTCTTCCTGTTCTGAAATCATTTGAAAGGCCCAAAGACAGTGTATGAGTGTCTTGTGACTGTTGTAACAAATGGAAAAAAAAACCCTGGCTTCTTTTCTTGTTCTGGGAAGCAGGAGCTAAGGAAGAAGGAGTTGGGGATGTGATGTCTCACTGTAGAGATGCTTTAGGAAACCTGTTCTCAGCCTTTCTTCCAGGTTCTCATTGTCGGCAGTCCTAGTGCCTAGTCTCCACCTGTGTTCACATAGCGTTCCTCTGGATGACTGTGTCCACATTTCTCTCTCTACCTAATGCCTCCAGTTGCTGAATTAAGCTCACTGTAAGTCCTGCAGAACTCATTTTAATTTGATTACATCTGCAAAGATCCTATCAACGCATCTTTTGAGGGACCATATTTCAACTCAGAGAGTCAAGTTAAACTTTCTTTTGATGTTAGCTCATAAAGACTTTTGGTGAATGTCTGATAGGCAACATCCCCATGACCTTCCATTCCACCTTATAGAAGAGAATATTCCAAAGTCCTTCCTCCTTATGGTGCTCAGTAGTTGCAGTGGCTGTCCACTGCCACTATCTGACCTATATCAGTCTTACATCTGCAGAACCCTCCTGCACCAACCCCTTCTTGCTGGAGGAGCTGGTCATGTGATCGGGGTCTGGCCATTTCTGTGATATTTTCCTGTAATGACTAGAGTCCAACAGGATTGCTTTAAGGGAACCGCATGGTTCACTGGACTCCCGGGATTCCCCTGAGACCTTAAGAAAACTGAAGCTCCTGAAGAGTCAATGGCAAGTCTTAATGGATCCAGTGATGCCAACCTCCAGGGTCCACGTGCCAGTGTGCTCTATGTGGACTGTGTCCCCCAGAAGTTATGTAAAAGTCCTAGTGGGAAAAGTTTCAGTATTTTTAGTTTCATAAAGGATTTTCTTCTTGTTTGAAGTGGACTTACTTCAGGAGATAGGATTCTAGTGTTAGAAGCCATTCGGCTAAAGGAGATCATCAGTCAGGTGGGCCTTCTGGAAGGGGATCTGTCCCATGATACACCCAGAATTTCTTCCAGTCTCTGACACTCATTTTTTTATGTGTGTACTGTTGTATCTCTCTATACTCTGGTATGGTGTGAATTGTCACTTTCTGGATATTTACACAGAAGTTTGATTGAACAAACTTCCTATGGGATCTTAATGAAATATACTGCTGTTTAGATGAATTAATTCCTGATTATGGAATTCCTGATTTGATTCAAACAATTTTAAAGTTAAATTGTTTTAGAACTTCTGAAACAATTTTAGGAAGTTAATGGCTGCAACGAATACCTTTGTGGACCTCCAGATGCCTCACTACGACACATACTTGAGATAGAATTGTGTCTTCAAGATAAGCCTTCATTACAAATCCTGTTATACACCATAAATATACACAAATTGGTTTAAACTTCCCATGAACCCAAATTATAATGGGACTACAAAGCAATGTCTAATTAAGTACAAACCTTGATGTCATTATAAACAAACAGTTCTGTTGTAATTCCTTAAACCTTGTCACCTTATAGTATTATATACTGTCATTTTAAATTTGCTTTGTTTCTTAGAATGAAAGACAGATAAGATTATCACCACAAAGATCGATGAAAAAATATGTAGCTAAGTCAGTCTTAATTGAAAAGTCATATATTCTTGTAACTAACTTTTAGATCCTGTTAACCTTTAGGACTTGTCAACCTTTGTCACTCTGAAGTCACTATGAACTTATGTAATGGATACATAAATAAGAAATGTTTAGTTTTAAAACATGTAACCTGTTCTATTTTGTAATTCATCTCTTTGGTGATTAATTACCTTTTGGACTATGAGGTAATTCCTCTTCTGGGAGATTTGTCTCAGAGATATCAAGGCTATACAATAAACGGTGGCAAAACACTCACATACACACCTTTGGCAGAAGTTGGGTGGTGGAAGCCCATTGAATGAAAGCTGGCTAGAATTCACTTCATCTGTGAGCTGTAAATATGTATATAGATATATGTTTACGTGCAAATATGTGCATCTGTCTGTCATTTGTTCATATGTTACATGAGTGTATGTCAGTTGTCTGTTTGTATATAAGGAGCTCCTTTTGTATTGTCCATTGAATGTGTGCATGAATATGTGCAGGTCTATATGTCTGATTGTTTGTCTATGTGTATATATGGGCTGATGCTATGGAACTGGCAGCCTAAACATGCTGCACTTTCTGCAGAGGCCACAACAGCAGAAACCAATGTAAGCTTGTGGGAATTCGTTGAAGTTAAAGTTCTTAGCTTCATCACCTTTTCCCTTGAGCATGTGTGACAAGTTAACAACATTCAGGATCTAACTATCAGCCTAGGACAAGCAGGAAAAGGTATTCTTTAGCATGTGGAGGCCTCCCAGTGGCCTGCCCCTTCCCAGGAGCTAATCTCAGATCAAAGAACCTCTTTTACAACCCCTTGGCTAGAAGCCAGCATTTTACAGTCCTGGTTGCAGCCAAAAGAGGGTGACCAGTTTAAGTTTTCCTCCTCAGTAGTAACAGTGTAGCCAGTCCTTAGACCTAGAGAAGGAAACCTGGGCTCCCTCCCCAATTTTTTTCTTTTGCTTTCAATCATCTTTCATGATTGGTTGCTGATAGGTTGCTGATTGGTTGCCTGAGCCTAGGTGACCCAAGGGAGTGGGGGTGGGGCAGGGGAACAACTCCACATCTGGGCCAGATCCTACCCTGGACCCTGGAACCTTGCCAAAGCAGAGAGAGACTTTGGCAATCAGACCCTAGAAGACCTTAACGGTCCAGAAAACTTACTGGCTACCTAAGCCACTCTAAATAGAGCCAGGGGTGGTGGCTTACACCTGTGATCCTAGCACTCAGGGATGTAGAGGCAGGTGGATCTCTGTAAGGTTGAGCCCAGCCTGATCTACAATGTGAGTCCAGGAAAGCCAAGGCTACACAGAGAAACTCTGTCTCAAAAAAAAATTAAAGAATAAAATTCAAAAAGCACAAAGGGTGATTTTTAGAAAGAAATTTATTATAGGGTCATAGGAGAGAGAAGGAGAGCATGGAGCTCCTATATAGGAGGTCCTTGGAAATGAGATATACTATCAAAATGCTAACTATTCTGAAAGCTTTGTAAATGACTTAAAGCAGAAACTGGGGTGATACAGTTGGGGGAGGGGTGATGAGCCGGTTAGTCTAGTTGGTATAACCACAAGGTATTCAGTTGCCTCCTTTCACATTTAGCCAAGTCCTCAAATATAGCTTCCAGGCAGTGATAAACGGTAACAAAGAAGCAGGAACCAGGACTTTTTTTTCCCTGACATCTGTGGCCTCTGTAAAGACAGTCTTAAGCTGCTGTTTTGGGGGTCCCTGTCCTTACCTGACTAATTCCATTTTTTTCTTCTCATCATTAATCTCTGGAACAAGAGGTTATGCTTTCATTTAGAAGTAAGGTATCTGCAGATCATATTGTGATGTAGTGCTGGTGTCCTCATGAGGAAAGAAAGTAGGAAAATTACTGAGGGAACAAAAGCCATGTGAAAAGGGCAGTGGAGGCCAGAATTATGTGTCTACAAGGCAAAGAATGCAAGGACAGCTGAATGAGACGAACAAGGAGTGTTTCAAGAGCCTTCCGAGGGAGCATGGCCACACTGGCAGACACCTAGCTTGGACTTCTAGACTTCTGCATGGGGAGAGAATCAATTCACATTGTTTTCAGCCACCCAGATGGTTACAGCGGCCACAGAATGCAAAAGCAGTTTTGTTCCAGTCTCATGTCTTTGTCTAAGACTTTACTACATTTGGTTCATTCGACCTTGCAAATTTTCTCTCGGTGGAGAAGTTCCCCACAGTGATCAGGACTCTTTGGACAAATATCCAGGATGTGCTTATAAGGCCACATGTCTATGTACCTATTTCCATCCTTCTCTTATGGTGAGAAAATGAGGTTTTGAACTTTTTTCTTTCCAGAGGCTCAAAAATAACCTCAGAAACTCAAAGGGAGTGAGTTTCAGGCACCTAGGTGCTGCATAATTTAGCCATGCTTTTTTTTTCCTTAGCCCTGACAGAACATACAGTCTTTCTTCACTAGGTACAGGTAACCCACCCACCTTGAAGAGCTGCCATGTGTGCCCAATCCTGCTGATAGCTCTTCGTATATCTGCAAGCTTTGCCTATACGCCTTGAGAAGAACTGTTCTTATAGAAATTTCAGACATATATTATTACATTTTCTGCTACTACAAAAAAAAATACCAGAAAGCTGGGTAATAAATATATGATTTCTTTGTTTCCGATTACATTTATTTATCGGTTTTGGCAGGGGCTGTGATGGGAGTCTATTTTCTCCTTCTACCATGTGGGTCCTGGGGATAAACTCAGGTCTTGACAACCTTAGTCTGCTGAACCATCTCACTGGCACAAATAAGAGAATTTTTTTTAGCTTCCATGTTTGGAGGTTTGTGGGTGTTGTGATAACTTTGGCTTGGGTTGGGTGTTGGCCTTGTGGTACTGCATCACAGTGTGGGCGGGGTATAAGAGGGGGAAGGATAGGGAGCCAGACTGTGACCCCAACTTGCCAGTTCATGACAACTCAGTCTTGAAGAAACTGGGATGCCATGATAACTATATTAATGCCTTCTGAAGTGTTCCCTTATTACCTCCCCTTAGGTCTCTTCTGTTAAAGGCCCTACTACCCCTCCCAGCACCACACTGGGGATCAAACTTCCAACACATATACCCTTGAGGGATAAGTATATTCAGATCTTACCTAAGCCCCAGCAAAGCTGTGCTTTTCACCCAACACTGAGCTGTAACAATGGGCATCTTATGTTCACTTGCTTTAACCTATATCTCATCAGCTCTTCCCTTCCGTACCCAGGAAGCAGAGCACATTGTACCATTACATCATCATGCCCAGAGGTATTATTGCATTTGTCTCTAAAAGATGAGTGACTGTCTGAAACATAACAAGTGCCATTATTACGTCAAAAATATTTAACAGTTCCTAAGTAGCAGCAAATATCCAGGGGGATGCTGAGATTTCCAGTTGTTTCATCAAGAAGGTTATTACTTTAATAGTTTAAAAATATTTGTTATTTATTTTAAAATACTTAGTATATTTAAGTAATGTTTGATTAAACATATATGTTATATTTGATATAGTATTTTATTGTTTTGAAAGTACGTGTAGGCATGTGCATCTATATGTGAACGTGAATGCAGGAACTCTTGAAGGTGGGATTAGGGGGTAAGATCCCCTGGAGCTCTAGTTACAGGAGACTTTGAACCACTTGATGTGGGTGCTGGGAACTGAAGTTAGGTCCTCCATAAGAGCAGTACATGTTCCTAACCACTGAGCCATCTCTCCAGCCCCCCGGGCGTGATTATTTTTAAGTGGCTAGTCTGTGTTGGCATCCAAATAAGGATCCACAGATGAAAATGATTTTTTTAAGTTGTTCCTCTTCTTCCCTTGCCCCATATCTGAGGGAGGAAACTAGGCTGTTTTTCCTGTTCCCAGTGCAGCCTTTTTTCAAAATTTTTCTTTTCTTTTCCCCCTGATTGCATCCTACAATGTCATAACATGCGTGGGGATGCTGGTGGAGGTGAGGTGATACTTCATAGGTGTCAATCACTCTGAATTTGATCAGCAGGGACAGAATCTGGATGGCTCTCCTCCTCTGCAGGTGGTTCTCTTTTTCCGTTGAGGATCACTGTCTACATCTATCAAGCTTCCTTCACTCCTGAGACTAGCACCCTATGGCAGAAACACACACAGCATCTTCCTTCAAATTAGACTCCAGCATTATTTAGGGTTTTCTGCTCCACATATTGCATACCCTTGAAAGGGCAGCCTTGCACCTGTGCTCTTCCTCATTGTATTTTCACAGCCTGGTACAGAATAGTGGTTCGGTGAATATTTGTTGGATAAATGAGTTCTTTTGTTTTAGGAATCCTGCCTGGAAAAGCTTGGAGGGGCTAGGATAGTAGTGAGCTCCAGGAAGAGGGCTGGGGTCTTTCAGGACCCTGGTTTCCTATGCAATGCGTTTTTGTTTGATAAGAACATATTCACAGCCAGGCAAGGTGGCACATGCCTATAATCCCAGCACTCTGGGAGGCAGAGGTGGGAAGCTGTCTTTGAGTTCGAGGCCAGTTTGGTCTACAAAGCCAAGGCTACAAAAAGAAACCTGTCTCAAAGAAACCAGAAGAAGAAAAGAAAAAAAGAACATGCTTACTTCATGGTGTCAAACTCTTGAGGTTGTTGAATTCCAAAAACACAACTTGCCACTTTCAGCATTGGGTGGGTGGCACTGTAAAAAATAAAAATGAAACAACAACAAAACAAAACCCCAAACTCCTCTTGTTCTTTCACCCCTGACCTCAGAGACATATTATATCTTATCTTTAATCATCACCTAAAATGCAAGATTTTTGCTTTCCAGATTAGAAAATATTTCCTTCCCAGAAAGACTTAATGCGCCTTCAGGGGAGTCCTTTCCTTCTCCCTTTGATCTTGATACACCATTCCACCAGCCCTGGGCTCCCAGTGAATTAACCAAGAATGGAGAAGCTCAGGTTCTGGAAGAAAGTTCAGTAGCCCAATTGTGCTGGGAGGGACTTGGGCTGGCTGCTAAATATAGGTAAGGGGTAGATTTCTGGTCTCTTCCTGGGGACTCTTGGGAGGATGCAGCTGCAAAGCTTTGAGAACTCTTTTTCCCCTCCAGGGAAGGAGGAAAGGGACAACAGGGCCTTCCCAGGTGGTCTCTGTATATATCCCTGGGCAGCCTAGATGGAAAAGCCTGGAACGCCCCTGCCACCGATCTCCAAGCCAACTGGAGAGGTCCAAAAGTTCCCAGCTTCCAGTGCTTCCGGTTCCAGGGATCCTGGTTGCCAGGCAGAGAAGGTCTGCAGAGAACACAGACTGAGCCAAGAATGTTGAGAGGGACTGCATTCCGACAGACAGCTGGCTGGCTTTGGCCACATGGCTTTAGGTTTACAGAACAGTCAGCTCAGAGCCACCTCATACTCTTGAGGATGATGCCAGGCCTTCCAGCTGAGGGGAAAGGAGTCTTTCACAGTTTGCTTATGGGATTGGTTTCCTTGGGGACCATGTTGGGGGATATAGTGACTTCTCCGTCTTTTGTCTGTTTGGTTTAACATCAGTAACTTTAAAAACTGGAATGGTATGATTTTAAGATTATGAAACTTTGAATTAAAAATCATCACTCCACAGCTGCTTCTGGTTCCTGGGTGTGGTCCTCTGAATGAGACACCATGGGGAGGCATTTACCAGTTGCCAGGTGGCTTCTGTCACTCAAAAATACTTTGGGGGAGTGCATAGGCTGGAGATATGGCTCAATGGTTAAGAGCCCAGTCTGCTTTTGCAGAGGTCCAGAGTGGGTTTCCCAGCAGTTACTTCAGGTGGCTCATGCCCAGAGCAGGACACTCTCTTCTGGCCTCTAAGAACACTGCAATCATACGCACAAACACATATACATATATACATACATACATACATACATATGTATACAGTTATAAACTCTGTAAAATATGTTTTTGGAACACAACTCATGGATGTACCTTTTGGAGCCTGAGCCATGTCCTTTCAGGTGGCTTTAGAGTGAGTGGATTTGGACCCTATTTTGGTGATCAGGTGAGAGGCCCCATGTGGAATATTGGTTTATGTGGCTGGTGATATTGCATTAAGCACCCCAATGAGCAGTTAGGAAGTCACAGGATAAAAACATGATCGAACCTCTTTTAAGGTCAGAAATGATTCTGTAGGGTAAATCAGGTGAGCAAAAGGAGCCTGACTTTCATGCATGGTTTGTCAGAGCTGGAAGGTATATTCAGAATGATGTAGTGATATGTCACCCTCTTGGCCTGTCCCTGATGCGTGTACCGGTGCAAGAAAGAGCACCACCTTACAAGCTGATTTTCCAGGTCCTCGAATTGTTGGAACTCTGGGATCCTGAGCACAGTTTGCTCTGCTCCAGGTCTCCAATTGCTAGCACAGTGTTCATATCCAATACCCTAGTTTGTCTTCTTTCAAAGATCTGTGTGCAAGGCATTTATTTGAAAAGAGGTCCCAGCAGCCCCCTAAGAGGGTGCGGAAGTGAGACAGGAAAGGAAGGAAACCCTATAAACAGCGTGAGCAATGGGGAAGTGAGGCACAGACTTGCTGGGAAACTTGTGGAAAGCAGTGAGGACTGGAGGCCTGAGTTGCTCTTAGCTAGGGTTGGGAAGCTGGAGGAAGTATGTATCGATTTTTACCCTCCCGCCCCCCTGACCTTTGAATGAACGTGCTTCCTGTTGTGTAATCACTTCCAGGTTGCCTGCAGTATAGGACGAATATACTCCTCTAGCCAGAGGAATGCTAATTTTTTAAGAGATGAGAGGCTGCAGGTGAGCCAAGAACTTTTCCCAAAGGGGCAGGTTTTCCTGAACTATAAGACTAGAGGCAGCAAGCTCTGCAAGCGATCAAACGTTTGTTGACTGTATTTATGGGGTGGTTTGTGTCTTCAGTACTGGGAATAGTGACTTAGGAACATGTCAGTCAACAGGGACATGTTTTCCCATTTTTAATTCCACAAACATGGAGGTAGACAGATGCCAACCTTACAATCTTGAGCATGTGACCCACGTTAGATGATTTGTAACTAGTTCTTCTTGGGACATGACATTGGTTCCCATGTCATCACCAACTTCCATATATAACGCCTTGACCTGGAGAAGAGGCCAGGCTTCCTATTTCAGCTCTTTGAACCTCCTCCTCTTCTGGGAAATGATGCAGTAATGTCACCTCCCAGGGCTATTCCAGAGATCAAAAGATGTATGGTTGGTACAAGCAGACAGCCACATATGTAGAATGTGTTCTGTGTTCATATCATCAGCCTCTGATTAACTAAGCAGGCAGCTGAGTTGTACCATGAGTTGGCCTCCATTCTGTGTGTTGAGAAATAACAACGTACAAAATATTTAAAATAATAATAACAAAATATCATTAAAACTTATTTTCATGGAGCTTAATTTACAGCAGCAACTGCATATAGTGAAACTAACCCAGCCCACGGATGGCAGGATAGGGAGGGAGGGGTCATTTGGCAAAGTGCTCTCCTCATAAACAGAAGAACCTGACTCTGATCTCCAGATATGCCTTTCCCTCCCCCCCCCCCCCATGCAAAGGGTGTGTCTTGCATTTAGAATCTCAAGGCTGGGAGGAGGCAGACAGATTCCCTGGGCTCACATGCCATCTATCCTAGACTATTTGGTGAATTCTAGGCCAACAAGGGACTCTATCTTAGAAAACAAGGTGGATAGCAACTGAAAAATTCCACCCGAGGTTGTCCTCTAGTATACACACATGCACAGACCTGCACACAACTCTGCATCTGTACACACACACATACACACAGGCACAAACTTCAGCCTGTTTTATAGTATGGTAGAAGGTGATAGATACCTTGGGAAAACCCAAGTCTGGGGAGGGAAAGGTGACATTAAGCTGACCCGAGGAGAGAGAGAGAGAGAGAGAGAGAGAGAGAGAGAGAGAGAGAGAGAGAGAGAGAGAGAGAGAGAAGCCACAATGGCATTGGATTTACTTGAACAATGCAGGGTGACCTTATCTGGAGATCTATAACTCAAGCACACCTGCAAAGACCCTTCTACACATACATTCACGTGTGTGTGAATATATATATATGTATATTATACATACATATATATACATGTATGTATAGGTATATGATATATATGTGTATGTATGTATGTACCATTTAGCTCATGGTCCTGGGGCAACTGAAGATGAGTGAGCCAGGCAAAACCCAGCTTTGAAAGGATCTTGGTTTTAGTCTCTTGAAAAAGCTGGCCTCAGCCTCTGACCTGATGGCAGAAGGCATTGCTGCAGCAGCCCACCCTCCATTTAGCACTTCTGGCTGCCTGCTTCCATGTCTGTGGTAGCTTTATGGCATTCTGCTTTTCTTTGCCATCTCCAAGATGCATCAAACTTGAGCTGATGGAAGGCAAGGGCTTCCTAAGTGTGGTCAGAATGGTCTGAACCCTTGTTTCTGAAGGCCCAAGGACTGATAAACCCTCTGGCCACTTCTGTGTGACATGCCGCTGAGTTGTGGGAGAGGAATTGTTGCCAGGCCCAGGATGGATGCAGTAAACACTGCCTCAGGTGTTAGGTAAAGCTCACAATAGCTGTGGCTTCATTCAGAAGGTTAGCTGTCAGGCATTCTCCATCTGCAAAACTAAGAAAGAAGACAAAGAGGAGAAGGAAGACTTGTTGGCCACAAGGTTCTTGTCAGTTGTGATGATTAATCTTGTCTGTCAGTTTGGCTTCATAGAAAGACACCTAGGAGTGTACCTCTGTGTGTCTGTGAGAGCCTTTCCTGAGACAATTGGATCACAGGGCTCTGACTAATCCATTGTTGAATTCTGAACTTAAATAGAGAACTGGGAGGGTGTAGCAAGGTGGAAGGTGGGGCCTAGCTGGAGAAAGTGGCAGACAGGGTAAATCTTCAAAGGCTGCATCTTGGCTCTGGACCCTTCCTGTTATTAATCTTTGCTTCCTGAGCCATGAGGTGATTCATCAGGCCCTTCTTCCATGAGGTATTGCTTCACTTAGGCAAGCCAGCATGGACCAAAATCTCTGAGAACATGAGGCAAAGGAAAGTCTTCATCTAACTTGTTTTTCTTGGCATTTGCCATAATGACAAAAATCTAACACAGTGGAGAAGTGAAGCCTGCATCTGAGTCATGACAGTTGTCTCCTCTTCCAAGGAAAACACTTTTCAAAATTTCTGGTGGATGCTCAAACTTAGGTGTAATGCCAGCTCCTGTGTAGACCATGATAAAGTTCAACATACATATTGGGCACATTAAAAGGTTAGTAGCAACGACAATCGAATGGAATTATAATGATACAATGAAATGGATGCAATGTCTCTCACTCACACACATATTCTCTCACACAAATGTGAGATGATACAATACCTCTGTGATGAGACAAGGGAGGTGAACAGCATTGCAAAAGTGACATAGCATGAATCCACTGTTGAGGTTCTTCATTGATCTCCTGTGAGATGTTCTGGCCACTATGATGAGTCTCATGACATACCATTCCATTCTGCCGGAGACGGTAATTGTCTCTCTTCATCTGGTGAATGCGTACTTTATACACTACCCACTCATTACTCACTTAGTAATTGGTGCTGTTGGCTCTTAGTATAGATGCTTGTGTTCCAGGAAGCCAAAGAATGACACATGATTTAAAACTTAGGGGTCACTTCCTTCTGAAATTTTCTCTTTCATGGTTCATATTTCAGAGCGTGGTTGAGCTTGGGAGATGGCAACACAAAATCATGGGCCAGTGGGGGAACCACTAGGCAGCACAAATGTGCACAACAGGTGCTATTTCTTTTCTGTTGGCTGCTTCTTGGTCTACCAGTCTTCGTGGGCAGCTGTGGTGAATGATTCCAGTACACGGTCTGCTTACCATTTCAAGTGCTGCGGCTCTTGTCCTCACTTCTTGAAGGCTTTGTAGGCATCAGGGGAGTGTGCCTGGGCCAATACTGGAACAAGCAGAAATTACAGGCAGCTAGTTCCCCAGGATCATGGTTCAGCGAGGATAAATGATCCAGCTTCTTTGCCCTGCAGCCAACCTGAGCCTGGGGCCACAGGTCTCCTCAGCGATTCTCTCAGCAACTGAGCTCTAGCTTTGTGGTAGCTCAAACACACACACACACGTGTGTATAAGTGTGTGTGTGTGTGTGTGTGTGTGTGTGCTTTTCTTCCAGTTAAGTTTCACTCTCCCCGGTCCCTCACTGGGATTTCTGAATTCACCTTTCAAGTAAGCAAACAGTTCCCTATCCTTATCTTATACTATGCTTTGAGGAGTAGTGGACAAATCAACAAGTCCAGGCAAAGTGTAACAGACCCTCCAACTGCTTGCTAAGAAATGACGAGAGAGGAGGCAGAAAGTCTGTGGAGGGATCTTAGAAGATGGTAGAAATGTAATTTGCTATGAATGCTGAAGGAAGTGTAGGAGTTGGGAATGGAAAGGATAATCCCAGAAACTCTAGTGTCATGAGCAGAGAGTAGATTGCCTTTTGGCTGGGAGAGCATTCAGTAGGGTAAGGTACAAGGAAAGTAACCTGTGAAGATACGGATGGCATAGTAGGTGCAAGCAAGTTGTAATGAGCTTCCCAAGCCTAGGGAGAAGTTTTGATCATTGCTCTGCAAGCCTCCTAGGTTGGTTCTAGAAACACCCCAGGACACTGTGTGAAGAAACTTTAGCGGAGGTCAGGATGGAGGGAAGGATGAGTGTGCTCCCCTGAGCTTGGCTGTTGCTTCTTGAGGGCAAGGGGTGCACAAGGGAGTCATACTTTCTTTTCCCACTGTTTCTCTGTCTCCTCTGTTTCTATCTTTTCAGTCCTGCAGCCCCACAGCCCCCTAGGTCCTGGCAGCAGTGTGAAACAGAACAAGGCTGCTTTTGTCTTTTGGACAACTTGCCCTCTCTAGAATCCTTTCCTGGAGCAGTCTGCTCATCCTTTACTACTCCTCCCTCCCTGAGCCCTGTCTGTCTTCTTCTCCCTGTACCATTTACTTTCCAATGCACTCATTTATCCTAAAGAGCAATCCATAGATTGAAAACAATGTGTAAATGTGCATCTCAAAAGAAATAACTGAGGCTAGAGAGGTGACTCAGCAGCTGCAAACACACGCTACTCTTACAAAGGACCTGTATTTAGTTCCCAGCAGCCACGTGAAAGCTCACAGCTGTTTTATCATTCCAGTTCCAGGGATTCAATGCCCTTTACAGACCTCTGTGGACAACTCCACACACTCGTGCACATACGCAGCCATGCACACACACACACTCCACCAAGATATACACGCAGACAAATCGTAAACGAGAAATCCAAACAAAATTAGTTAACAAAAAAAGAAAGACATTGAAGTTTGTGATTAGTTTAGGCTGTAAGACAGTGTACTCATATGTTCATTTATTCACTCACTCATTGAATTCAGTGAGGATATATAGGCCCATTTTGGCCTTCTTGGCAAGTGCTGGGATCACAGATGCGCTCCACCCTCCTAGAGAAGGGCCCAATTTACATGTGACATAAAATAGAAGTCTGCTGGGGGTTTTGTTTGTCTGTTGTTGTTTTTTTCTCCCTGGAAGCTACACTAGGCCTCCCATTCCTGCTTTCTGGCTGGAGATGTGGGATGTGTTTCTGTGCCAGGCTGGTATGATTGTGATGGCAGCTATGGATCCTGCCAGAGGACTGGAGGTGTGTCTTTCCTACTTCCTGCTTGAACTCCACCAAACTCCAGGTAGGTTGGAAAGGTAGTCTCTCATCCTGTTCTCCATTTATCCAGCTCTTTCCTCAGTGATATGGCTGTTTCCTGCATTCTGTCTATGAGTTGGGTACAAGTATGCCCTCTTACTGTACCTGAAGCCAAGCCAGGGCACAAGCACCCTAAAGGCAAATGGAACCTTAAAGTCCTCCTTCTTGGTCTTCAGAGATCCAACGTCCCTCCAGTTGTGGTATGCCGTGTTCATCATCGTCATCATCACTATTGTCATCATCATCTTCTTCTTCCTCTTCCTCCTCTTCTTCCATGAAAAATGGAAAAAAAAGTGTTTAAAATAAGAGGGAGGGGGTTGGTGGCCACTGTGCCTTGCATCTGAATTTCCCAGCAAAGTCACCTTTCCAGTGCTCACAGGCTCTCTGCCTCCGCTCTCAGCAAACCATATGCTGTCGCTGCTGCTGGCCGCGTCCTAAGGATGGCTTTTTTCCCCTTCAGCAAGCCTCCAGAAATGTCACCGAAATTTATATGCTTATTCACAGAGCCGCTAAAGCAGAAAACCGGCTTTTCAGCTATTTTTGTTTTGCTTTGTAGATGGGAAGTGAGAAGCATAAATCTCTTCCTTGTTGGACTTGTGGGCCCCCCACTCTCTGTTTGGTATCAGATGCCAACGCCCTTGTTGTCATCTGCACAGAGGAGCAAGAAACTGACCCCAACTCAGCTGCAGCTGCTGATACTCATGACCCAGGACATCAAGGGCCCCATCTTCAAATGATCCATGAGGGTGTTCTGGAGGGGAGAAGAGATTAATGATGGATCCAGCCTTTTCTGTGACAGTTGCCTCTCTGTGTGTAAGTGGGGGGTCAGAGGACCACCAAGTCTAGGAAGCCAATTGGCCTTCTGCAACAATCAATGCTATTTCTCCCTTCCTCTCCCCTTCCCTCCCCTTTCCTCTTCTCTTTTCTCCTCTCCTCTCCCCTTCCTCCCCATCTCCTCCCATCCCTATCTCCCTCCCCCTCCCTATGCCCCCTCTCCTTTACCATTTCCTTTCCCCTTCCCTATCCTCATCTTTTCTTTTCTTTTTTGAGACAGAGTTTTGCTATATATCCCAGCTTGGCTTTACACTGACTCTGTAGCTCAGGCTGTCTTTGAACTCTCAACCCTCCTGCTTCAGCTCCCTGAGTTCTGGGACTACAGGTGCCTGCCAGCTTATCATTGTTGCTGTTGCGTAACAACCAGTGGGTAAACTTCAAGGCTTTATTTTGCTCACCATCTCATAGGCCAGGAACTGGAGAAGGGCTCTGGAAGCAGGTCCTAGTGGGCCTCAGGTCAGATCCTAAATGGGGCTGGAGTCATCTGAAGGCTCTGATATTGGGTGCATCCTCATCCATTGACATTCTGGCACAGTGTTCCTAGAAACAGGCTGCTTGCATGGTTGGCACTAGAATCTTTCAGGACAATGTTCTTGATAGTTAAGTGGGAGCTACCTGAACTACCCTCACATGTCCCACAGTGTCACTTCTACTAAATTCCATGGGTTCCTTGAGCCCTTCAGGTCTGTCCAGGTACAAAGAAACTAACTCTAGATGTTCTCTAACCCAAGGCATCTGGGAGGGCTATGGGCAGGGGAAGGACCTGGGTGGTTTGGGTTTAAGGAACATTCTATCAGCCTGTTTACCTTCAAAGGGACTCTGGATCACTTTGGAGCTTCTGTTACACTGAATGCATTCTAGGAGGACTGTTATCATGGTGTCCGGGTGCCGAGCCCATTTTGGTGAGAAGATCTCTTTCTCATTGTTGGTTGATTATGTCAATCATTTCTAGCTGAAACAGCTCCTGGTAAATTCCCCCTATTCTGAGCATCCAGAAGGCAAGTTGAGGTCAAGCTACTCTACTTGGGGAAGGGTAGGGATAGGGCCAGACTGACTTACATCCACTCTACTCTCTGTTTCTAAAACAAGCACCTTGCAGTTGGATCTAACTTGGAAAAGACATCCACTATTCAACTGCCCCTAGTTTCTCTGCTTGCTTGCTCAGAGACACCAGAGACACCCTCACCTTTGCCTGGCTCCCTGCTGCCTGCCCAACCTCCACGGTCTTCCCCCCCTGAAACCTAAGCAGACGTTGAATATTCTTCCTCTGCACACAGCTCTCCTGTGATAATGAAGTGCTCTCAGAGTCAAGGCCAGAGTCCTTTAAAAATGTTTATTTTTAATTCTTATTGGTAGATATGCCTTACACATGGTACTGGGTTACATAAAGCCATTTTCATACAAGAATATACTATGTATTGCCCATATTCTCCAATAGTCCCTATTTCTATTCTCCCATTAGTCCTTTTTGTGCCCCCCCCCAGACAGTTTCATTTCTATTTTCATATCATACATACATTTGTGATTTTATCTATATAAAATACAGGACCTACAAATAAGAAAAAAAAACCATTCAACACCCAGATTGTTTCTATATCATACCGATTATGAATAATGCTGATGTGCAAGTGTCTCCTTGATGTGTTGTTGACTTGGGGTCCTTTAGGTAAATACCCAGGAGTAGGGTAGCTAGGCCATATGGTAGGTATATTTCCAGTTCTTTGTTTCTTTTGGTCAAGGGTAGAATCTTTCATGCCCAGGATCTAGGCCCTGTGACTATGCTGGCTTCATATTCTCTTGCCACACCACTATATGCATGCTGCTTTTCTATGTACCTGAAACCAGAGCTGCTCATTTCCTGCCTCAGTATCTTCGTACTTCCTGCTCCTTCTGCCTGTGATACATTTTCTTCAGATCCAGTTGAATTAAAAATCCCAGCTCCACCTCACCTCCCTCTCTTTGTCTCATGACACACCTGAATTTTCTCTGTAGCATTACCCCCATCTGTATTTATTAATTTTCCTCTTTTCTTAATTCTGCTTGAAAAGAGGCTGGCTCTGTGTGATTAACTCTGGAAACTTTAGGGTCTTCAAGGAGGCTTTGCATCTATTACGTATTAGTAAATGTTGAATGAATGAATGAACAGACTCTGGTCCTAAGTTTTTGTTTGTTTTACATTTAGTTTTTATCTATTATTATTGTGCATGGTAGATGCACTCAAGGATAGGCACAAAGAAGTCAGTCAGTTCTTTTCTTCCAACATGGGACCTGGAGAATGGAACTCACATCCTCAGGCTTTTGAAATAAGTGCTTTTACCCTCTGAGCCACCTTGCTAGCCTAACCATTGGTTACTAGGCCAGTAGTGAGCTGGCCCTGTACATGTTAGAGGTGGTTTGTGTGTGTGTGTGTGGTGGTGGTACAGTGTATCCTGTGTATGTTTAGGTATGCACATGTCACAGCTCAGGCCCACGTGGAGGTCAGAAGACAGCTTTTGGGAATCAGTTGTCTTCTTCCATTGTGGGTCCCAGGGACTGAATTCAGGTTATCAACCTAGTTTAGTGAGTGCTTTTATCCTCTTAGACATCTGGATGGTCCCCAACCCCCACCTTGAGGAGAGTTGGCCTTGAACTTGCTATGCAGCCCAGTCTGTGTGGAAACTTGGGATCCTCCTGCCTCAGCCTGTTGAATGCTGAGATTCCAAGCATGTGCCATCAAATCAGGTATGGTCCTATGTTTTGAGGCAAAAGTTATCATAACCTCTTAGCTTCTTTGGATGGGGCTCAGCCAGCTTTTTCTGCAGAAGGCTAGAGAGCAAACAGTGTCAGCTTCATAGGTCATCAGTCTCCACCATCACTCCTTCACTATACTATTGTAGCCTGGCAGCAACCAGACGCAAGCACACAGGTGTAGCTCCTCTCCTGAGAACCTTGTTTGCAAAAATAGACAACGAGCTATGTTTGACCAATGAACCCATTACCAACCCTGCTTTAGCTGTAAACAGGTCCTCATCTCTAAAGCATGAGTTCTGCTTTCTAGTTGCAGCTTTTGAAGCACAGAGAAATTGAATAGTTGACCTGAAGCCATATACCATGCCTAGAGCAAAGTGTCAGGGAACCCAGGTTTTCTGGTTTTTCCATTCAGAGCCCAGTTTACCTCAACTTCTTCCCATGGACCATTTGGAAGCCCCACCCCACCCCCATCCCTGGGATTCACTAAGAGGAGTCCATTAGCATCACAGAAAGCTCACATTAAGTGCTAATTGCATTAGGTGCCAATTGCACACACAGTCTTGGTGTGAAGAGATGGGAGAGGCTGAACATCTGGGACAGAGGCCTGGAGAAAAGCAAGCTTACCTCAGGCTAGGCCTACTCAGTTATGAAAGACTGATTCTGAGAGGTCCTAGGGACTGAAGAAGGCCCGAGAGAAGGACACTGGCACAGGTACAAGTTGAAGTGCCTGTTACCCTTGCTTAATGAATGGAGCCCTGAGCCAGGGGTAGTGGCCCAATGTAGACAGAGTCCTGCAGAGGTATCTAGAAGGTCTCCCTCATTATTCCCCTTCCCCAGTTCAGCACTTCAAGTGACCATAGATGTTGGCTACACTAGGAAGAAGCAGGAACTAAGAGCTGAGGTCCTCACTGATGACCTGAAAGTTGATGTCTCTAGCCACAGCTGGGACAGCTGCCTTCTATTCCTTAAGGCTCTGTCCTCTATAACACAAGAGAGCTAGTTGGAAGTCGGAGGCCCACAAGTCCTGAATGAAATTGTTCCATGGTACTTTTGCCTATGAGGTTAGGCTTGGCTGTGACTGATAGAAAATCTAAACTAACAGTGGCATGAATCTAACATGAGGCAGAATCCTATTTCTCTGAAGTAGGAGCTACACAGTCTAACCCTCTTCAAGCTGGTCCACAAAATAGACCCAAGACTACTTCCCTCTTTTTGTTTCATCATCTTCAGCACAGTAAGTTCATGTCACCATCCAGAATGGCTGCTCAAACTCCAGCCATTACCTCTGTGGTCCAATAACTGGTGGAAAGGAGGGAAGAATGTAAAGGAGCTTGTTCCTAATTAAGGGCAGTTCTTAGTCAGCACACTTAGTCATGTACCTTCTAAGGAATCTGAAGAATGTAGTTTTAGTCACTGTGTTCTTTGGTCTGGCTAAAAAGTTGGGAAGAAGGGGAGAACAGATATTGGGGACCATTAGCAATGCCTGGCTCACCATGATATATGCTTCATCTGTGATGATCAGACTCTCACGGAAACCTGCAGGTTCCCTTTGTACCAGCACCCCACTTGGAGCATAGCTGGTGCTACTCTATATTTCTTCAACATTTTTGTAGGTGTTTGCCTGTCCTTATCCAGCTTCCCCGAAGATCTGGGAGCAGCCTGAGGGGAGGTACTTTGTACTGTCCTTCTCTCCTCAGCTTTCAGCACTGAGATTCTTGCACAATAGGAACTCAATAAATTTGCTGCACAAACTCTTGGGTGGGACTACTCACCATATACCTTTAAGAATGTGCTGCATCTTGTGTGTGCCCCTCTTTGTTCCACAATAACTCGCCTTATAAAGGTGTTAACTAATAACTTCCATCGGACTGCCTATCTCACTAAGGAGTCCTTGTGTTTTGAAAAGAGAAATGACAGCCGCTTGGTGGTTATGGATGGGCGAACGTTTGCTCATTTTTATAAAAGCTCTGTTGAATGTGGAATGTGGCTGGAGTGTATAAATGTGAGTTATTGTACCACATGTTGTTGATGGCTAACAGAACCGTGAATGTAACCCAGAGCCTTTCTCATGCTTGTATCAAAGAGGCACCAGCAAAGCCTCGAGCTACTGCCATTAACATTTACAGGGCTGAGAGAATGAATCCCTTCATCCACCCCATCTCCCACCCCATCCCTCATCCCATCTCTTGGACCCATGGCTGGCCCATCCTGTGGTTTTCTCCTCTGAGCTTGCAGCCTGCAGACTCCTCTTGCTTGCCCAGAGGCAGAAACTCAAGCATGAGTTTGTGTGGAGATGTCTGCTGATGTTTGCAGCTATGCTGGTGGAGAATCTAGACTCCCTTGGGTTCTAGTGGTGGCTTTTAACACTCCAAGTAGCAGGCACTGTCAGCACCTTGTCCAGGGCCCTTTGATCTGGCTGGTGCTCCCATCTGTCTGGAGCTCAGTTAAGAGTTGGAATGTACCAGCTCACAGCAGCCTTTGCCTCAGAAGATTCCCCTTCTTGGATGGTCTCCATTTTACATGGAGTTAGCTGAAAGGTAACACCTGGAGGGGGCAGTCTGGGCTGAAGCCGTGGCCAAAGGCCTCTGCCTGGAGTACAGAAGGTTGTGCCCCTTGCTTCAAAGTGAGGGAGACAACCCAACAGTGACTTTGAAGAGGTAAGACGTGGGGTTGGGTTAAGGTGGGATGAACGACTTTTCCATTTTCCTGGACTGTCCACTTTAGGGAAACGCTTCAGAACTGCTAGCCACTCCATGGCCGTCAGCTTTACCGGGGCCTGGGTCTCCTTTGTTTGCTTAATCCCCTCCAGCTGCTACCACTTCTCACCAGGCTCCCCCTCCCTCTCCCTCCATAAACCCTGTGCAAATGTGTCAGCTTTCTGTCATTCAGACAAGGTCTTCAAAGAAGTCAGCCAAGAGGAAGAGAACATGGTTCTGGCTGAGGGCCCCATGGCTCTCCAGTCTGGGGATCTGTGCTGACGTAGAGCTTGAGTATAGGGAGCATGTAGTGGGGAAAGCTGCCTACCTTGTGACTGCTAGGAAGCAAAGAGGGATTAAAATGATTTGGGTCTCCCAAGTCTCTTCAGGATCATATTCCCTAGCGGACCCACTTCCTCCCACTAGGCTCCGTCTCCCAAAGTGTCCATCATCTCCCAGGATGCCACAGGCTGGAAGCCTGTGAAGCCTGTGGTAATGAGAGAGCTACTCACTTCTTGGTGGCCAAAAAGCACATATGGCAGAAAAGACCAAACTTCCCTTGGAGATCATGCATCAAGTGACCCCTGATGACTTTTCGCTAGGTCCTCCCCACTCCCCCTGAATCAGAAAGGGTGTCTCTGTCTTAGCTACCCTGGACTTGCTTTGTAGACCAGGCTGGCCTAGAACTCACAGAGATGCACCTGCCTCTGTCTCCTGAAGTGCTGGGATCACAGGTATGTCTACTTCTTAAAGGTCCCACTCCCTCCCAACCTTTAACACAGGTGATACAGGTATGTGTATCAGCCCTGCTGCCAAGGAACCCAAGTGAAGCACCCATTGAGAACCTCCCTTCTCTCTGAGTGGGTGTAGTTCACACTTGGATGCTTAATCACAAGTAGAAGGTCTTATATTTGCTAATGGGGATCTCAGTTATAGCTAGATTTACATTAGCTGAGTTCTAGGTCATGTGGCTGTGCTTTGTGAGGACTCTCAGCAGTTTCCCTCATACCGAAGTGATCAGGACCCGCCTAGAATCTCCAACTTTGGCTATGGTGAGGTAGGAGTTGGGAGAGGGTAACCTCTTCCATTTGTGCCCTTTGGTCCGGAGCCAAGGCTATGTCTCTCAGGTGGTTGCTGTCAGTTTCTGGAAGACCAGTTTCTTCTCTCTGGAGAGATTGCCCAAGGAAAAAGGAGCCCTGATGGAATCTTAGGTTGGGCTTCAAACCTTGAACTTGAATAGACTAAGTTTCAGCATCTTAGAGTTGTTAGGCAGACCAGCAGTGGCACTGGAGATTGTCCAGACCTGGCAATCAGGAAAGTCGCTTCTTGACCGGTGGTTTCAGTTTTCTTTCTATGAGAAGAGATAGCTGGGCTAGCATCCGTTAAGGTTATGTCCTTTTCCATGTCATCAATTCCATTTTGGTGTGAGTTTCATGAGAAAATGATTTCTCGGGCTTCTTTGATTATTCCAGCTCATTTCTTGCTTCTACCTCTTGGAACTTTCTGGATGTTTGCGGTGCTTCTGGTCTTCCTGTCTTGGACACTGTAGAGGCCCTGAGCAAATGATGCCAATTTTCTCTGATGTAACTTCCCTCAAATGGCACTCTGCTTGTCCTCTCTCTCTCTCAAGAGCTTTTGCTGCATCCCAATTAGGTACAAATCCAAGACTAAACACTACTGGTATGGAGCTCCCTCCACAGTAGAGCCAGCTCCAGCTTTGGCCTTTTTGCACAGGTTATGGTGTGATGGAACTTTGAATCTTGTGGGATTTAGGGCCTTTTTAGTGAGAAAATGAAGCATGAAGGAAGGGGTTTGATTTCTGAGAAGTACAACCCTGCCCCAGGGCAAAAAATGGCTGTTTATCAGCTGCTGGAGAACAAGTTTGTTTATTTGTTTTTGTTTTCTTTTGCTCATTTTCATTTCAGCTATACGCTCACTTTGGGCACACTCAGATGACATAAAGAGACAGACAGACATGCACATAGATAAAGAGGGGGGGGAGACAGGGAGGAGAGAAGAGAGGAGGGGAGGCAAGGAGAGAAAAGGAGAGTTGAGGGGAGGAAAGGGAGAGGGGGATGGGGGAGGAAGAGAGAGAAGGAGAGAGAAGGAGAGAAGAGGAGAGGGTTAGTTCCCAGTTTGGAATTCACAGGACCTCAGCACAAACGCCTGGAGGAGTTAGCTCTCAAATTGCAGTATGAAATGGAATGAAAACTTGTGAAGTCCTCAGAGGCTTTTTGTCAGGTCCTGTTCTGAGCTGTGACAGGAGTGGGGTGAAGGAAGGAAGGGTGTCCCGAAGGATGCTGAGAGGGGTGGAGGCAGGCAAGCTAGCTTGCACAGCAGTCAGAAGGGGCTCCACACATCAGAAATGTAGTTGAAGGGGTTAAATGCGGATTAACAACAATGTAGTAACTATTGTTGTATCCTCCCTGAGGGGAAAAAAATAAACTGTGTCACCTCTGCCATGGGGGAGGGGCATTTGGATGGTCGTAGCTGAGCCATCGGGGTGCACAGTGTCAGTCCTCCCTGGGGAGAGATGTGTTCAGAGACAGCTGACAGCAAGTTCCTCACCCCCTCCCCACTTTACCCTCAGGCAGCTTCAGAAACCCCTGGAATTGAACAAAGGATTGGGAGTGTGCATAGGCTAGGCAAGACACCAAGGCCCACAGACCTCTTGAAGATACACATGAAGTCTTCCTATGCAGGCAACACTCCCAAAGGGCACAGCTTTCCAGTGGGCATAGTTGTTATTTGCTCACAGGAAGCCTCCCCCATTGCATGTGTGGTGCTTGGATTTCCCTGGAGTGTGCGATATGGCAGCCTTGTCTACAAGTGAGCATGGGCATGGCTGCCAGCAACTCCCAAGAAGAGGCAGAAGGTCTGGTCTTTGTATGTCAGTTCAGGGAGCATCTGCTTGCTGAGCTGCATATCCCACACATCTCAGGTTTCTGTGCAGCCAGAAAAGAGCTTTTGTTGGTGGATCGTCTTCCGAGCTTTCCAGAGAGGTATAGAGGTGTAAAGGACTATGAAGCTCCCCTTGGGTCCTCTAGATCTGAGGACCTTGATAGAATGGAGATGCCTATCAGGGATGTGGTAGGGAGATGGAGGCTCTGAACTGTGTGGCTGCCCTCTGGAGGCTGCACTGCCTTGCTTGGTGCACTTGTGTAGTATGCAGCTCAAAGGCTCCCACAGGAGACCTAGATGGGAGTCTGCTGTTTTGGAGGCTCACCCACAGGGCTTTGTTTGGAAACCCAGGCACTTGGTTCCTGAGTGTGATAGGTCCAACTGCTCAAGAACAGGCAGGGGGAGTTTAATTTCCTTTGGCGTGGAATAAATCCATTTCTCCCAGGGTCTGGGCTAAAAATGGACATTGCATTGGAGGGAGACGGAGATACAAGGCAACTTTGTATGAAATACCATTAACAAGAGCCCCACAGTCTGCCCCGACTGTAGCCACTTAGAGGCTATTCCAGCCCATCAGCTCATGTTCGCTATAGAGCATGTTATAACACAAGGGGTCAATAGATGAACTCAAGCTGAGAAATTAAAGGCTGAGAATGGCTTCCACGTAATAGCCCAGGCAGAGAGCATTCTAACTAATGTGCCTTCACTTTCACTTTTAGAAAAAAAAACACATTAATGTTAGATATATCTTCATCACGCATAATATCCCGATGAAGAGCGTACATGTCCCAAGTGCTCACTTGGTGACTTGTCACAAACTGAACACACCGGGGGACCCACATCAGGAGCAAGAAACATCCCATGGGGCAGTGAAATGGCTCAGCAGGTTAAGGTGCTGGTTCCCAAGCCTGAGAACTTGGATTTGATCCTTGTGATCACATGGTAGAAGGAATGAACTGACGCTTCAGTGAAGTTGTCCTATGACTACCTCACTAATGCCGTGGTGCCCGTGTGTTCATGCATACACACACACACACAAACACACACACACACACGCACATGCACGCACTATTGTGTGAGTATAAAAAGGCACATTCCAGCATCAGGAAGTCAGAGGCCCCTGGTGCCTTCTTTAATTCCCTGCTATCTCAGAGATAAGCACTATCTTGACTTTGAATACTAAGATGTCTCAAGTTTCTTTGTTCTTAAATTTTCTCTCAGAATAGTCATGCAATAGGTATGATTCTTTCCCTCCACACAATATGTGTGAGTGTGTGTGTGAAAGAGAGAGAGACAGAGACAGACAGTGCTCTATCCAGTCTGATTCTTGGCCTCAGCATGATATGTGTGAGCATTATATTGTTGGTTTGATCCCTCTCACAGCACAGTGGGGTTCCTTACCCATGCCCTGCTCACTGGTGTGGGAGTCAGCTGTTAGTCATCACTGGTTGAACATTCTTTGTTGGCTTTTTGCTAAGCGCAATCACACATTTCATGGAGTATATCTTTCAGGGTAGTGTGGCTAGGTCACAGGATCTGCTGACATGCAGCTTCAGTTCAATTTTTTGGAATAAAAAAATCATTTAAACATGATTTAGGACTAAGAAACATTCTAAACACAGAACATTACAGGAAGTAAGATGAGATACCCATGAGCTTGCCACAGAGGTTAGACAGATAACATTTTGCTGTATTTCCTTCATTTCTTCCATATATTTTTCTTTTTTCGTTGATTTATTTTTTTATAAATTACAGTTTATTCACTCTGTATCCAAGCTGTAGCCCCCGCCCTCAGCCCCTCCCAATCCCGCCCTTTCTCCCTCATCTCCTCCCATGCCCCTCCCCAAGTCCACTGATAGAGGAGGTCCTCCTCCCCTTCCCTCTGACCCTAGCTTATCAGGTCTCATCAGGACTGGCTGCATTGTTTTTCTCTGTGGCCTGGTAAGGCTGCCCTCCCCCCCCTCAGTGGGAGGTGATCAAAGAGCCAGCCACTGAGTTCATGTCAGAGACAGTCCCTGTTCATATTACTAGGGTACTTACTTAAAGACTGAGCTGCCATGGGCTACATCTATGCAGGAGTTCTAGTTTATCTCTATTCATGGTCCTTGATTGGAGTATCAGTCTCAGAAAATACCTCTGGGCCCAGATTTTTTAGTTCTGTTGCTCTCCTTATGGAGCTCCTGCCCCTCCAGGTCTTTCTATCTCCCCCTTCTTTCATATGATTCCCTAGACTCTGCCCAAAGTTTGGGTATGAGTCTCAGCATCTGCTTTGATACCATGCTGGGTAGAGTCTTTCAAAGGCCCTCTGTGGTAGGCTCCTCTCCTCTTCCCTGTTTTTTTTACCTCTTCCGATGTTCCTCCCATTTGTCTTTCTAAGTGAGAATTGAGCATCTTACCAAGGGTCCTTCTTCTTGCTTAGCTTCTTTATGTGTACAGATTTTAGTATGTTTATCCTATATTATATGTCTAATATCCACTTATAAGTGAGTATATGCTGTGTATATTTCTGCTTGATAACTCACTCAGGATGATATATTCTAGTTTCCACCATTTGCCTGCAAATTTCATGACTTCTTTGTTTTTAATTGCTGAGTAGTATTCCATTGTATAAATGTACCACAATTTCTGTAACCATTTCTCAGTTGAGGGACATTTGGGTTGTTTCCTGTTTCTTTCTATTACAAACAAAGCTGCCATGAACATGGTTGAGTAAATATCCTTGTATACTTGAGTATATATTGGATATATGCCTAGGAGTGCTATCTCCATCCCTGATTTCATGCTGTACTACAGAGCAATAGTAATAAAAAATGCATGGTGCTGGTATAGAAGCAGAATGGTGGATCAACGGAATCAAATAGAAGACCCAGAAATAAACCCACACTCCTACGGATACTTAACTTTTGACAAATAAGCGAAAACCATACAATGGAAAAAAGACAGCATCTTCAACAAATGGTGCTGGTCTAACTTGATGTCTACATATAGAAAAAAATGCAAATAGAACCATATTTATCACCCTGCACAAAACTAAGCCCAAGTGGATCAAAGATCTCAACATAAACAGACACACTAAACCTGTTAGAAGAAAAAGTAGGGAAGAGCCTTGAACTCATTGGCACAGGAGACAACTTCCTGAACAGAACACCAACAACACAGGCTCTAAGTTCAACAATCAATAAATGGGACCTCATGAAACTGTAAAGCTTCTGTAAAGCAAAGGACACTGTCATAAGAACAAAAAGACTGCCTACAGATTGGGAAAGGATCTTCACCAACCCTATATCTGGCCAGAGGGCTAATATCCAGAATATATATAAAGAACTCAAGAAGTTAAACAATAACAGATCAAATAATCCAATTAAAAATGGGGTACAGAGCTAAACAAATAATTCTCAATAGAGGAATATGGAATGGCAGAGAAACACTTAAAGAAATGCTCAACATCCTTACTCATCAGGGAATACAAATCAAACCAACCCTGAGATTTCACCTTACACCCACCAGAATGACTAAGATCAAAATCTCAAGTGACAACACATGCTGGAAAGGATGTGGAGAAAGAGGAACCCTCCTCCATTGTTGGTGAGAATGTAAACCTGTACAGCCTCTTTGGAAATCAATCTGGAACTTTCTCAGACAATTAGGAATAGTGCTTCCCCAAGATCCAGCTATAGCATTTCTTCCATATATTTAAAGAGTCCAGATTTCCAAATGAAGCTAAGCTCTTCCACACCCCAAAGGTTCACATTGGCCTGGGGTTTGTATATCACTGGCTTCTACTTCGTAGCTGTATGTCTACAGAAACTCATGTGCCTCTATCTTGACTGTGTTCAAATTTTACACAGGCTAGAGCATCCTGATGGTATGGTTGCAACTTGAGTTCTTTCTCTTCAACATTGCATGTTTTCAGCAGCACAGCATGAAAATCCCACTACAGAAGGTTTATTCCTTTAACTTCAAGTGATGGACACCTATTGATACAAATGGAGAAAACAGAGCATGCTGGGATATGGGTTTTATTCTGCCTTTTGGCAGGCTAGGTGAGAAAGTGGTATACATGTGCTCTGGTACCTAGGTAAATGCCATGGATCTTAGAGACTGGCTTGATAGCCAGGCAGATGCAATGAAGTTTGCAATTAAAAGGAAGATTTGTCCAAAGGATCTAGGCACTTACATCAGACCCTGGGTCCCAGAAAGAAGTCTAAGACCCGGCAACAAAGGCTTGTGGGATCTATTCTGGCTCTGTCCTGACACTGCCTCTGCTGTCCTGTTGTCAGCAATACCCCACATTTATGCTTCTTCCTATACATATAGGCACCCATGACCCAGGTTCCTGGTTCTCTGCAGTAGTTGAGGTCCTGGGAGCCCACAGTCAAAGCAGGCTTGTTTAGCAGGTTTGTTGTCTTCCACACAATCTCACTCAGCACAGGGAACAGAGATGGAATATAACCCTCATTGGTTTCTCCTTACCTCCTGGACTATGGTTATGACAACTCACACCTAGTCTTTTGCTGAACAGTGTTCAGGAGCCTAGAGAATCTGGCAAGATCTATGCCTTCCAATGGTAAGTCCCTGCTAAGAGTACAACTATGGCTTGTCTTCTACCTATCAGTGGTCTGACTGGACTGGAGGCCAGGTCCCATCCCCTCAGCCATGGCTAAGTTGTCTGGTAGGTAGAAGCAGGCTGATACCAAATTTGTACAAGCATAGGTGCACAGAGCCAGGGATTTTCACTCAGCCACAGACACAGGCCAAGGAATAGGTTCCAGCTTTAAGGGCCTTTGCAACCGTCAAAGTGCTTTCCCCAAACATCGCTACCTCCCTAAAAATACAGTGGAAGCGTCCAAGAGGTTTTTGGTTCCTCTTCCCACCATTGCCTCCACCCCCTGGGCCCCCTAGCTAGTGACAAGTGTGCAGTCAACAAAACAAACACAAAGGCCCCAGCTTGGGGCTGGGGAAATTGCTTAGCCAAATTAGCGAGCTTCACATTAAGTGAAAGATCCAGTCTCAAAAATGAGGTGGAGAGTGATTGAGGAAGATGCTAGACATCCCCCATCCTAAGTCTACAGGGAGGAGGCAGGACCAACTCTGGGGTGTGCTTTGTGTTCTCAAATATGTCATGGGGGATGAGGCTGCTGTGTGGCTTTGAGTTTGCACCCCGTCCTGGCTTCCCTAGTGAGTACAGACCTTATTGGCTTCCCCAGGAAAACATGTCCTTCATTTCTGAACTCTTGCCTCAGCACTTTTCAGGGAGAATGTGGTTTCAGACTCTCTTGTTTGCATATATCCCTCCTTCTTTCTCTTCCTTCACTGGGATAGACAGAGCATGTTGGTGGCCAGGAGCCTGATAGAGACCTGACTTGCCTTTTGCCACCACCTGTGAGATTTTTTTCAGGTTTTGTAAGCACCCTGTGCTCCATGGACCTCACGTGACTAAAACTGCATGCTGATGTGGATTTGGGGATGTGGTATCGAGGGGCTGTATGGCACATGTCCCCAGCATGACAGCTGGGGGTATAAGAAGAATGGCACATAGGAGCTGCTCATACATTCTCTACCTGTATCTACCTTCCAGGGAGAGCAATTTAAGAACTCATGGTCAATGTCTATGCAATGATCAGCCAACATAGTGAGACTGCTCATGCTGAAACCATCTTAATGATAAAACAAGAGAAGGACAAATGCCAAGAAAATTAAATCTGGTGACCCTCCCCATAACTCACTTCTGGGAATGATTTTTTTTTATTTGTATTTTTCCCAATAAAAGTTTTAATTAAAAACTATCTGAACCCAGGGGACTTATGATAAATTTGAATGCAAAGCTCCTTGGAGAACATGTCTTGGCAAAATACACGAAACAGATTATTATTATTTATTATTATTTCCATTCCAAGAAATGGCAAACATTCTTCTGCACTTTTCTTAATGATTTGTGGCTTCTGCAACTCTGGTGCCTGCTTCTGAGAGTGGAGAGTGATGCCTTTTAGCTTTTAGAGATGCCCTGGGTTTGCACTAATGGAGGAGAAGCAGGCATGCTCTGTGCAGCTGTCTCAGTTCCTCATTTATTACTGCCGTCCTCTGCCTTGCTAGGGCCTCTTCTGTTTCCAACCCAAATTGTTCAGACCCCGTTGTTTACCTCAGGAGAGGGATCAAGGTTACACCCACAGTAACACGGGGAAGGCGACCCTGGAGCTTGTCTCAGAGTTCAGCTCTGACTTCCTGGCTGCCTGCCAAATTATTCTCAGCCCTGGGAATTACCTTCCAGCCCTGGGAACTTGGGGCCTCTGTGCTGCCTGAAGAATGATTTATGTGCCTGAGACATCCCTTGTGTCTTTTCCCAGGGCTCTGAGTCCAGAGTCCTGATCCACACGGTCAGACTGAGTCCCTGAGCACTGGGAACATTGAGGCGAAGAGTAGAGAGGAAGAGAGACAGAGGAGAAGAAAGATCAGAGTGTGGGAGGGTCAATGACAGGGGTGGGGTGGGGTGGGGTAGGAGGAGAAGATGGGAAGATATCAAAGAAAAGAAGAGAGGAAGGGGAGGGAAAGAGGAGGAAGAAGATGAAGAAGACGAAGACAATAAGGAAAGAAGAGGTGGGGTGTCAGGGTGCACACCTTTAATCCCAGCACTCTGGAGGCAGAGGCAGGCTCTGTGAGTTCAGGGCCAGAGAAAGTTCCAGAACAGCCAGGGACTCAGAAGAGTTGGCGGAAACCAGAATCTCTCTGCTTTTGTGCAGCAGCATGCACAACACTTCCCCATCCCCCTTCAATCAAGTCTGCGACCTCAGAGGAACTTCTAGATCGTCTAAATGCTTTAGGACTCTTGGAAAATTGGAAGATGGGTAGGGTTTGGGGATGCAGTTAATTTGTTAGAAGACTGTGGGCAGACCCCTCTACTTATGATGGCTGCTGAAAACCACCCAGCTCAGTGTATTATTACTTGCCTCCACGCTCAGAACGTAATTCAGTTTAGGTTTATTGTCTTGTTCTTTTTAAAGTTTTGCATGTGTATGTGTGTGTGGTGCACATGCATGTGTACTCATCCCCCTATGTGTGCCTATGGATATGCATGTGTGGAGGACAGATGTGGGAGCAGAGTGTCTGTTTTGACAGCTTTCTACATTATATAGTGAAGCAGAGTTTCACTTGACCCCAGAGTGCCAGCTCTGGGTGGTGGAGTGGGGTGCTCTGTCTCCATATTCCCCAGGCTAGGAGTACAGGTGAGCAGCTGTACCCGCCCAACATTTACGTCAGTGTTGGGGACCTGAACCCCAGCCTTCTTGCTTTTTAAAAAAAATTTATTAATTTTTATTTTATGTGCCTCAGTATGAAAGTGTCAGATCCCTTGGAACTGGAGTTACAGACAGTTGTGAGCTGCCATGTGGGTGCTGGGAATTGAACCCGGGTCCTTTAAGAAGAGCAGACAATACTCTTAGCCACTGAACCATCTCTCCAGTCCCCCAGTCTTCTTGCTTACAAGTGCTTTGCTAACTGAGCCATTTCCTGGCTTTTCTCTCTCTCTCTCTCTCTCTCTCTCTCTCTCTCTCTCTCTCTCTCTCTCTCTCTCTCTCTCTCCATTCATTCATTCATTCATTCATTCATTCATTCATTCATTTTTAGTGCTGTTTCCCTTGAAGAGTTCTCTGAGGCATGTCTCTGTTAGGAAATGCTCCTTGGGAAGGACTGCGTCCTGGGAACAAGAAACTCCAGAAAATGTCTAGTGCCTTCTCACCTTTTGCATAGACACAGTACATATAATCTTCTTAAGGCTTTTAGATATCAGCGATATAACCTTTGACTTCTACCCTCCTGATCTTTCTCAAATGCAATGATCAGCATATCCCTCCTTATGTCTACTTCCTGTCTCATCTGGGGAGTCATTGATGGAACACAAATGTCTTACTCAGGAAATACAAGGCTCAAGGAAGATGGACAGCTGCACACCAATGTTCTAAGAGGACAGATATCCCAGGAAGCTGAGTTCTAGTGCCAAGTAGCACAGAAATAATTTTCTCAAAGAAGAACTAAGAAAGAGTGGCTCCCCTCCATGGTTAGGCAGGCCCTGAAACACTGTCATTAGGCTGGGCTTGTCCCAGTTCAGACTGGTTCTGTTCAATAAGGCAGATGAAAAATTGACCAGGAGTTTTAAGATCTGTACTATCTCTGATTGACTATGCTGGTCCTAAAGGCATTGATCCCCAGTTAGACTAAAAGCTGTTTGAGCCATGGGTTATCCTCTACATTTCCTGATAGTTTCTGCTCCATTTGAACTGCACTAGGCACTAGGAAGACTACCAACAAAAAAAATATTAGATGCCTTCTGGAGCCCACTGGCATCCTTATACCTTGGCAGAGCTGAGGTGGAAGGCTTCTGGAAGAGTATGCCTGTATAGATCCAACGTGCACTTCGACCTAAGCATCGCATGCTCAAAAGGCATGAGATCCACAGGACTGCATTTGAAAGAGTTCTCTTACCATCCTCTGAGGACTGCATGCCATTAGGACCATCTTCTTCAGGTATAGATTGAAGCTTTGAGGTCTCCAGGCTGGTCAGTGATAAGGCTGTAGTGGGTAAAGGAAAGCCTGTTTCCCAAAGGACCCAGATTGTTATACCAGAAACACTCCATTCCTCAGATATCCTTTGGGCCTGCCTATAGCTCCACTGAGAGATGGAATAAAGAGGCAGAAGAGAAAGGGAGAGATCTATGCAGATTGGAGGCAGTGAGAAGAACAACCCATCTTAGGGACGGAAGAGCTCCTAACCCATAACTACATTTTCCAGGCCTGCATAGACGAAATGGTATCTCTACTAGCTGAAGAGGGAAAGGGGGCAGAGAAGAACCAAAGAAACTTCTTGTCTCTCTCTGTCTCTCCCTGTCTATATCTCTGTCTCTGTCTCTCTCTCTGTGTGAGTGGCATGAGCATCTGGTCTTCACTGCATGGAGGGATCTGAAATGTCTGTATGGGCCCCTCTAATTTTTTGTAGATGAACTTGCCCACCATGAAATAGTTTGGGTCATGGCTCTCTCAGGCTGCATGCTGTACATCTCTCTGACCTCATGGCAGTCCGTAGATTGCTTGTTTTCATGCCTCCTGTCTAGTCTAGAAGCTTTTCTGCCTACCTCAGCCATCCCTGAAAATTTTGGATTTATATTTAAAAGATTATCTTGGAAATCTTATGGATTTGGAATAAAGAAAATACCACTTATTTTCCCCCCGTAATGTGCTGCTCCGATCTTGCTAATTGGCTTTATTTTTTTCAACAGTGTTTCATATATCCGAGGCTAGCCTTTAACTCTCTGTAGCTGAAAACGAGCTTGAGTTTTTGATCCTTCTGCCTCTACCTTCTCAGTGCTGAGATTTCAGGCCTGTGCTACCACCCTTGGTTTATGCAGTACTGGGGATTAAATCCAGGATTTGGTGTATGCGAGGCAAGTGCTCTACCAACTTATCTACATCTTCAGCTCCTCTTGCTAACTTTTTGAATAATCCCTATAGGAAGTTGTACAACTGTTTCCAGTTATTCTCCCTTCCCTCTATCTATACCCATTGCCATTGCTCTCATCAGAGAATTTTTTTTTATCATTACTGCAGGGCTTGCCTGTGTAACTTGATGTGCCGTAGAATGTAGACAGAAGTGACAACCTATCAATTAGTTATAAACATAAGCTACAAACATTGCCATTGGATAGCCTATCCGAGAAAGCCAGCTGTTCTCAGAAAAGTTAGAAGACATGTGTGAGAAGGTTTGAATCCAATTCAGATTAGACCAACTGAATTTCAGAAATACAGTTGACCCTCAGACCTGTCAGCATGAGGACAATGCTAATGGTTATATACTGCTGAACCCCAGGATGATTATTCTTACTGGGAACTAGCTGACTTAGACAAGTATACTTACTGTAATAAACTTCTCTCTCAATTTGTCTGTAGTACATGCATTTTGTCTATAGAGCAATAGTCATTATAAAGAAGAACGAGAAAAAGAAATAGAACATTGAAATGCTATGCCTATACTTCTCCTTATGAACCTGTGTTGTGGATGTAAACATCTTTTTGTTTTGATCCCAGGAATAGGATATGGAACTATTCAGATTGTCCTGGTTGATTTTTGATGCAGTTGGATGAGAAGAAGTTGGAGATATTCTCAAGCGAAGATTGGACTTGCACCAAGAAACCTGATGATTCTAACCAGCAGGAAGGAGCTAAAGAAAACTCCGCCCCATCACCTCACTAACCTCCTTTCTCACCTCCCCTGTATTGGGATGTTGGAAGGAATTGGGGTGGAGAAGGGAGGAAGAGGATTAAGAAACCCAAAAATAAAATAGTGTAAAAAGCAATGCTAACAAGTGGCACCCAACGTGAAGCTTAGAATAATGGAAAATCTGCTTTCTAATGCCGTAAAGGAGATAGCAGGGTATGGAAAAATTAATATACTGTTTCAGGAGATGAGAAAAAGGTTTACCAAGGCTGCTACCACTGGTTTCTCTCCTCCTTTACTCCCAGAGGGGATTCGGGGATTCTCTGGTTTTGTTTCTTCTCCTTCTTCTCCTTCTCCTTCTTCCTCTATTCCGTTTTAAAAAAGTTTGGGAGAATGGTTGAACAACTGGAAAAGTTACCTGTGAATATGGAGGGGTATGAGAAGCAAAAATCGGCTGAAATAAGAAAATCAAAAATGTCACTCAGTTCTCTCCTTTTTGAAAAGATTGCAGAGTTGGCTGTGCAACTAGAGAGTTTTCAGGTAGAGATGCAAATGCTTGGGAAGTGAGTAGCTCCATTGAAAAGGGGAGTACAAAAGGTTTCAGACCTGGTAACTAAGAGCTGAAGTTTCCCAAAATTGCTGTCCTGCCTCGCTCCACAAAATTTTGTTGCCAAGTTCCCACAACCCCTGTGTAAGGCAAGGGCCCATGAGGAGCAAAAATCTGTAAAGGGAGAAAGGGCTAAAGAGAAAAAGCCCGTTTCAAGAAAAAAAAAAAGGTTAATCTTGAGCAAACTGAACTGACAGAGGAGCAGCCTTGGTTTAAGAAATTACCACCATTAATTTTTCCAGTAGCCACCCAAAGCCTTAGATATCAATGTGCTCAGTGCTTCAATTTCGGTAAATTCGGTAACTTGAAAAGAAATTGTGACCAAACTGCTAAAAAACCCTCAGAGTTCAAAATGGCCAGTGCGTTAAATCTGAGAAATACGGTATTTCCCTCCAGAGCTGCCAAGGAGCCTTTTCGGGTAGCAGTGGGTTCTTGGCAAGAACAAGAGTTTGTAAACACTGTGATAAAAGGGGTCATTTAACTAGTGAATGCATGTCCAAGAGAGACTTACAAACTAACTTCTTGCTGTTAGGAAACAGCTTTGGAGTCCTAGGTTGAGGCTCAACAGCAAAAAGTACAAGTCTCTCCAGATAAGAACAGTCGAGAATTACCAGATTATAGCAGAAAGGATTGATCCAAAAAGGGTTTGATTCCTTGATCATCTCCTTTTAAGAAAACAACAGCATTTCTCATTCATATTAAAAGAAAGACTATTTTTAAAAACAGAAATGGGGAAATGTGGATGTAAACATGTTTTTGTTTTGATCCCAGGTGTAGGCTATGGGACTGATTCAGATTGTCTACAGAAGCAAACTTTTTGCCTACTGTAGGCTGTGAGAGTAGCTCTTTGCCAGCTGCAGATAGTTTAAATCTGAGGACTCTGAGAAGGAATAAAGGCCAGAGTCCAGGGAGTGTTGAGAGGGCTCAGAGAAAGAAGAAGTCTGTTGGTATCCATCCCTGCTGTTTCTGGTTGCTGTTTGATGCAGTTGGATGAGAAGAAGTTGGAGATATCCTGAAACGAAGATTGGACTTGCATCAAGGAACCCGATGACCCTAACCAGCAGGAAGTAGCTAAAGAAAACTCTGCCCCATCTCCCCACTAACCTTCTTTCTCTCCTACCCAGTATTGGGTGTTAGAAAGGATTGGGGCTGAGAAGAGAGGAAGAGGATTAAGAAACCAAAAATAAAATAGTATAAAAAGTAATGCTAACAAACCTGTTTCTACTAAATGCTCCAGTCTGTCCAGGAATGTGGATGTAATTTCAGAGGAGCAGGCTTGCCTTTCGTACTAATAGCTGGGATCCTACCATTCAGCGCCTCATTTTGCCATTGAATTGTCTAGGTATGCTTGGGAAAATTGCTTTTCTTTGCTAAGCTCTTCGGTTTTCATACCTGTAAAACAGGCTTTGTTTTATTTTTTTCCATAGCATCATCTGAAGGTTTAAGTGAAAAAAGCAAGCAAACAAACAAAAAACAAAAATAATTATGTTAAGTGTTTAATGCAGTGCCCAGCCATTGGCAAGACTTACTGAAACTAGTTAGATGGTGTTATTTTTACGGTTTGAAACAGCAAAAGCACTGAGTGACACTTTATAGCAATTACTCATACTCTCTCTCAAATTTCCATCCATTTTCATTATTATACCTTTGCTAAAGGAGTCTCTTCAAATCATACTTTTGTGCAGAAAAAATAATATTGTATGTTATGACTATTGAATTGTGGCTCTGGTTCTTCCTTTGGTTTGCTGAGTGACCTTCAGGAAGGCTTCCTCATTGTCTGGGTCTCAGGTCTCTTCTACAGTGAGAGATCAGGACTGAACTCATTTCCAAGGACCCTTGATAATCATCATTTTCCAAAGTTCCTTTGGATCTGGAAGAGTTTAAAAGAGCTTTCACAAAGAAACCAATTACAGTTCTGGTACAGTAAGGAAAGTAGTTTTCTTCACTTGGAGAGTCAGGTATGGAATTGAATCCCAGAATGCTTGACCTGGAAGGATCTTGGAAAACTTCTGGTCCAATTATCTTACATTACAGAAGAGAAAGTAATAGTCCAGCACTGTCAAATGGTTCAACTCAAGGAAGTTTGTATATTCAAAAATATTTGTTGAATATCTTGGATTTTGGGTTCTGATTAGGTAGAGTGCCTCCCCACAGCCACCAGCCCTGGTTGGGGGCAAATGGTGAATGTATGTTTGTCATACCAATGTATACAGATGGCTGTGTTGGTTACTAAGGAAGAGCCAAGAGAGGTGCCGAATATAATCTTAGGTATGGAAAGAATATCATAAGAGTCATCTTCATTGTAAACCAGACACTCTTCTAACTCATCCAGTCAGGTACTCTTATCACCATCCCAGCTGAGTTAGAAAGAAGCGTCACAGAAAAGTTACAGAATTTTTTTTTTCAGCAAATGGAAAAACTGAATTGTGAACTCAAGTCTTTTGAGCCCAGAATCCGTGCTCCTCATCACATTACCCTGACCTTCTGAGGACTCAAACAGAGCTTTCACCTGAATTGTAACTGTCTAGGAGAGAATACCGGGGCAGAAGGAATGCCATTGAGAGTGGAAATACCCTAGAGGGGCGCATGGGTGTCATGTACCCACTTGGTTGCCGAGAGAAAGGGGGGATCGAGGGGAAAGGGAGAATGTGCATGTGTCCATCTTGGTAAGGCTTGGGTATGTGCCAACCAGTATGCTAATGGGTATACTTGTACTTGTGTGGTTGTGGTGTCTATGTATAGGCCTGTATGTGTCTGTCATCATGCCTATTTTAGTGAGTGTGTCTATTTGTGTATTTGTGTAGATTTATCTGTTTTTGTGTATCTATGCATATGCTGGTGTATGTGAGTGTGTGTGGTTGTGGGATATAGATGGGATAGACAAGTGGTCAGTGCTCATATCATGAAGAGCTGTGGGATGTGAACCCACAGAACCAAGATGAATTGTTTAAAGAATTGATACCATTTGCTCATTGGTAACACTCATCGAGTACCTACATATGTCAGGTACAGCTCCAGATGTCAGGGATGAAACAATGAATGCTCTGAAGGAAAAAGTCTTTTAAAGGGAGAGGTGATGGAGGAGGTTATTTGGGTAGAGTCCTGAATAAGTGAAATCTTAAGCCTAGGGTATTAGTTGAGGTGGGGGGAGGGGGTGGAGCATTCAAGGTGAATGGAGCAGCAGTACAAAAGCCCTGAGGCAAATGTGATCTTGACATATTTAAGGCCTGCAAATTGGTCATGAGGCCTGGGGTGAGATGAAGAAGGGCAGAAAAAGGGTGCTGAAATTGGGGTCATAGCTAGAGCCAATTCCTGCAAGGTTCTGCAGCCATGGTGAAGATTTTAGATTATGTCCCTAGGGTAATAGAGAGATACTGAAGAAACACACACTCCTGGGGGCTAAATTGGAAAACGTCTGGGTAGTCGTACATTTAAGTTAGTGCTCCTTCCATGCTGCCATCTTGAGACCGAAAATGAAGATTGATTTTTCTTTCCAATGTCACATGCAATTCAAAAAAAAAAAAAAAAAAGCAACTCTGTGTTCATGACATTTTCACATCCCAATTGATTATTCCTGTGTTTTAAGTTCTTCCAATATCATTAGGGCTGATCCCAATCAAGCAATCCATGTCTTAGAGCCCACTTAGGCTTTCAGTGGGAGGTGGATATCACAGCTTTCCAGACTGAAGGAGCAAACACTGCATGAACAGGGTGTGGTACCCTGTCACTCTACCAGCATGCCTTATCATCTCATTTAATCTATTCATGGACCCTTAGAAAAATGTGCTAGGCATATTTTATTCATAGGGAGCATGAGCCTTTGAAAGTTCACACAATTAGCCCAAAGTCACACAGCTACTTAGTGGCATCTCAGCTCCAAAGCACAAAAGCAATTTCTAAAAGGAGTTCATGATTTTGCTCCCAAGTGCACAATTGTGAGTAGTGTTCCTGGCATTGGTTGCTGCAGAATGTCCATGGGGCAGGTGGATTTGGGCAGCCACGTAAGCAGTACATGTAGGGGGAATGTTGAGTTAGGATTCTAAACAGCACTAGCATGGTCTGTGTCACCATTACTGTGCCATCTGTCTACAAGGCTGGGCTGGGCTGGACCCTGAGATAGCCAGTGTTGCCTTAATAGCCCCCCCCCCATTTTAAGTGACCATGCACCTGGGGATCAGCAACAGGGAGACTCAAAACATCCGATTGAGCTCTAGAGAGGCCCAACTTAAATATGTGAGCATTGGAATCAAGTGGGTTGTTTTCTTTTTTCTGTTTTAAGTTTTGTAGTCACTAAAGGTCTTTGTGAATGTGGCGAGGTAGCTCTTGGGTCTTCGTGGTCAGTGGGAGAAAAGAAGGCTGCCTCCTTGACCATGGGACATGGATACTTGGTCCTGCTTGAGTTTATTGTCAGAACAGAAGATGAGGCAAGGTGGGGTTGTAGTCAGTGGTTGTAAATTAACACCAGCCCCTCAGCCTGCCCTTTGCTTTCCTAACTAGAATTTTTTTTGGGAGAACATTATTGAGCATGCATCGCGAATGTGTCATTGGGACTCTCAATGCATCATTGAATCAGGTGATGGTATTAGTAAAAATGTGAAGGGCCATGACTATAAAATGAGATAATTTCCAGAGTTGTCCTCTCAGGGTCAGAGCAGCGTCAACCTTATCTAATCTAACTAAAGTCAGCCCTAATCCAACTAAATCTAACTTCATCCAGTGTTAGTAATCCAACACAACTCTATCCAACTCAACTGAACCCAACCCAACAGAGCACTATTTGAGAACTTGAGAAACTTGATGTTTAGCTACTATGATTATATAGCAATTGACTCTGTGACACGGGAAGTACTTATATACTTCTATTGGAACCTATAAGTCAGGAGACAGTGTTAGGGAAGATGAGAGGGAAATCAAAACCCTGACACAGTTGTCAGTCTTCCTGCATTGTCCTTTTTCGGACAGATCAGTATCAGCCCAACCCTACCATCCTTACCCAGGCTTAGTGGATTAGAATTTTCTTATGCTCCACTTTGTGTGGATCGAGCATTGCACAATGCATCTCAGGATGGCTTGCTTATACCCCTAGTATCTTGTTGTTTGTTGAAGCTTTGAAGTTTGGCATCTGGGGACACCTGAGAGCAAATAAATTCACATCCCTGACTGGCTGGTGGTATTGGCTTGTTTCTTCCTGTTGGACTCTCCATGGGCCATTTTGGTTTACTCATAGTATGGTGTTTGGGTTCTCAGAATGAACTTCGGAGAAAGAAACTAAATGGAAACTGGATCCTTTTTATGAACTGGTCTTAGAAATCCCATCACAGCACCTGCTCTATAATGTACAAGTCATAAGAATTATCACCCTTCTGTAGATTCCAGAAGAGGCTGCGTTTTTGAAAAGAGCATCAGTCACAGTACCAGATGAGCATGGAGGATGAGATACATAAGTTTTTGTGGTTACTACTGAAAAATACCATCTGCTATATGATCGCGATCCATTTGAGTTGCTGTAACCAAGTACCAGAAAATGGAAAGATTACAAATAATACAAATATGTTTCTTATAGTGCTGTAAGCTAGGAGGTCCAAGGTCAAGATGCCAGTAGATTCACTGTCTGCAGGAAGCTTTACACTGTTAAGGGCCTGCTTTTGGCAGCCACTGGATCTGCTGGCACCTTGACCTTGGACTCCCCACCCTCTAAAATGATAAGAAACAAATTTGTATTATTTGTAATCTTTCTACTGCCTACCATTCTTCTTTCTGTCCCTGCAAGTGGTAAATGGGGGTGAGAGAACTCTAGGATTTTCCTTAAAAGGGCACTATGATGATTGAGCTTGGCCTACTGAGCACTGACTATTATCCCTGTAGTTTTGCCAGGAAGGGCTGTGGCCCTAAGTGATATTCCCTGCCCAGGAACTCTGGGTGGAAATAATCTAGCCTGTTGGAAGTGAGGCGATGCCCCTGTTCAGCAACTAACAAATCATCTTTAGAGGCCTTGCTCTCTCGTGTCAAAGAATAGCATGCACCTTCTGCTGAAAGGCCGAGTAAGCCAGGCCTCACTGATCTTGATAGTTTCTTGGTCACACTCTTGCTGTTCACTCTTAACTACGCCATTTCCTTTCATTTCCTTTCATTTTGTCTTGTAATAGTGAATTTTCTAAATCTCAAATTCCAGTTACTTTTGGCCTAACCATTTTTTAAAGTCAAATCATCAAGAGGAAGCCAGCCATACATTCCACATTTTGTTTAGAAATCTCTCAAGTAAGTACCAAAGTCCATCATTCTCAAATTCTACTTCACACAAAACAAGAACATGAGCTCAATTCATCCAACTTTTCACCCCCAACCTTTTGGCCACTTTGTAACAAGGATTGCCTTTGCTCCATCATCCAAATAGCATTGCCCTTGTTTCTGATGGTGCCATCAGGAGAATGGCATTTACCACCTATATTTCTAACATTCTGCTTATAATTGCATAGGCATTTTCCATGAACCTGTGGTCTACTTGTTAGCTGGCCGCTTTCCTTTCTGTGCCCCCACCAAATTCTTAGACTCCTGCTCTTTTGTTTTTGTTTGGTTTTGTTTGGAATGTAGGCTTTCTTCTAATATGAACCTCAAAATCTTTCCAGTTCCAAAGGTGCTGCAGCCATCCAGTTCCCCATTGTTAGGGGAACTGTTACATTACCTATTCTTAACAACAACATTCTCACTTCTTAGTACCCCTCTTCTGTCTTAGTTCACAGCTCCCACACATTGGATAACAGATAAATAACAAACTTCCTCTCAGTTCTGGAGACTGGGGAGTTCAAGATGAAGGTGCTGAGAGATTTGGTGTGTGTACAGGCAGGCATCACTTCCTCGTTCACCGAAGGTGACTTTTTACTGGGTTCTCTGTCCTGCTATAGTGGAAGGGGAGGGAGTTCTGCAGTCTTTTAAAAATTTCAAATTTTTGATTGGCATGTATTAATTGCACATAATAATGAGATTCAGTGAGATATTTCAATACATGCTTACACTATGTACTGATTAAATTCAGCCTTTTAAAAAAATCTGTTTCCCCTTTCTCAACCTCTAGTAATCACTATTCTACATTTGGATATATTTTTAGCCTTACACGAGAGAACACATGCAGTATTTATCTTGCGGTGTCTAGCTTATTTCACTTAATAGAACGTCTACCACTTCCGTACATTTTGCTGGAAATTACAGGGCTTTATTCTTCATGGATGAGTAATATTCCTCCCTGTGTATGCATGTGTGTGTCCATGTGCATATGTGTGTGAAATTTCCCTTGTTAGTTCATCCATGGACTTGCACTTATGTTAATTCCATATCTTACCTACTGTTAATAGTGCTACAATAACCATGGAAATGTTAGTGTCTCCTTGGTGTAATCCCCTTTGATATCCACAAACTGTGGGGAGCTCCTTATGTAGTAGCTACCGTGAATTTTGTGAGGAGCCTCCATATTGATCTTTATAATGGTTGTACTTATTTGCATTCATGCCAATGGTATGAGAGGTTGAATGGTCTGTTTCATAAGGAAGTGTATCCCATTCATAAGGGCAGAGCTTTTACGGCCTGATCACCTCTCAGAGGCCCCACCCACCAATACTGTTACACCATGGGTTAGGATGTCGACTTAGGGTATGAGGAGAGACAGATACTCAATATGTAGCATACACTGTGAGTCTCATTATGTAAAGTGGAAGACTCTTCCAGGAGATAGCAGAGAGACAGTCCTTCATCCTTTAAGCAAATCACTTACCTAGTAGTAGGCTTCCTTCCTATGGATAAAATGATGCTCTGTGGGCTCTAGCTGTGCACACAATGATAGGAGAAGGGCCAGAAAGCTTGAAGGTGTCAACCAATATGACATGTTCCCTAAAAGCTTGGCTGGAGGGGGTAAAGTCAAGTCTACTTAAATAGAATTTTTGAAGTTATGTGACCTTCAGAAAGACAGCCTGGTTGTCTGAGAGTGCTTGATTTTGAGGTTTGGCAGAAGCTTGCTGGAGGAAGAACCAGAGGATTCTGATAAGGCAGAGGACCTAAGGACAGGACACACAGGAGCCCCTGACTGAGGAATAACATAGCATATACCAAGACCATCATGGAAGAAGTCCAGGCTACTTAAGACTCTGCTTCATGTGGACCCCCCGCCCCGATTGATACTATCCCCAGAAGTTGCAACATGGGGATTGCATCTATCTCAATCCCTTCTCCCCTGGGAAGCATTTGAGCGAGAGCGACTTGTGTGGTCAGTGATCTTAGAAAGTTTTAGTAGGATGTGAGGATAGGGGGAAGACAGAAAGTTGGGACATTCTGTCAAGCTGGTAACCATTTTGGATGAATTACAGTGCAATGTAGCCAGACTTCTGGCTATTTATTGGGTATTATTATTATGTATTATTTTTCCTACCTCTCTACACCAGCCTTAACCCTTTCAAATTCCCAACACTAGATAGGAGAGAAAGAGGAATAGAGGGGTATCACTATCATTAGGCTACTTCCTGCTGATTAGAGGCATATGGTTAGTTCCTTGGGGGCAAGTTCGATCTCCATTGTCAGGGTATCTCCAATCAGCCACCAGGAACCCAGCAACCAGCAACAAACACAAATAGCAGCAGGAGCAACCAGCACCATGCAACAGTGGCAGGAAGAGCAGCAGGGGGAGCAGCAGCCACTGCTTCTTTTGGGGCTCTACCACCTGTATACCCTCTGAAAAGTCCTGAGAATTCCAAATGTAACCGATCCTCAGTTGGCAAATTCAGGCTCCTGCTAGATCACAGGGCAAATCAATCATCGTCAGCTGCTGTAGAGAATAGGAAGCAGTCCCACATCCCACACCTGGGATTAAAACAAAAAAAAAAACCCACATTCACATAACATTTCTGTGTTAAAAACAACGAAATTCTCACCATAATCCAACAGTGAGAGCGGAAAGAATGGTTACAGAATTCCTGACTTACAGTTATCTCACTCATGGGGCAGGGAGACTGAGGGGCGCTGGTGAGTTCCTTGAGTGTCTAGCCTCCCAAATGGGTAGGCACACAGGTTTTCACCACAGAAGTCCTGAGGAATATAGTTACAGGCTTTGTCATCTTTGAATTAAGACCCTGTGCTCTGGCAAGGAGAGGCAGGTGTGTGTAGTCTTGCTCCAAAACCCTTTGGTTTACTTCTATGTCTTGTCCATTTGCTATTTATTTACCTCTGCCTTACACTGTTGGTTTCGTGTCAATGACACTTCCATAAGCTTCTCTCCATGACATTCAAAGTTTTTTGTTGCAAGGTAGTGAAACATGGGGGTTGACATGCCAAACCCAATATGGACTCTTTTGGAAGCAGGGTGTTATCACTATTGGCCTGAATGACTGAAGGAAGGTCCTCTACTTCATTCCCATGTGCCTCCATTAACGCATCTGAAATAGGGACACTAAAGAGCCTAGTATTGTAAGACTGCAATGAAACTGATCAAAAATACTTCAACCGGTGCTGAGTGCTTGGCAGTTATGAGGTAAGTAGTAGCTTACACTGTTCTTCCTGGGTTTGGTTGTATTCCTACTAGGTGATTTCATAGGCAGTTCTCATTAGTAAGGTTCACATGCAGCCAGCCATGGCAGCCTCCATGTTTTGATACATTCATATATTCTAATTACTTCCCTGAGTTCCAGTGAATTTTTCATCCCCAGAGGCTTTCAGCCACATGGGGCTGCATAAGAGCTCCTGACTCTTAGCCTATGGACATGCCATAGGCCCTGTGGAAGGTTCTTGCCCACACATTCATCCGCTTTTCCATCTTCAATCATTTCCCTAGGCAAGTCTTCCTTCCCTCAGCTTCCAGTTTGAGATCTGGAATTGATCTATTCTGTCAATTCCCCTCATACACACCCCATGCACCCCTGCCCTCTCCTCTGCCACCACCTCTAGGCATTTCTAGGAATCCTCCTATGGTCAGTTGGATAACTGGACATGTAATTTCCATTTGTTTAATTGTAAGCTGGGAACTGAGTTTGTCTTACCATTTGTGACTGATACAGTGAATTGCCTTATGTGACATGTGGACTGAGTTGGCAAACCCAGCAAGCCTTGGGGGCTGAATCAAGTGGTCATTTCTGGAGTCAGTGGAGTAAGTAAGTGTTCTGTGTTTTGTTGGCTGCACTCAGCACAGACAGTACGGTTAATAGTCAAGGACAGTGGCTGCTTGACCATGCGGGAGTCTTAGCCAGTACAGAGCCTACATCAGCAGCCCAATCCCACAATGTGGTCTGAGGGAATCAGTTGTACAGTACCGCTGAAAATTCTGTAATGCATACCTTTTGACTCCAATATCTTAAATGGGTTCCACTCTGTGCAGCAAGCTGGCCACTGACTCTTACACTGACTGCCCCTGCCTCCCTCAGAAAGAAGTTGGTGTCTCATACTTGGTTGGTACTCAATACAAATAAGAAAATAATATAAAGGATCAAAGTGGTATTTGCCTACAAAATGAAGACTGTCCTCTAGCTACTTTTCAGAACGTTCAAGGCCCCCATGTAAGTCCTTGGGTCCTTTAGCTCTGCTCTGCTCTAACCATGACCCTTGACAGGTGTTGGTATTTACCTGAATGACAACTTGCTTTATTTATTCAAGTTAAGGTGTGGGGTTCCTTGGCCTTTTCAGACCTGAATTAGCTGCAGGCATGCCTGTCCTCACTTTGAGAAATGTAAAGTAGAATCTGTTCAGTCCCTACCATTCAGATGTGACTGATGCCCAGGATTGCCAGCTATTGCCAACAAGGCTCCCCACTTCTCCCTCCTCACTACCCCAGTAGCTGACTTCATTAGCATGATGGTTCATTCATGCATCAACTTGACTAGAGGTGAGACTTGTGATTTCTGAGCATGTCTATAAGCATGCTGCTGTGGGGAAAGAGACTAGCATTTGAATCAGTAGACTCAATATAGTGGTGGGTCCTTCCTAAACTGAGTGGGTACCATCTCATTCACTGAGGGCTTGAAGAATACAAACAAAACAAAAACAAAAACAGGTGAAGGGTGGATTTGAACTCCCTCTGCCTGGTTGTTGAGATGGTTCGTGCCGTCAATGTTCCTGGTTCTTGGGGGACCCTACACATATACTGAAGCCTGTAGCACTTCCCCTCCAACTTTTAGGCCTTTGTACTACACCATTGATTTTCTTGAGTCTTCAGCTTGCAAATGGTAGGATATTTCAACCAGTATAATCCCATGGGCCAATACTTTATCAGAAAGATTTTTATAATCTATCAATGATCTATCTATGTACTTACTTATCATTCTACTTACTGCTTGCATATCTATCTATCTATCTATCTATCTATCTATCTATCTATCTATCTATCTATCTATCTATCCATCATTTTCCATTATTTATCTTCCTATCAGTCTGTCTGTTCTCTATTATTAGATTTGTTTCTCTGGAAATCCCCACCTAACACAATACAGAAAAGAATATGGTCAACTAGATATTTAGCCTCCATCTGTACCTTTGAATGGCCAAATATCTTGCCCATCTTTGCCACAAGAGGGGCCTGACTGGGAATATCCATGAAGCTGTCCATGGATGTTAGCTTTCAGAGCTGTACACAGCCATCATACTCTAAGAGTGCTAACGCTGGCACTTTCCACCTGAGGCCCACTTGTGTGGGAAACCAGCACTGGGATGAAATCCACTCAAGAATATGCATATGCTGTCCTAGCCTTGAGTTGTGTTACTTTCCCTGGGCACATTCATATTATTGTCTACTGTGCGTCACTTGGCAAGGACCATCAAATAAATGCCTTTGGGGAAATACCTTGATTGACACAAGCTAAAGGATCCTCCCCCCATTTATAAAATAGAACAGATTGTCCTGTCGTACCCCAGGGAGGTATACAGCAGACTGTGCTATGTCAGGAGATGACAGGTGTACTGGTTGGCATTACTCAGCTTTGGCAAGGCACCCTGGTACACACAGGAGAATGAAGCAGACTCAGTTTTCCTTCCTTCCTTCCTTCCTTCCTTCCTTCCTTCCTTCCTTCCTTCTTTCCTTCCTACCTACCCTTTTTTCTTCATATGTGTGAATGTGTTGTGATTTATGTATAGGTTCCTGTATGCATGCACAAAGGCCAGAGAAGGGCATCAAGAATCTTTCTTTCTAACACTCTGCCTCATGCTTTTGACGCAGGGTCTCTCTGAAGCTCCTGTTTTCCTGTTACTTTCATACCCAGTGTGCCCCAGTGATCCTCTTGTCTCTGCCTTACAACTTGCTGGGGTCCCAGGGGTACATGAGATAACATTTGACTTATTATCTGGGTCCTGGGATTAGAACTCAGGTCTTCATGGTGGTTGAGCAAGAGCTCCTGCTAACTAATGACCTGTCTCTCCAGCCCCAGAGCTGTCACTCTAATACGTTTTAGTGTTCAGTCCATTAATTAGATCAGGGTTATATGAGAAGGTATGCAAGCTTTGCGATGCCTATCATTGTCTTCAAGGAATGTCAAGGGTAATATTAGAAAACCAGACTCCAGGTATATCTTAGATCTTTGGATCTAAAACCAAATTGGAGTGGCAATGCTGGTCATCACATGTTGAGGTGGTAGGTTAGGTTCTGTCCTGTTTTTGTTTGTTTGTTTGTTTGTTTATTTTTAACTTGACACAAGCTAAGGTTATCTAGGAAGAGAAACCTCAATTGAGAAAATTCCTTGACCAGATTGTCTGTTGGCTAATATATAGGATATTTTCTTAGTTAATGATTGATATGAGAAGGGTCAACTCACTGTGGGTGGTTTCACCCCTGGCCAAGTGGTTCTGAGACGTACAAAAAAGCAGGATGAGCAATCTAGGAACAAACATGCCAGTGAGCAGCACTCCTCTATGGCTTCTGCATTGGTTTCTGCCTTGGGGCTCCTGCCCCAACTTTGCTAAGTGATGGAGTGTGTGAGTTGTAAGATGAAATAAATTTCCCCTCCCCCAGTTGTTTTAGTCATGGTGTTTATCAAAGTGATAGAAATTCTATCTAAGGCAGGTTCTATTAAAGAAACTCATTTGGGGCTCATCATGGTGGTTGGAGAAGGGCACACCCTCTGGAAATGCCAAGAGAAATGATTCATAGGGCACTGTATCCAGCATTTTCCATCTATTTGACAAAGGCTTGCAGGGCTTCAGAAACCTGAGTGTGTAATCAGGAAGGCTGGGTCAGCCCTGGCCTCTGATGGATGGTAAGCTCTACTTCCAGGCCCAGTCCTGACTCATTCTGTAGACAGTAGACTCCCCAGCTCAGTGAAGTAGTCACAGCCTTTTCCCACAGCCTTTGCAGTCACAGAGTCCTCTCAGAGCATGTATCTGGGCTTTAGAGCACCTGGTGAGAATAGCCTGCTGCCCCATTCTGGCCTCAAGATACCACTAGCCCTTTCTGATACATCTTGATACATCTACTAGATAGTCTTTCTGGAGCATGGGCCAAGGCTGGGCCCCTCCCCAGATTTCTTATATCTTTCCAAGGACAGAGTAAGCTGGCTCCAGTCCTCCAGCCCCAGGCTGTCCTTCTCCTCCTGCTGAATGCTTCTGAATCCTGATGCCTGTCTACCATTTTGTTGTCACCTCAATTCTATGACCTCTCAGAGTTTATCATGTGTGTGGGAGTTGCTACTTTGGGTACAAGACTTAATCAGCCTGGTCTCACCTTCCCAGGGGCCCTTGGCTTGCAGGGCCATCTGTGGCCTCTCCAACAGTGAACCATTTGGACTGCAGCAACGGAGAATTATGAAGACCTAGCTTATAGGTGGTTCCAGAAGCTGGCCCCACTGGTCCATGTGACTGCCATAGTCCTTTCTTGTGAGGAAGCTCTTGTGTAATGAGTATGTTGGGAGACCTGTTGGTGGCCCACTTAGGACATGTCACACCAGTTGGAGACTGGTCTAAATCTTGTGAATCATCAAAACAAGACATTATTTGTTTAACTTGCTCTCTTCCTCCCTTCCTTTCTTCTTTCCTTCCTTCCTTAAGATAGGGTCTGACTATGTGTAGTCCTGGCTAGCCTGGAACACACAGAGATATGCTTGCCTCTGTCTCCCAAGTGTTAGGATTACAGGTGTGAGTCACTAAAACTTTCCGGAGCTTTTAAACTGGTACTTTGGCCAGCAATGTTGGATTAATGGGATTTGAGTTCTCAGTGAATGGTGCTCTGGGCTTTGAACACAGCACAGTGGCCTTACCTGGTCCTATGACACCTACTTCCCTTCCCCATGCCACCATTTATATTTGATGAATTATCTTAATTATTTTCATTTAATTAATTTAATATGGTACTCCACTTGTCTCCTCGTCCTTCTTTCTTCCTCTTCTTTGTTTCCTCCTCTTCTTCCCCACACTTCCTGCTCCTCTTCCTTCCTCCAGCATACCCTTTCCCTTTTCCTTCTCTTCCTTACCCTTTTCTTTTTCCCTCCTCCTCTCCATTTTTCCTTTCCTCTTCCTTCTTAATGTAGTCAATGACACCTTATGACTGAGGAAAGCAGGGCTTAACTACTAAGAGAACAATTGAATATTTAAATGGATTTCTTTTCTAATATTTTGGTCCCTCCCCAGCTCCCTGATGTAGGGGCATGGAAGTCCTCTTTTTAAAGGAAGACATCTCCTTTTTGGACCCTTACTTTCCTTACTAGAGGGTAGCGTTGTTTTTTCCTGGAGCACCACCTTTCTTTTGGGTCAAGATTCCTTTATACATCAGATGCTCAGTAAATCTGTGATTAATGGATTCATAATGAGGTGTGAATGCCTTTGACCTGAATAGGGTGTGGCTGGGTTTAGCAGACAGTTTTAGGGTCCCTGCCCCCCACCCAGATTGTTGAATATAGGCTGCCAACCATGGAACGGACTATCATTACCTTAAAAGAATTTTATGAGTTGCTCAATACATGTGAGTGGATTTGATGCTCAGATTTAGGGGAAGGAGCTACTCAGGAAACTTCTGCCACAAGATAATAGAAACACAAGAGGATGAGTGTAACTGACTATGTTCCTTATGGACTATGACTGGGATTGGCACACTGTCTTACTTACTTCTCTTCATGGGCCAAAGGAGGTTGAATATTTAAATCCAAAATAAAAGGGTTGGGAAATGGACTTTGCCCACTAAGGGTGAGAGCTATGAAGTTTTATTTTAAAGACTATGGCTAAAGGAAGGAGTGAAGCCTAGAGGCTGATAATGAAATCTGTCTGTATTCACATGTTTTTTGTTGTTATAATGGCTAAGGCAGGCCAGCTTTACAAACAAAGGTTTACTCATCTCAGAGTTCTGAAATTCAAGGGCACAGTACTAGCATTAGATTGGCTGTGGTGAAGGTCTTATGGTATCATGGTAGGAGTAGATAAGGGGGGGAAAGACCACTTTTTTTTTTGAGACAGGGTCTCTCCACATAGCCCCAACTGTCCTGGTACTAACTAAGTGGACCGGGCTGGCCTTGTAGAGATCTACCTGCCTCTGTCTCCCAGAGTGCTGGGATAAAAGGCCTGTAACACCTCACCCTGCAACAAGCGTAAAACAGAAAGCTATAGAACCATTCAGAGGTTGTTAGACTTCTAGCACTCAAACTTGTAAGAGCTCAAGTGTCCCAGGAAAGCTACCTTAGCCCCTTTGAAAACCAGTGCATCCATTGACTTTAGTACTTCCCACTCGGGTCCACCTCTTAATGGTTCCATCACCCCCACATTGCTACAGAAGAGACAAAGATTCCAACACTTGAATCCTTGTGGATATCTAAAAATGTGTACAGAACACGGAGCTATTCCATGAGCAATGCTTTTATTTACTATTGCCTAGCTCACTGTCCCAAGAATGAAGTTGAGAATGGTGCTAGCACCAAGGGAAAGGGAACACAACACATGTGGCTCAGTACCTGCTACACTGTTTGTTATTGGGGTAGCCTTAGAATTAGAACCCCAGCTCCCAGGCCCGGGACAATTCCGATGCATCTGGTTGCCTTGCCTCTACAAGTTCATCACACACTGAGGCAGCTTGTCAAATGCAGACAAGTCCTGTGGCTATTTTTTTTTCCTGCTGACTTTTCACCGGGGGTATGGCAGCCAAACAGAGCTGGTGTCACGGGCTTGACGGGTGTCAAACCTTGTGAGTGAAGAACGTCCCGTTATCCTGTCTCCCGCATCCCCCAAACACTTATCTCATTATTGAAGCAGGAGTTGCAGGGGAGCTAGGAGGGGAGGCGCGCATCTCAGGAGTGTTTATTCTCTTCAGGAGCGAGGCTTTCTCCTAATTAGTAGGTGATTCTGCGAGATGGAGCCCAGGTGGGGAATGAACATGGGGTCTGGAGTGGTGCTCCAGCCGTCCCTGATTACCCAAATCCCCAGCTGGGGTGAGGACCCCTCATGTGGGGTGGGAAAGCGGGGGGAATATTAGTTTCCGATACAACGAGAGACAAGAGAATAATTCTACGAGGCCGTGTAGAACAAGCAGAGAGAGAAAAGCTCTTTGAGTGCAACAAGGAGCGGGGTTTTAAAATTTCATTTGCACAGCGGCAGGTCTTGCCAATTGGATCTTTTCCAGAAAGCAATCTGCTAAGTCTGACAGTCGGAAGAAATGCCGGGCTGCTGAGCGAGGAGAGGCTGGGTTTTTTTTTTTAAGGGTTTATTTTTCATCCAGGTCCTTTGTGAGCAATGGCTTTTTTTTTTTATTCCATTTTAAAAGAAAAAGACACGCAGCGATCCTCTTTGTGAGGCGGGAAAGGGCTTCCCTGACCATCTGGGCCTCAGAGGGACTCGGGAAGAGGCGGCCTTTTGTGTTGGGGCATTCAATGCCCGTGCGACCGCCGTTTATCTTTGCTGCCACTCACACCAGGCTGGCCTCGCTGCCGGCTGGCCCGGGGCACATGAAGCAGCTTGGAGCAGTCCTCTAGGTCCTTATCTGTGTCACGGACAGGAGGTCGGGGGCTGGGGAAGGGGGGCTCTCAGGGCCCACCCAGAGGTCCATTGTGTTGGCTGCTCAGAGTGACAGATCAGCTAGGCAGACATCTCTGCCCAGCCCTATTCTTCAGAGCACAGTTCTCTCTCTCTCTCTCCCTCTCAACTTGAATCCATTCCTCTTCTGCCACTGGAACTAGAGGCTTTAGGGTAAATATGAATTCTTGGCCAAGCCAGCTATTAGGAGAGCATTTCTACAAATGTACACACACACACACACACACACACACACACACACACACACACAAACACACTCCCAGCTCTGCCTGTCAGCCAGACTCCAAAGCCTGAGCAAGCTTTTTATAGAAATGCTGAGGTGACTAGGCTGGCTTGCAGTGGTGGGGTCCTTGCCCAAACAAGCACTAGGGATGATGTTTTTGGCTTCAGAACATTGCATTCTGGCAATTCTGGCCAAGGGAATAGGCCAAGGTCATTGCTCTGGCCCTCAAGAGCACAGAAGGATGTTCTGTGGGCAGTGAGGGTATGTTAGCCATAAAGGGGGCTGGAGCTACTGAGAGGTTCATTTGGAGGTTTGCTTTTACAGAACAAGGTACACACTGTCACATATGTCATTTGGTCTTCTGAACAACCCTGAGATATAGGCAGGATGTGCATCCACCCCATTTCCTTGATGAGTAAACTGAGGCAGAGAGGAGTCTTGCCAGTCTGATTGTTCCCGTAGGAAAACCTGAAGCAAGAGTGAAATAGACTTTATTTCTTACTCCAGTCCACAGAATTTCAGGCACATGGCTTATGTCCTTGTACAGAGCTATTTATGAAGTCAAAACGTGACTGCTTAAAACAAAAATGACCAGTGAGTGGAGGTCACCACACCTTGTTGAGATGGTTTAAACTGTTTTTGTACCCTGGTGATGATAGCCCCTTGGGCCTTCACAGATGCATGAGGTAAAGCTTGGTGGAGGACAGGGCTGCTAGCATTGGACTATATATAGAGAGAAACAATTTTGGGGGGACCTCGCCTTGTCTTTTTGAGTGGGATAATGCTACAGCAGTAAGAGGTAACGATGGGACAGTGGGAGAATGGAGGGGCAATCAACACCAGAACCCTGCCAGGGCTCTTGGTTTTGTGAGCATGGATCTTAGGAGACCTAGCCATCCAATCCAGTCTCTGCGAGAGACACAGCCCTCTGTCCAAAGCTTTTGGCTCTGGACAGGTAGCCAACTGGTGGCTGTCCTACACACCGAAGAATGAAGCACTGTGAGTCCGCATGGGTCTGGAGCCTAGTTTCAGGAAGGGCTTTTGGGACTGGGGTTTGGAGAACTAGTCCTACCGGTGTCTGTAGTGTTGAAATGCTTCTCCATCATTGCCCCCAAGTACCTCTGTCCTCCAACTGGTCTGTCTGGAAAACTGAAAGTCCCCACTCTTCTAGACTGGCCACAGTCCAGGCTGTCCCCGTTGTTAAATATTTTGAATGTCACCGCTGTGGAGTCCGGTGGCTCTCTCCCACAACCAGTGTGGGCTTTTGTTCCCACCCATCCAAGGCCCCTGAGCTCAGAAATGCCAACCTCTCAGCGAATTCGGGTTAAGCCGGCCTCGCTGCGTTCTGTGAGCTGCGCGCCACTGCGAGGATAATAGCATCTCCCAGGATGTTAGGAAAGCAGCCCCTGTTGATTTTCCAGCCCTTGAATAGCAGCTTCGTGGCAAACGTTTCTGATTTGTGCCGCGGCTCTCCCCTAGCCCTGGCCCCCGAGAGGCCGGTGTAATGCTTCTTTTCATGTGGCAGGATCGGATATGACCAGCGTGGGTTCTGTCAGATATTACAAGTGGTTATTACCGAGGCAGCCCAGCTGCCGTGCGGGGCTCGGCCCTCGCTTGGGGTCTGTCGAGGCGCGGCTGTCTGAATTTCTTCATCTCCAAGATCTGAATCCAATCTAGTCGCTGGGAGCCTGTTTGTGTAGCAGTGGGGAGGGGGGAGGTGAGAGAGATGGGGTGGCCCACGTGAGGTCGCTCATCCGGGAGGCTTTGCTCGTTAATGAAATCTATGATGTGTTGTCTGGGAGAGTCCCCCTCCCCTTGGCTGACCCTGAACAGCTGATGGGGACATAGGAGGGTGTCGGGATGCCAAATGGTGACAGTTTGGATCTGCACCAACAGGGACAGGGTGTTTTCCACCCTGATTGCCTCCAGTTCAAATGAGAATGGGCTTATTTGAGTCAGGTGGATCTGCGGAACAAAGAGAGAGAGAGAAACACACAGAGAGAACCTTCATCGCTGCACGTGTGTGTGTGTGTGTGTGTGTGTGTGTGTGTGTGTGTGCGCGCGCGCGCACGCGCTGGACCATCATCTGTGAATCCACAGTTATAGAATTCACAGAGCTGCGTGGGTTTTTTAAGCTTTATTTGAATCCAGATGCTTTCTAGGCAGGCTAATTATTTCTTCCCTGGGGAATGCAGGCCCAGGGCACTGTGCCCCACCCCTCCTGAGGGGGGTGTGGAGTGGAGCTTTGTAGGATGAAGAAGGGTAGAAAAGAGTTTTTCTCTGGCTTGTTGCTCATCACCCTGCGAGGCGGGGGCGGGGGGGGGGCGGAGTGTCCCTTATAGAGTGGCATGTTGAAGCCTAGGATAGGAATGTACGGTTTTTCTATTTTCTGGGTGAGAGAGAACGAGGGAGGGCATTTCAAAAAATGAGGTTCCCCAAACACTGTCTTGCTGTCTCAAAGCTTCTTCAGGGCAGTGGCATGCTTTGAAGAAAGAATATGCTACACCTTTTTGTGTCATCCTTTAAGACCCTCACAAGAGTGTGAGGGGGACAGCAAGTGGGCTGCAGTGGGGGTGGGGGCTGGGGTGGGAAGGCTTTCTCAACAAGGTGCAACTTAGGGCTTGGATTGATTTCAAGTGAAAATAGGTGGCTTTCCCCCTGGCTTAGCACCGGCACCATACACACATCAAACAGTGTGCTGATAAGTTGATCAATTCCAATAAACATCAAACCAAGCTGGCCACATCGTGAACACACTCTCACCGGCCTTGGAGGCAACCAGACCAGGAAGGGTGAGGGGACATGGGGGAAGGTTTGAGGAGTGCCCTTTCTTTGTGCTGGAGTGTGGAGGGGATGGTTGTTCTCCAGTCTTTTCTTGGGTCCTAGTATAGCCCAATCAGTTCCATAGCAGTGCAAAGCATTTCGGTGGGAAGGGAGGTGAAGGGGGATTTGTTTACTTTCTGCATGCTGAGAGTCTTAGGGCTTCAGGAAAATTCAGACTAGCAAGTGCCCCACCCCATGCTGTTAGGATGCCTTTGCTGGCTACAATTCACTGCTTTTCCTCCAGCCTCATTTTTCATTCATTCATCTGGGATTAATCACACCCTGTGACCAATACTGAAGGGGAAGAACAGGGCACCATCCTTGCCTCCAAGGACATAGAGGAAATGGGGGCATATGCTAAGGGTAGTGAAAGTCCATTCACAACGCTGGCTCTAAGTGGCCTGGTCAGCTGAGGGAAAGGACGTTTTCCGATGGGGGATGGGAGGTGCAAGTGGGTGGGGGAAATGCATCAGAAGCCGACTTTGGCACTAGGCCTTGAAGAATAAGGATTTCACAGTGGAAAATGACATTCCAGGCGTTAAGCATGAAGGAACCGTTCCGCAATGAAGAAGGGAGAGCTGCTCTAATTATAACTGACACGCTGATTTAAACATTTATTCACTCCAGCCACACAAATACACACGTGCACATACACTCACAGCACAAACAGCAGGGAGGGGCCATTCTGGGGCCCCCACTTTGAGTTACAGCTGCAGTCAGTCTATTGGAGAAGACTTTTTTTTTTTCTGATTGAGTATACCATCCGATGTGACAGAGTTGTCTACCATACCACACATTCCAATGATCTGTGTGATCTGTGGCCAAGGGCTGGTAACTATGCCTCTTGCCTTGTTCCAAGCTGGGGGTCCCAGGAAGAAACCACTGGTTGGAAATTGGCAAGAGGGAGAGTATAGAATTCCCCACTGTGAGGGGTATGCATGAGAATGGATGGATAGATTGCTCCAAAAGGTTTTGGAGCAGAGTACCCCTGCTGAGTTGTTCTAGGACTGAAGGACCCTTAGATTCCAGGGCTGGTTCTGTGCTAGCAACTTACTAGCCACTGGGTATGGATGTGACCAGGTGAAAACAACTACTCTTTGCAATCCTAAGAAGGAGCTCAGCTGAGCATCTTTAGCACTTGCCACCAGCAGCTAGGAAATGGCAGGGGGGGGGGGGCCTAGGAGGTGATGCAGAGGGTCTACTGTGGTGTGGTTGCTAAGAATCTGCTGCTTGGGGCTGGAGAGATGGCTCAATGGTTTGAAGTGCTTATTGCTCTTGTGGAGAACCCAAGTTTAATACCGAACACCAACATTGGGTGGCTCACAATTGCCAATAACTCTAGCTCCAGGGGCATTCAATGCATGGACACCTGTACACACATACACATACCAACACACACATACACACAATGTAAAAAAAAATCTTAAAAAAAACTAGTTGCTTTGAAAGGACTTAAAAAGAACTAGCTGCTTTAGGTCAAAATCTCTGGACAGAAAAAGGAGGACCCTTCGTGGTTTTCTAGGTTCCAGCAAATGGGACATGATGGCACACGGCACTGCCTTGGGCCTGTGAGGTATTTCTGTTTCTCTTGAGTAATTCCCAATGATACCCAGACAGGTATCACAGTGTTCGTTGTATCCCTGACTGTTTTTCTTTCTTTCTTCAAACCCGGGGACTTGTACATATTAGGCAAGCACAGCACTCTGCCATTGAGCTATATCCCCAGACCTTGGGCTTTTGTTTTATTTTATATTTGGAAACAGAGTCTCTTTTACAAAGCCCAGAATGGCCTTGAACTCATGATCCTCCTGTCTCTACTTCTTGAGCACCGTGATTACAGGTGTGTGCAATCATACCCAGCTGTCCTTGGATTTGATTCAACTTTTTTATATTCTGCAATGATTGTTCTGACTGAGTCTAGGCAGAGAAAAGGCACTGGACAAAGCACGCACTCAGTTCCTCTTCCAAATTCTTTAAGATAGTCTGGTTAGGAATTACCACCCACATTTTATACTTATGAAACCTGGAGAAGCAAGGCATTAAATGACTTACATATGGTACACAGGTAACTATGTGGGGAACCTGAACCCCACAAACAACAGAATCCTTTTATTAAAATTACATAAAAGAATAATCAACCCTTAGGCTACAAGATAATAGTTCCCAACTTGTTAGATAAGATTATTATTTCTGGATTCCTATCTGAGAGAATGATAGATACACCCATAGCTTTTTTTTTTCCATAGGTTAGAGTTAGAGGTTTTTTTTGTTTTTTGTTTTGTTTTCAGCTTGATACAGGCTAGGGTCAACTGGGAAGAAGGAACATCAATTGAGAAAATGCCTACCTCCATCAGATTGGCCTACAGGTACATCTGTGGGGTCATTTTCTTAGTTGACATGGGAGGGCACAGTTCCCTGTGGGTGCTATCATCCCTGGACAGGTGGTCCTGGGTTGTATAAGAAAGCCACCTCAGAAAGTCAAAGAGAGAGATGTGATGGATATGGGAAGTAAGAAAAAAACAAGTAACAGGACAGGAGCCTACCACAGAGGGCCTCTGAAAGACTCTACCTAGCAGTGTATCAAAGCAGATGCAGAGACTCATAACCAAACCTTTCAGCAGAGTGCAGGGAATCTTATGAAAGAAGGGGGAGTTAGTATGACCTGGAGAGAACAGGAACTCCAAATATATCAGGGCACAGGGGTATTTTCTGAGACTATATCTCCAACCAAGGACCATGTATGGATATAACCTAGAATCCCTGCTTGGATGTAGCCCATGGTAGCTCAGTAACCAAGATGGGTACCCTAGTAAGGGGAACAGGAACTATTTCTGACATGAACTCAACAACGTGCTCCTTTTCCTCCCCATCCCCTGAGGGAGGAACTGTCTTGCTAGGCCACAGAGGAGGACATGGCAGCCAGTCCTGAAGATACCTGATAAGCTAGGGTCAGTTGGAAGGGGAGGAGGTCTTCCACTATCAGCAGACTTGGAAAGGGGCAGGGAGGAGATGAGGGAAGGAGGATGGGATTGGGAGGGAACAAGGGGGATACAGCTGGGATACAAAGTAAATAACCTGTGATTAATATAAAAAATAAAAATTAATAATAATAAAAAAGAGAGTCATGGGGAGCAAGCCGATAATTAGTTTTCCTCTGTGGTCTCCATTTCAGTTCCTGTCTCCAAGTTCCTACTTCTTCACCTTCCTTGTCAGTGTTCTGTCACAGCAACAGAAAAAGAACTGGGGCACCAGGTACCTATCCCCCCCCCCCCGTAACATACACACATACACACACACACACACACACAGTGTCAGATATTTGTATTACCTTTTCCATACTGGACTTGACTACAAGACACTATTCAGCCAATGGAATGTGTATGTGATGCAAACCGAGTCTTTCTATGTGCTTTGTATGATCTGACTGGACTTTTTATGTTCCACCAATTGCCCTGTGCAGCACTTGCCTTACATAGTTGTCTGGATGAGATGAGTTTCATGGATCTGAACCAAATTTACAGTCTAGCACTGAGTCCAGCTGAGCTTGGCTGAAATCAGCTAAATTGCAGCTGACCTGCCGATCTGTGAGTGAGAAAGCCAAATGTTTTATGTTGGGGGCTACTGAGAGTTGAAAGTTTGTTTATTACTCAGGAGTATCACAGTGAGAACTGACTAATACATTAACCCTGTTTGTCCTCTAGAATAGAATTTAAAAATATACTCATTCTCATGTGCAAGTCCCAGAGACCCTGCCTGAACCTGTCTGGGCTTTGGCCCAGGCAGCAGTATTATTTCCACTCCCCAGAGGATTGTAGGGTCTGGCAAGTGTTGAGAACTATGAGTTAAAACATGCCTGTAAGTATTAATCAGGGCCAAGCCTTCACAAAATTATAAACTCTTTAATACACACCAGTGCCCATTCCTTTTTTCTTTAGACTATTCTTTTTTCTCCCCATTGTCCTTTATACCTCAGTGTGAATTCAGATAAAGGAGTTGCCTCCCCTGGGGTTATCTGCAATTCAAACATCATTTCTACACTGTGGAATAAAAAGCCTTATCCCATTAAAAGATTTGTGTGGGGGGGGGGTATGAGGGGACTGGCAGCAGAACTTTTTGTTCGAGTGGGGGCAGGCAAGTTATCTCATAGTCCACCCAAACCAGGAAACCAGATTTACTGGAAGTATGGTAAGGCATGGGATGGAATGGCCCTGAGGTGGGAGAGCTGAGGGCTTTGAGGGACACTAGAAGGTAGGATTCTTCATGAGCCATACAATACACAGAACTGGGTAGGATCTAGCTGTGGTAGTGTGGGAGTCCTGTGTGTAAATTCTCTGAATATTCCATGGAAATATTACTGCTCTGGGCAATTGCAAGGTGCCTGCTATCCCATATCCACAGACCATCAGGTGGTTCACAAAACCAGTCCACAGGAAGCTGGGGAACTCCCTCCCCTCCCTACTCTGTGGCCTGAAGTCTTCTTCTAGCTGTTCCTCTTGCCACCCCCCCCCCGGGCTCCTTGGGACCCAGTCACCCATCCATTGTATTCTCTAACCCCAAAGAACTGCTATTACTCTCTCAGGCAACAAAGTATCAGAGATTCTCTACAACTGGGCCAGAACCTTTAACTCACAAAACCCCCTTTTCATGCTGGCTTTAGGGAGGACTGCATGGGCCTGTCACCTCTCCATTTTTCATCCTTATACACAGAAGGCCTATTTCATGTTGCTTGGTGGCATGTCATGCCTCAGTGGTGACTCCACTAAGTACCTCCAAAGGTAGCCTAAGTGAGTCCCTTGTTCTTCTCTAAATAAAGAAGGGTAAAAACCTAAGGCCTTGATTCCCCACAGTTAAAATGTCACAGGAGATGGCACAATGCTCATAGCACTTGGGAATGCAGTCTCCAGTGCTGTTTCTGCTATGTATCTTATGTTTTCTTTCTCCCAGGATAAATGCCTATGGTGGCATTTTGGAATGGTGCTGTGATATGCCTACCAGTCCCTTGTGGTGAACTACAACCTGACACAGGCCCTGAATGTGGTACCAGGCCTTCAGCAGGTAGTGTTTTCAGGGACTGACTCTGAGATAGAGACTCTAAAACCCTTTCTGAAACAGCTCTTGTCTAATGACCATTACTCAATGGTCATTTCAGCCCAATGGGCATCAACTCAGAAGGGTCTAAAATGACCCTTCTGACTCAGAGCCCAGCTCTTTGATTGAAATGCCTCCCTCCCCCAAAACTCCTTTCCTAGCAGCATCTGAGATCCTCTTTTTGGTGACTTTAAAATAAACTCACACCTTCCTTGCTTTCTCTTTATTGCCTATCCTGTTCCAAGGGGGATATTGTCTATTGTCAGTTAAAGGAGGTCACTGTGTCCTTGACAGCCAGGGATTTGTCACTGAGCTCCAATGCACTCCAATCCTGCTTGACATTTGAGACAACAGTTCATGGAACTGTGGCCACGAGGTTCACTGGAACCAGCAGGAAATGGCCCTAATTTTTAGCAATCATCACTTCATGTGGTTCAATTCTGTTGCTTGTCATTAGAAGGATAGCCTGTGTAATGCCAAAGAAAATTAATTCTCTCTCTCTCTCTCTCTCTGTGTGTGTGTGTGTGTGTGTGTGTCTGTGTGTCTGTGTGTGTGCACATGCAGGTGTGTGTCAGATGTGTACACATGTGAGTTGAGGGAGGCTATATGATGACCTTGAGTCTTATTCCTCAGAGTTTTCCACCTTGGTTTTCGTTGTTGTTGTTATTGGCCTGGAGCTCCCTGATGTGGGTAAGCTATGTGGCCAGCAAAGCCTGGGGCTTTACCTGTCTCTTCCCCAGCTCTAACATTACAAGCATATGTCACTCTGCCACCTGTCTCCTCTCCAGCTCTAAGAGTAGAAGTGTGTGACACCACCCCTGGCCTTTAAAAAAATGAGTTGAATTAAGGACTTCATGCTCATAAGGCAAGCATTTTCCAGGCTGAGAGCCATCTCGCCAGGCCTGAGGAGAATTAATTCTTCTTAATGGGAGGTCTCAAAAATGACTAGATAACGTAATTGAAACCACCTGACAATAAAGGCAATAATCACTACAGCAAACCAACCAACCAACCAAACAAACATTTAGGTACTATTTCTTTGAAATTGACTGTCTACCTTCTTTGTCACTGAACTTCGAGGATGGGTTCTTGGCAAATGGGAAAATGTCCTGATCTGAGCTTTCCTTCTTATCACCCCCTCTGTAAGAAGAGCGTACTGATTGGTCACCAAGCATGATGCAGGTCAGCACACCGAGAGGGAGCAAAAAAAAAAAAAAAAAACCACTATGATGGGGGGAGGGTTGTCAAATTCTGCTATGAATTTTAAGACTCCAGTAGTTGCTTGGTTATCTATCTATCTATCTATCTATCTATCTATCTATCTATCTATCTATCTATCTATCTATCTATCTATCTGTCTGTCTGTCTGTCTGTCTGTCTGTCTGTCTGTCTGTCTGTCTGTCTGTCTGTCTGTCTGTCTATCTATCTATCTATTCACTTTGCATCCTGATATTAGCCCCCTCTTTCCTCTCTTCCTGGTCCCATCCGCCCTCTCTCTTCCCCCTATCTCCACTCTCCTATTCATCAGAAATGGGAATCCTCCCCCACGCCACCAAACCACCTGAGTGCATCAAGTGACATCGGGACTGATTCGTGCATCTTAGTCTTCCCTATATCTAGTAATAGCATCTGGATTATGACTGCAGAAACAAGCTTCCATCCATTTCAGGCCATGAGGTGTTTGGGTAGATGACCATACACTTAGAACTGGGGAGAACACATGGTTTGAACCATCAGTAGAGCCTAAGCCCAGTGATTTGTTCACAGGACTAGCACAAGATACAAGCCTGGCCAGTGGGCACTAATTCCAGGCTGGTGACTAACACTACTTGGGCAAAGAAGCTTTTTAAAATATGTTTGTTTAGGCATTTGTTCTGTTTTTTCGAGACAGGATTTTTCTGTACATCCTTGGCCATCCTGGAACTTGCTCTGTAGACTGGGCTGGCCTCACACTCACAGATCTGCCTGTCTCTGTTTCCCTAATGCAGAAGGTCTTTTTCTGTACTGTCTCAGGGACAGAGTGTTGAGCTCTCATTGGGGCTACCACTTCAGAGAAGCTCTCCTGATAATGGAGTCAACACAGAAAAGGCAAGCCAGTAAGCAGAAGAAAGACAAGAGAAAGGAGGAATATTAATGAGACCGTATCTCTACCTAGACTCAACTATTCCTGAAATCAACTATCTTTGAGCTTTAAAGCTGTGTGAACCAATCACCTCTCCCTTTTGAGGTAGTCTGAGTTGGGGTTTTGTGACTCGGAAGCTTTTTTCTCATCTGGTGTGTGATGCAGAGTGGTTAGCCTCTCCCGGAAAGGGCATGTGGGAAGATGGTGATGGAATAACCCAAGCTTCTTGAATTAGATATCCCAGGAGGTTGATGCTGAGTGAATGACTGACTGAGAAGGCCTTGAGAGCCTGGGCCTTCTGGGCTAGTCTGTTACCTTGGTGCCCTCAGTGACTCACAACTCTCAGAACTCCTTATGGACTTCCTCAAGACCCTGATTGTGCAGGTTTGTGTGTGTGCCTGTCACAGGAACAACAAGTATCCAGAACACGCTAGGGTTTCCTTCTCCTTTAGTGCTGCTCCATTTGGTATATAGTGGCCATGTTGTACATGAGGCCAAGCTAACCATGTGTGTGTATATGTCTGGGGGAGGGGGCTCACATAGATGAGAACCTCAACCCCTGTTTTCAGTGCCAGTGAGAGCCAGTGTGAACCTGAGCAGGGCCACCATGGTTGTCCTAGCCACAGTTAGGCCTCCACATGACTTCACTTGTGTGTGAAAAGCTGTCAAGGAGCCCATACATCCCTGAGAGAAATAGTCTGTAAACATTGCGTGGTTTGTTTGGTGACAAGAACTAACCAGGTTATTACCAAGAGCATGAATGAGGACAATTGACCCACTAGTTCCCCTGAGATTGATGACCTGCCTCACCCACAAAGGCTAGTGGTTAGGAGAAGGGACTCTGAATTGTACATACAGTAAAGTGTGCTTGGACTGTGTCATTTGCTAAGTTTGCAGGGAAAGATCAAGAAGGCTGGTGAGACTCCACAGAAGCCAGCATTGCCCTTCAGGATTTTGTTTCTCTGCTTTCCAGGACTCAACAGCTTGTGGCCATCCAGGGAGGAAGTGAGATGTGGTGGTCCTTCATCATAGACACAAGTAGTAGGTGTAATGGAAGTTTTGGTTTCTTTAAAATCTCAGTTATGTTATATAAATATGTTTTTGTTTAAATCCCAAGTGTGTAATTTCAGTTTGGGCTTTAGTTTGTCCACAGCTGATAATTGTCTCATGAGGGATATGGTCATTCCCAGATGGTAATGGCCTACCTCAGAGAGGGGTGTACTCTAGGACTCTGAGAATATAAATATGAGAGCCCAAGGGAAAAAAAAAGTGTGGCATGCAGTGAAGATGTGTAGAGGGTTGGCAGTTTGGAAAGATGGATGGTGCGGTGGCTTAGAGACAGACAGAGAGAAACGTTTCAACACAGTGGCTTGGAGGAGCTGCTTGCTGTTTTTGCTGTGATGGAGAATTGGTATAGCCCCAAAAGAACCCATAGACCCTAAGTAGCTGGGAGAAGTAAAGGGGTCGGGTCTGCATCCCCTCTTCCCACTAACCTTCTCACTCCTACCTAGGGTTGGGGGGTTGGATGAGAGAGGCTTTAAGAAACCCCAATAAAATAGTGCTTAAAAATGAGCTCTACAAAGGGGTGGGAGGGAGCCATAGGAAAAACATGACTTCTAGACAGGATCCTTCCCAAAGTCCAAGCCACTAGGAGAGACTGGACTTAATGAGATTTTCAGTCTCTTAAAATCGTTTTCCCATTTTGCAGGTGAATTCTAAATGAATGAATAACCAAGAAGAGCCCATGGAGCAGACTGGAAAGCCTCTACCTAGATCCTTTTGAGAATGGAATGATGTCTTCTGGTTTTTATGTGTGCTAAGGAGAGATTTTATACAAAGTCATTAATGAAGTAGTTGACTAGTGGGAGGGTGCATGCTGGATGACAGCTGGAGATCAAAGGCTGGATCTCCTCTTCCACTTTACTGAGAGAGGGTCATTTTTGTTCCTTATAGTACACTTCATACTGCAGGCTAGCTGGTCCCTGGACTTGCAGCAGATTTTCCAGTCTGCACCTCCTGTCTTGCCATAGGACTTTTGGGTTAGAGTTGTATTCTTCCACACTTGGTTTTAAATGACAAAAACATGGGTTCTAGGATGGTTCTAGGGATCAAACAGGTTGTCAGGCTTGTGTGTTGAAAGGACTTATGCCCACCAAGCCATCTCAACAACCCACAGCTTTCAATGCTTATTGGATGTCAAACACTGTGCTGAGTGCTCCCTTTCATTCCTTCCTCGTTTTGACTCCTTATCAGCAAAGGACCATAATAATCACATGAGTACTTGGGATGGGTCTCTGCAGAAACATTCTGAGCCAAGGCTTGAACACACACAGTAAGTGAAAAGTGTTGGCCTCAGAAAGTGCCAGTAAGAAGTGGTGGCAGGAAAAAGTGGAGAAGGGAGAGGGAGAAGGTCATTCTTGCAGACAACTGGGACTTACTCTTACTGGAACATGATGGGAAAGAATAGGGAAGAAACATCAGGGGTTCCTACCCCTGTTTTAAAGGAGGCCAAGTTGTCTAGAATGCTCCTTAGACTCTGAACTCTTTCTCCTCCACCTCTTTTCTAACCCAGGGAAAGTAGAGGTTGCATTCACAGCTGGAGAGAGCCTGAGGGTTTCTAGCAGGTTCTTCCAGTAAGAAGTTGGCAGCTTACAAAGGAACAGCCAGCAAGCATGAGTGTATGCAGCCAGCAATGGCAGCCACTGCTACAGTAAACACTTGGCTGGGGTCATCTCAATGGTAAGTGGTGGAGCTGCAATTTGAACCCAGTGGCTTGCCTCTAAGTGTGTGCCTTTGACCCTGGTGCTCCTCGACATCACTGCTGGTGGAAAAGAGCAGACAGACACAGCTCCTTTTCTGATGACCCATTTAAAATGTGTTAACATTATTATTCATTCAAACATGGACAAAGCCACAGCTTGCATACCTTGAAAGGACACAAGCCAAAGTCTGTAAAATAAATACAACCTGACATGACCTGGGAAGCTGCTTTAGAAGAATACTCCCTGCAGATGCTGCCTGCTGCTTGTAAGCTGGCACTGCTGCCCTCACTCTGCCCCGGCTCGGTACTGCTGTCCTGGCTGTGCCCTGGCTCAGTTGGACAGCATCCCCTGGGACAGACCCATCTGAAGGGAGTGAGACCAGAGGTCCAGGGCAATTTCTCACCTTGCCAAGTATGGTAAGTAGCTCCGTGGTAGAAGCCTTTAGTGGGCTGCAGTGGTGAGCTCTTCTCTGGCTTGAGAGATGGTCAGCCATTGTGTAAGGAGAGCAGGGGACAGGGACTTTGTGTTTTGTTAGAAACCCTCAGGACCTCTGGGAAGGTGAGCTGTGGGGAGGCAAAGATTAATCTAGTTTCTCTTGAGAGAGTCTTTCCAAGCTTGGCCTCAGGCTCTCATGAGACTAAAACTGACTTCAAGTGTTCAGCCCCTCGTGGTCTATGGTGGAGAGCTTGAGTGAGGCACTAGGGCTCGTGAGCAGCCACAGAACTTCATTGCAGGCAAGACTGCTGGAAAACGGCAGCCTGGCCTTTATTCCCTCAGTTGGAAACTGAGGCTCTATTGTCTAGTGTGCACAATAGTGGGAATTCCAACTTGATGGAAAGGACTTGAGATACAGCTCACGTGATGCAGTGCTTGCTTAGCATACAGAAAGCCTTGGGTTTGATTGCCAGCACCACAGAAACCAGGCATGGTTGGACATGCCTGTGATTCCAGCACTTAGGAGGTGGAGGCAAGAGGATCAGAAGTTCAAGGTCATCCTTGGCTACATAGGGAGTTGGAGGCTGGCCTGGGTTACATGAGCTCTCATCTCAATTACTACTTCTAGATAATTTTAGGTAAACCTGACACGAAGTAGAGTGAGTCATTTTGGAAGAGGGAACCTCAGCTGAAGAAATAACCTCAGTAGATTGGCCTGTGGGGGAGACTATGGTGGCTGATGTGGATTGGTGGTTGATGTGGGAGGGCCCAAGCCATTGTGGGTGGCTCCATCCCAGGGGTGGTGGTTCTGGGTTCTATTAAAATTGGGCTGAGCAAGCCATGATAAGCAAGCCAGTAAGCAGCATGCCTCCATGGCCTCTGCATCAGCTCCTGCCCCCAGGTTCCTGCCCTGACTTTTGATGCCGATCTGTGATATGGAAATAAACCTTTTCCTTCTCAAGCTGCTTTGCTCAGCAATAGAAACCCTAACAAAAAACTAGTGACAGGTGGGCTGGCCAAGCAGAAACTATGGTAGCTTCTCTCTCCTCTTCACTACTATCAGCTTGGTCTCTCCCTCCTTCCCTTTCTCCCTCACTTTTTTCTTTCCACCCTCCCTCTCCTTCCTTCTTTTTTGCCTATCCTTTCCCTCCCTCCTGAGTGGAAGCCACCAGTTTCCACACTACTGCATTTTGAGTAGGGAGGAACAATGTCACCCAGGGCTCTGGCAACATGTGTTCTTTGAAGCAAGCTCATCAATGTGATGAAGAAATAGAAATGGAGAGCAGATCTAATCTATTGGCCTGTTTTTCTAATTACCAGATTGATTTACCAGAGAAATCTCCCCAGGAATTTGACTTCTTGGCAAGGTCTTTGCAAGCTCTAAATTTGTTCTCTAAAACAAGCCCCCATGAAATCCATACAGATTTGGGGGAACCGGGGTCCTCTAATCAGGGCCCAGAGCTTATTTGTTTTCTAATGGAATCTGAATAGAATTTAACGCACAGCCATTCCGCGCGGAGCGCATTCATAATTTTAATTAACAAATTAGGATCTATTTTGCTCCCCTTTGAACGGCAGTCATGTGGGCCTGCTTCCTTTTCGGCCAATTTAGTCAACTCGGATGATTTTAATTACAACAGTCACGAGCACCAGAAATTCCTGCGTCTGACAGATTCGCGACCTGGTCCATTGACTCTCATTTAAAAGCAAGTTCCCTATGAACAGAGATCTCCGAGGGGGCTGGTGGGTGTCAGGAGAGGGGGCTGGGCTCTATGCCCTGGGGCGCAGACAGAGAAGAGCCTCATTTTCCATTCTGAGACCCATTAGTCATGATTAGGAGGTGGCCAGTTCTGCCTGGCCCCGCCTTCGCAGTGTGAAGAAGCAGCAGAATTGAGTTTTCGTTGCCTGGACGTGGAGCCAAGCAGTCCCTCTCCTTGGAAATTTGGCCTGGCTCCCACGCTTCTCAGACACTGACATGCCCAGAAATCCCCAGGGGTCTTGTTAACAGGCACATTCGGATTTAGTATGCTTCTGAGTTGAGGGTGAGGTCTGAGGTTCCTGCTTCCAACCAGCGTGCCAGTGCTGTCGCTCTGCGGACCACACTTTGAGTAGCAAGGATTTATCTGGTTTATGTATTTCCAAAAGGTTTCAGAACCTGAAGGGAGCCTAGTTACTTGAAACACTCTCCCATGGTCAGTGGCAGCAGGGGATGGAGACCCTGCTCCATGCTCCTGCTTATAGCCCAAACAGCTTGTTCCTTTGATTCTGTAGGGACTTTGCTGTGGAAAAGAATTTCAGGATGCGCTAGTATTATTTAGAGTTTAAATTTCTTTCTTTGTGTGCACTCAAGTACTGTGGCACATATGTGGTGGTCAGAGGACAGCTTGCAAGAGTCAGTTCTCTTCTTCCAACCCATGTTGGTCCCATGGAGTGAACTTAGGTCATTAGGTTTGGCTGCAAGCACCTTTTGTTTAGTTCACAAGTCCGATGCACTAGCCCGCTCCTAGGTTGCTTAGCCACCTGTGATTTCATCATTGGTGGCTGCCACCAGGGGCCTGGGATAAAAGCACCCCTGCTTCTTACTTCTATCTCCCCCTCTCCTCTCTTGCACTCAGTCTGCCTCACTTTCTTTCCTGGGGGACCCCAGCATGTCTCTCTTCCTCTCTCTCCACCCCCACAGAATAAAACACTTTCCTATCAGGTCTGTTGTTTGCATAGCATTTTAAAATAAACTGTAACACCTTTACCTGCTAGGCCACCTTGCCAACCCAACTGAGAGATTTTTTTATACAGATTTTAAGCACCAGAGGTAGAAGAATGAGAAACAATAGGAAGAAAATAAGACACAGCTGTGTAAGAGCGTGAGCGACTGAAAAATGCAATTAAGGGTCTTTATAGTAGCTAGATAGAATGTGTTGATGGTCTTAGAACCTTGCCTTTCACTGTGACACCTGGGGTGCTGAAGTAGAGGCATCCCAATTTCTCCTTTCCTACCTAAAGGATGTATCTGAGCTTGTGAGGCCTCTGTGCCTTGGCTGACCAATACACAAGCCTAGGCACAAAGGGCCTATTAGAGGGCATGTAGAGCTGGGACTCCAGGTGAAGTCAGGGACTTGGAAGAGTGAAGGTTGATGGTATCAGCAAACTCAATTGGAGACTGAGTCCATTCTAGAACCTCCTGTTCTTAGCCTTCTCTGTACTAGCACAGTACATGCTGAATTAGCAAAGCTGAGAGACCCCCAAGTACACACTATTCCCTGGAGACTGCTATTAAAAAATGTTGGTCCCAACCTCCCCCCACCCAACCTGCTGTGCAGATGTCTGGGAAATTTATGATGTGTCAACAGTTTAGCCCCAGCATATAGCTGGCTGATGGCTTACAATTAGAAGAGATGAGCCCAGTCCCCTTCTATCACATATTCATGGCATTTATGTGGTCTCAGCAAAGTGAGCATGTGCACATTTAGGGCAGGAAATTTAGAACTATGATGTCATCACCCCAAGAGAAATGGCCAGGAGAATACAAAAGATTAACAGCAGTCCAGATGAAGTGACAATCCCAAGTTTACATGTCTGTGGATTCAAACAAGCTTTTGGATCATAAGCATTTTTATGATATTTTAAGGGACTGGATTTTTTTTTAAACATGATATGTTTGATGACCTCAAGGACTGTTGGTGAATTTGGGGATGTGAGAGTCATATGGTGGCTATATGAAGCAGAGAGATTTTTATCTTTCCAGATTTATATTGAAATACTTATAGAGGAAGTCAGTTGATGTCTGGGTTTTGCTTCAGAATTTGATAGGAGCAGAAGTCAGTGAACGTTTGAAAGATTGGTCATCACTGACAATGGTTAAGAGTTGCATAATGGGTCCATGGGAGTTTGCATTTGGTTGGAGCACATCCCCAAAGTTTCCCATGTTGGCAGCTTGATCCCCAGTGTAGCAATATGGGAGCCAATGGAGCTTTTAAGAGGTAAGACTTAGAAGAAAGTAAGTAGATCATACGGGATGAGACATTGTTCCCAGAAGGAAGGAGTAGTTCTCAGGGATCCTAGTCAGTTCTTCAGAGAAGGTTGCAAGACAAGCCTTACATCTTTTTAAATTCCTACCTCATTATTCAATATCTTTTTTATATAAATCTCCTATGAGGCCGTCTGTCACTAGGTAATAAAGGGTCCCTTCACCAGGGTTCAGAAGGTGCTGGTCTCATGCTTGTTGACCTCCATGACTGTGACTTTAATAAACCTTTCTTCATTACAGGTTACCCAGCCTCCAGCAGTTTGTTATACTAGGAGAAGAGATGGATATACCATCTCATATCCCCTTCACATTAGGCTGAAAAAGAAAGAAAAAAATGACAAGAGCAAGATGAGCCCATCTGACCGTATCTGACCATAGGAAATGAATATGACTTCACTGTTTGCTTTTTGCTGTTGTTCTTGTTTTTGAGATGGGCCATGATACATAGCCCAAGCTGTTTTTAAACTCAAAATCCTCCTACATTAGCCTCCCATGTTCTAGGATTGTAGGCATATATCATCACAACCAGTGTTGTGTAGCTATTTCTTCTTCTTCCCTGGGAGGAAGGTATAGGGAGTGACCCCCCGCCCCCCAACCTCACAAGAAAGTTACAAGAATTTGCAAGATGTGTACAAGACTAAGAGATCATTTCCTGTGGTTAAATATGCAGTAATCCATTTTTGTGAGAAAGGAGACTCTGTAATGGCACCACCTTCAAGTTGGGCAGAGTATGCCAAAGATGAAGTCTTCGTGAGCCATTACACACGCTCAGGTGGGCTTTTAGATGATTCAGTTGCCAGTTCATTGGAACTCCTATAAGTAACCCCCCTGTCCATGTTTCCATAAGTAACCTCAATACACTCATTGGCTTAGTAAGCTAAACCTGAGAGGAATTGCCTTTTCTGTCATCTTGTGATCTTATCTATCTGATTTAAATAGACATTTACTTCTATGTCTCCATGAAAAAGTCATTGCAACATCCAGTAAAATTTCCATTTGGAAGAGTGTGTGAGAGCTTGCTACTTCAGTCTTTCTAGGGAGAACACCTTAATTTATTTCTTATGTCCTTATGACTTATGTCTTCTGTCTGTCTGTTTCTGTCTCTATCTTTCTGGTTTAGTAGGATCTTGGGGACCACTGTATTGAATTGTTTGATCCCTATCCTCACCCATAGTAGCACACCAGCTAATGCAAGCAGACTGGGATCCTGATCCTGAGAGTGTTCCAGATGAAATTATGAGTTGAGAAAGTGGGCTGGACTATGTCCATCAGAACCAAAGCTGACTAAGGTGAAAAGTATTTTGCTTCTAAATGAGTTGTACAAAGAATGGTGGAGATGGGGATAATCATGTGACCAGGTGAGGTAGAACTAGATGAGGTAGGAGATGGATGGCAGGTATCAGTAATAGTTGCTCAGGATCACAAAGGTTCTTAACAGTGTTGAGAGCAAAAACAAACCTTGTTCTGCTTTAGTTTATAATAGCTAAATAAGTCCCATAGCTGCTCTACCACTTTATGGGATGGATATCTTGAAGTAGGTGTCAATATCATTCCCATTTTTCAGCTGAGAAAACTTTGCCTTGAAGAATTTAATTAAGGGTGGGCAAGATGGCTCAGCAGAGAAAAGATGCTTGGTGACCTAATTTTGACTTCTGGGACCCATATGGTGGAAAGAGAGAATGGACTATTGAAAGCTGTCCTTGAACCTACACATGAATGCTATGATAAACTCACCCACACACATACACACACTAAAACAAACAAAGAAATGTAAAAAAAGAAAAGAAAAGGAGAGAGAGAGAGTTTAATCAGTGTGTCCTATTTTGTTCCACTCCTGGTAAAGGATGACATCCAGGCCCAGGCAATGTTAGGACATTCCTGAATGAATAGAGTCTTCTCTTCTTTAGTAGGAAACCACTTCTATAACACTCGGGCTGAATGCACAAGAACTGTAAGATGCAATTGCATGAATAAAAGGAGCAGAAAATAATGAATAATCTCTTTGCATGTCATTGTCCTTGAACTTGTTAGGATTGTAGATTGCATTCTTTTTATTTAGGAGCATTTACAATCCCATGAAGCCAAGTACTGGAGGTTGCAAGGATTTCTATGTGAGCCTGCTGAGCCCCAAATAGTGGCAACCTTCACTTCAAATTCGCATTACTCAATTTCTTTTGTGCCAAGGATTACTTTTGGCAGTTGGGGACTTTTTCTGAGGTGTGTTGACAAAGACTTTTGCTTAGGCCTGTTGCTCTGTCCACTGATGCTAGGAATCAGATTAGCTTGACTCCCTTGAAAGGTTCTTTAGTTGTAGCCACTAACGCTAGGCCAAAATTGACCTATAAACAAATAGTTCTGGATGGAGAGTTGCAAAATTTACTGAGAACCAACCAATAAAAAGTTAAAAAACAACAAACAATTCCACCAATTTATGTTTATGTTGCCAGGGGATAAACAAACAAGCAGTTCTGGACAGGGTTCGTGATTTGACACTCACCAAGATTACACAAAATGTTAAAAAAACAAACAAACAAACACAAAAAATTCCACCTATAGATATATCCTGTCAGGGGATATTCAGAATAGCAGAATGACTTATAATGCCCTCAAACTTGGAACAATCCAAATACCAAATGACATGTAGACACAGAAACAAACTGGAATATTACACAGCAACAAAAAGAAAAGAATATGGCTGAATTTCTTAGAAAAATGTTTAAAAAGGAAGCTGGCGATGTAAGAAAATATGTCTGATATTTTCCGTTTATGTGAGGTTCTCATAAAATACAAAATTTATCTACAGTGATAAGAATCTAAGCTATGGTTGCCTTTAGGGACTAACTGATTGGAAATGAGCACAAGGGAGGTTTTTTAACTGCTGGTCTTAATTCTTACATTCCCCAAATACTTTAGTTTTATCTCTCTTTTTATTTTGGGAGAATATTTCAGGTCCTTCTCCAACAGCTCAAGGCTTTGCACTCAAACAAAAGCATCCATCCATTTGAGATCATTTAAGGAGAAAGAGATGTACTAAAGTATATTACATGGCTACTGAACCCTAGGGAGGGCCAAACATCTGGTATTGGATGCTTTGGAGCCAGGGCAGTGTAGCCAGGATAACAGCAGGGAACACACACCTATATCCGGTAGCTCAACATCTTTGGCCCTGGCATCAGATAGGAGAAGCACAGCCTCAGAGGCCTCAAACTGTAACATTCTGAGTCTCCTTCTCTTCCTCCTCCTCCTTGGCCTTCTTTCTTTTCTTCAGTTTTTCAAGACCGGGTTTCTCTGTTTAGCCCTGGCTGTCCTGAACTCACTTTGTAGACTAGGCTGGCCTTGAACTCAGAGATTCACCTGCCCCTGCCTCCCTCATTGCTGGGATTAAAGGCATGTACCACTACCATCTGGCTTCTGTCCCCCCCCCCCTTTAGAAGATTGCTGTCTCTTGTGGGTCTGGAGCTGCACAAAATTCAGAGCCCAATCCAGATCTTATAGTGTGATAGATTGCTGAAACAAAGGTTGTGTGTCCAACGTCTGATTACAGAGGATCCTGGGAACTGAAATCTGTAGATTCCAGGCTCTGGGATAAAGGAAGGCAAGCTGAAAGTCTGTCTGAACCACTATGCCCCACTTTTGCTTCTGTTTTTCAATGGAATTTGAGTAGTGAACATCAGGGAAGTGGTACTTTAAGTCTTTGTCCCTGAAGAGGTATCTGGATACCTGTCCCCTCCCCCCCAGAGGACAACAAAGCATTTGTATCAGAAATGTCATTATTCTTTTGAAAGTTCTTAACTAGGCACAAGGGCAGAAACAGTCAGTCGCTGCCACTGGGAATAAGCACTCAGTCATCTTCAAACAGGAAATAGAGGGTTGCCGTGAGCTTGTCTTCTGCACAAGCACACAGGCCCCACTGATTGGTACACTACAGATGCCTGGCACCAACAGAAGCAGTGGAAGCTGTGCAGACACTGCAGGGGAGAGCTGGGTGCTGCTGGCTAGATGCCAGAAGCAAACAGTCACACTGTGTGTCCATAACAGCTAAGTTCATAAATGCCAATCTCAAATCAGAGTTCCAAACACCCTTCCATTGCTTGATTTATCTGAGAAACAAAGGGTCCGAAAATAGAGCTCAGTGGTAGAGTGCTCACCTCACAATGCCCAGGATCTGGTTCAGTCCCCAGTACTGAAAAAAGCTCCATGCACTCCCACACTGGGCGTCAAGTAAGCGTTAAGGCTACAGAAGTCCCCTTGCAAGACCTCACTTCGTCTGCATACCTGTTTGGTGAGTCCTTTCCTTTTATTTCCTTTAAAAATTCTGTTTATTGTCATTGTGGGAGGATGGGTGATGTGTGTGGGTATGAAGGTGGATGTCAGGTACAACTTTGTGGAGTCCATTTTTCTCTTCCATCCTTACATGGGTTTTAGGAATTGAACTCATGTAGTCAGGCTTCATAGCATTTGCTTCCATCCGCTGAGCCATCTTACAGGCCCATTTGAGGGGTTGATTTTTTTTTTTTTTTTTTTTTTTACATTTAGCCCGCAGAACTCTCTCCCATGCCCTGAGGCTGCCCTCAGCTGGCCCATGGTTTCAGAGGAGACTAAAAATCACTGATTCAAAAAACACAGTAGAGCCATTAGTCAAATTTCACCCACAAGAAAGAAAGAAGAGTAACTCCCAGGACACCTCAGGGGATTCCTACAAATGTGTTCTGCTATTTCCTGAAAAATCCAGAGTGTTTGTGACTTAGAGACTATATTAGATAATTGTAGCTGACTTTCACCAACGCAGTAAGGTGGCTGTATCTTTTTCTTAGTTGTTTTCATACTTCTTTCGAGTTGGATAGTACTTGTGTGGGAGGGAGTAGTCTGGGCCTTGGCTTTTAGAATAGGAACTGAGTTGGGGGCGGGGGACCTCCTGGGACAGAGAGAGGAATCCCCATTCACATCTAAGAGGAAGCTTAGTTTGAAGGAGAGAACATTGTGGGAAAGGCCAGCCAGGTGGCAAAGACTAGAGATTGTGTGGTTGAACACCATAGGAAACATGGTGACCTCATCAAGTAACTGTGAAGCAAAACGCTTTGGAAGTCTTCAAGGATACAGGTGGTGTAGAAATAAAGGAAGCATGGTACTCTACTTCAGGGAATTCATGGAGTAGAGAACCTGGACAATAGTGAGGTTCCTATTGCTGTGATAAAATACTGACCAAAACCAATTTGGGGAGGGAAAGGTTTATTTCAGCTTACAGTCCATCCATCATGAAAGGAAGTTATCACAAAACTCAAAGTAGGAACGTAGAAGTAGGAACTGAAGCAGAGGCCATGAAGAAATGCTACATATAGGCTTGCTCTCAATGACTTTCTGAGCTTGCTTTCATGTATAAACCATGACCACTTGCCCAGGGCTGATATGACCTTTAGTGGGCTGGCCCCACACATAAATCATTAATCAAAAAAAAAAATTAGCTACAAATTTGCTGACAGGCCAATCTGATAGAGGTATTTTCTTAGCTGATGTTCCCTCTTTCCAGATAACTCTAGCCTGTGTCAAATTGGAAACAACAACAACAAAAACTAATGAGGAAAACCTGGTGAAAACGTTGGCAGTCTTAGAAGACCTCCAGACTGGAAAGAGGTCCTCACCTCTACTTCCCTTCCCACAGTGAGGCAGTACAGAGACTGATGGCATCTACAGAAATGGATTATTCCAAAAGAACAATGTTATCTGATTTAGTTACTTTTCCTGTTGTGGTGACAATAAAACACTCTCATAAAGGCTACACGAGGAAGGAAGAGTCTCTTTTGGCTTGCAGTTACAGGCTATGGTCCATCCTGTGTGTGGACAGAAGGAAGTTTGAGGAAGCTCGCCGCATTGCATCTGACGTCAAGCAGAGGGGGATGAGTGCTTGAGCCTCGATTGTTTCCTCCCTTATATGTGCTGCAGGACCCAGAAAATGGTGCTGCCCTTACTTAATATGGGTCTTCCTACCTCAATTAAGCTAATCTAGATAATCCCTCACAAGCATGCCCGGAGGCTCCTGCTTCCAGGTGACTTTGGATTCTGTCAAGTTGAAAATCAATCAATATTCTCTGAGAGAGAGATCAGGTGGGTTTTTTTTTTTTTTCTGTAAGAAACTGAAGAACAAACTAAACCTGGCTCGAATAATGAAAATATCAAGGAAGAAGTTCGATTACTTGGTTGGCTAATACAGTTCTTTAGTCAAGCCATAAAAGAAATAGAATTTTCTACCTTTCCATACCTTACCTGGTGTGGTAGTTTGAATGAGAAAGGCCCCCAGAGGCTCATATACTTTAATACTTGATCCCTACTTGGTGAAACAGTTTTGGAAGGATTAGGAGTGTGGCCTTGTTGGGGAGAAATGTGTCACTTGGAGTTGGGTTTGAGCTTTCTTTTTTTTCTTCCCTTCTTTCTTTCTTATTTTTTTCTTTCTCTTTTTTAAGACAGGGTTTGTATGTGTAGACTTGGCTGTCCTGAAACTCTCTTTGTAGACCAGGCTGACCTCAAACTGAGAGTTCCACCTACCTCTGTCTCCCAAGTGCTGGTATTAAAGGAGTGTGCCATCCAACCCCCAACCCCCACCCAGTTCCACCCCCACCCCTGGCCCCAGCTGACTTTGAGCTTTTCAAAGCCCCACACCAGTCCAATCTCATTTCTTCCTACTGCAGGAGGATCAGGATATAAGCTCTTGGTTAGTGCTTTAGCACCATGCCTGCCTGCCTGCTGCCATGCTCCCAAAATTATTACTATCAAGCACAAAACCTCTGAAACTGTAAGCAAGTCTCCAAATTAAATGCTTTTTTTTATATAACTGCCTTGGTCATGGTGTCTCTTCACAGCAATAGAATAGTAAGTAATATACCTACAGTATTGGCATTTAAACTTCAACTTGTTGCTTTATGGTGACAAAGTGGTTAACATAGCTCCAGTTATGATTCCTTCACCCAATCTAAAGCAGAGCATAAGCAGACATTTCTTTCTTTTTTAATCAGGAAGGCTTATTTTCCCAGGCTCTTCTTTCTCAGGTTCCGCAAGGTTATATGCCCTGATCTAGCCACAAGGGAGCTTTTCATAAGGGAGAAAGTGAACATATAGTAGTTTTAGCTTTTTAGAGGAGATGAAATGAAACAAGAAGAAAGAGGTGGGAGGAAGAGGCAGAGGCAACCAACAGCATCTTCTATAGCTGCTCTTCTGTCAGCAAAAACTTCCCAGAGGTATATGAAAAGTCAAACTCACTCTTGGTTGTTGTTACTGTTTTGAGACAGGGTCTCAAAAAGCCCAGGCTGACCTTGAATCCACTGTTTAGCATCTCATCACCCTGTATCTGCCTTCCTGGTGCTGGCTCAGTTCACTTTTCACATCACAATACAGGCTTAGCATAGAGTGAACATCCACGGTGTCAATTTGTTTGCCGAAGCTCATGGCCTGCTGAACACTCTGATGAGCTTCCCCCTTTACTCTTCTCTCCTGTGAAATGAAGATCATTGTGGGGGCAAACTTTAGAGTACAGTACCTGTTAATGGCTTTGTTTTCCCTCTCTGGATCCCAAATGGCAACTAGCCCATCTTCTGTTGTCTTTTCTCTTGCCGTTACCATTTTCTAGCTTTTTCTTTCTAATTCTATTTTAGACTGACAAATCCAGTAGTCATGCCTGTCGGACAACTCTACTGAATACAAGGCAATGATATCAGTCTTAGGAACCTGACAAGTGCTGTTCACGTTCATGTGGTGGCCAGAGCAGCATCAAGACTTCTCTTCTGCTTTACTTCTCTTCCGTTCTCTCTGTCTTCCTTCCTCTGTGAGATAACCGTTGAGCTAACTGATAGTTTCAAAACTTTGATATATGGAACAATATGAAACTTATAGAAAGTTACCTAAACAGTGAGTGTGTGTGTTCTCATATACATGTATTTACATGTCTATGGAAATATACATACACATATTAGGATGCAACAACTGTAACTTTTTTACAGAGTCCTGTTTTCTTTTTTTCTTCATAACTTTTTATTGATTCTTTGTGAGTTGCACATGTAACCCAGTCCTGCTCATCTCCCTTTGCCCCCATACCCCCCTTCATTCTTGCAACCTCCCTTCAAAATAAAACACACACACCAAAATCAAAAAGCAAAGCATACAAAACATCTCATCATGGAAGCTATACTATGTCACAGTGTTTCCCACAGTGTAGCATGCTGTCCACACATCTTCACTTGCAAATGTTCATTGCAGTGAACCATTGGGCTGGTTCAAGTTTTCTCTGGATTGTGTGACACCATCAATATTGGATCCTCATCAGGACTCCTCCTGGTTACCCTGTTGTTGCCCTGTGTCATGGAGATCCTGCAGCTATGGATCGGCAGGCCTGATCCTTTCACACATCCTAATTGTCCGCAGACGATACAGATTTTGGGGTGGGCCAACTCAGAGCTGAATCTGGGCCTGGTGTGCTGGCTCTCCCTTATCTGTACTCTCCCTATTGCTATAGCCTTCTAGGGGCTGGGTCAGCTTTCCCACTTTCCCACTCTCAATTCTGGCTCACCCATGCCTTCCCTATCAGGGCCAGCTCCACTGGATTGCCCAAGTGAGATGCATAGCCCACTCTCCTGAGTGCTCCAGCCAGCAAGGGCCAGGGCCAGGGCCAGTTCACCTGCTGTCATGACCCCGGGGTCAACTCTTTTGACTGCTGCAGGTGGTGAGGCATGGGAGGGAGAGCATCATCCCCATACCCACGCCACCTTATGGCAGAGCCATCTCTCCAGCACTCTCACACCAAGGACTGGCTCACCTGCACCCCTGCCACAAAGGTCAGTTCTGCTGTGCTGTCCAGGTGAGGTGCAGGGCCTGTTCTCCCAAGTGCTGTAGTTGCTGGTGGTGGTGGTGGTGGGGATAGCTCTCCTGAACTCATGACCCTTTGGGCTGCTTCCCTGCCTGCCAGAGTAAGCTCTCCCACACTCATACCCTCGGGCCGGCTCATCGCCATCCCCTCCACCAGGGCCAGCTCCATTGTGCAATGAGGGGTGGGGCCCGTTCTGTACAGCTCCTGGACATCCACCTGGTTTATGGCAGCTGCTCAAGCCCAGGACATCCCTATGTTTTCTAGTGGGAATATGAGCCATCGATATGAATACTGTTCCCTGCTGCTGCATAGCCATGGACTCATACACGGCCCTAAATGACAGCTCAGGCTGGGACCTCACCATGGCCCCAGGAGGCCAGGCTGGTCACTCACAACAGGTACTCCTCTCCACCCTCGAGTCCCCAGTTCCATTTCCCTTCCTAATGCTCAAGCTGTTCCACTTCTCTTTCTCTCCCATCTGAGCACCAGGTACTTCTACTTTCCGGTGGCTTCTGCTGTAGGCTGACCATGTGACTGGCGGGCCCCTGGGTGACATCCTCCTTCTGTGCTGTGTGGTGTGGCAACAAATGGTTACCTATGGCCAGCCTGTGACATGGGGTAGAGGGCAGGCCTGTGGGTGGCAGGATGGAATAGGGGTCTCTCTCTTCCTCCTCCTTGCTGCACTGCCTGGATTTGATTGGATTTGCTTTCTATGTGTCTCAGGCCTATGATAGCTTTGGCCACCAAGTCAGGCATCAAGCTAGGATGAGCAAAAGACTGCCATCGGCTCTGCCCCTGACCGATATAAGAACACCACCACCAAGATATCCCTTTGCCCATTGCCAGGTGGCTGAGTCTTGTTTTCTTTCTGCATGCACAGACTCACTCCATCCACACATGCTTGCTATTGTTACTATAGGTTGAAACCAAAAGTGGTTCTAATTTCAGATTTGAGGAATTTTGTTACCTTTGTATTTGTGTAATGTGATATCTTCTGGAGGGGACCCAAGTCTAAATGTAAAATCCAAGAACGCTTCTATATACCTTATATACATAGCCTAACTCTAACCCCCACAGTAACCTTAACTGGGAATTGTATACAATAATTTTTGTGCTTTCATTTCTGAGACAAGGTCTCATGCAGCCCAGGCTGGCCTCATATTCACTATGTAGCAAGGATGACACTGAACTTTGGACCCTCCTGCCATCCCCTCCTGAATGCTAGGACTACAGGCATCCTACCAAGCCCAGTATGTGATGCTGGGAACGGAATCTAGGGCTTTTTGCATGTTAGGCAATCGTGATGCCAAATGAGCCTCAAATGCAGCCTTGCCCCTGCAGGTGTGGGAGTTCCACTTGTGCTATTGAGTTCAGGATGAAAGGCGTGTCAGGCTTTGGATGTTTGGTATGATTCTGAGTGTTCTCATGTAGCAGAACCCTAGATACTCTTTTAAATTGCAGTCAACATGACATTTGCATTCTAAATGCTTTTGCTCTGACCTCTTAGGGGCATGCACATTCTTCTGTGTATCCATACTATAGTGACCAAATGCAGCATCTCTGACATTGATTTAATACTGTCACCGACTATCGAGACCTTATTGAATATCACCATTTGCCCCGATCATATGCTTTAGAATATCATTAGTCTTTTGATGCAGGTTCCAAACCAGGATCCTTCATTGAATTTAATCAGAGACCTTTCAAAGCCACGACTGGGGTCGGGGGGTCTGTGTTCTAAGAGCCAAGCATTCCAGAAAATTCACCTCTGGGTAATTAGTCCCCCTTTAAGTTGACAGCCACAAAAGACTTTCAACTTTTCAAAAACTTTTGTCTCTGCTTTCATCCCCCTTGATCCTTACATCAGCCCTGGGAGGGAAGAAGGGCACAGGTCAACATCTCCATTTTATGGATGAGGAAACAGAGATGCTCAGGGTCAGTCAGCAGGCTCAAGCTGGGAGATGTGTCACAGCTCCTGGCTTTGCCTAAATCCCTGGCCCTTTCCTGCAGTCTCCAGCAGAACAGCAGTCAAGAGCTCAGCTGGACCTCCTGCCTGCAGCTGAAAACACCTCTTGTCTTCCACATGGCAGGTGTCCCTATGGAGTCAGAGATGAGGTAAGCATTCTTTCTCACCCAGCAGTGTTCCATAGTATACTGGCTTCTCCAGCTTTGCTATGGCTGCCCCATGCAGAGCCCTTTGGGTGTTACCACCCCCACAGCCAATGTGTCCCTGGGCATCTAGCAGCCAACATTTCTACTCCCTTGTGCAAGGTTTTTTTTTTTTTTTTTCCTGTGTTTCAGAAAAGAGAAGTGTGGTGCCCCTTCCATTGTGTTCTAAGCGTAACCTTGTACTAGTGTCAGACTAGGAATTGGGATGTGTGTGTGTGTGTGTGTGTGCGTGTGCGTGTGTGTGTGTGTGTAGACACGCATGTGTATATGTGTGTTGAAGAATGAGATTCACGTTAGGTATATTCCTCAACCTCTTTCCGTGTTATTCTTTGAAGCAGGGTCTATTACTGAAACTGGAAGTCATCATTTTAGTTAGGTGGACAGACTAGTAAGCCTGAGATTTGCCTGTCTTTGTTCATCGCACTGGGATTACAGGCATGTACCTTCACACCAGCAGGGCATATGCATTATGGGACAATAGCAGGCAATGAAGCAGAAAACGTATAAAACAGTTCTGAGACAATGTTTGCTAAAGAATTGATGATTCCTTATAATTTTCAAACCACATTTTCCCTTTCTTAATACTTTGAACATACAATAAACAAGAATTACTAGAAAAAAATTAAAGACCACAAAATAAGCCCCAATTCTTCATTTTTATAACCACCTTATAAAATCAATACCTAAGTTCTCCTCTGCATACTCTAAGTTTTTTGTACTTATTGAAAAGTGATAAGAAACAAGGGCTACAGTGATTGCTCAGTTGTTAAAGCGAAATCATGCAAGCATGAGGACCTGAGTTCAATCCCTAAAGCCCATGTAACTGCCAGGTGTGGAGGTGTAAGCCTGTAATCCCAGTAGCTATATTATGAGATTTGTGGCCTTTTAGAAGGAGGGCTGGAGAGCAGAACCAGCTCCCTTCCTGTGTCAGACCACAAGATACCATCTACCAATCATGATATAGAAGGAAAGTCCTCATCAGATGCCCAGAAGATTCTGGTGTCATGATCTTAAGCTTCACAGACTCCAGAAATATGACCTACATGAATCTCTATTCCTTTTACTGTTATTTTAAAAATAATCTGTCCTCAGGTATTTTGTTACAGTAACAAAAAGCCAAGGAAAACAATTGGTTCTCTTTGTTTCCCTATTTTACTTCTCTAAGACCATGACTTCCTGGGATATTCTCTTGACACTGGAATTCTTATCTCAGTCTGCTTCTGGAGAGAACCTAACCTGATATACTGACTTAATTTTCCCATTGATTCTAGAATCCTGTTATACCTTGTAATGCTTGGATATGCTTTTGAAATGACATACCTAGGGGCATTAGCTGTAGCTCTTTTGACAGAGTACTAGTCTTAAGGTCTTAGTTACTGTTCTATTGCTATAAAGAGACACTATGACCAAGGCAACTTATAAAGGAAAACATTTAACTGGGAGGGTTGTTTACAAAAGATGAGTCCATGAGCAAAAAAATAAAAAATAAAAAAACGTCTTGGGGAGGATGCTAGCAGTCCGGTAGGCATAACATTGGAGCAGGAGCTAAGAGCTTCCCTGTTGAGTCAACAACCAGGAGGTAGAGAGTTAGTGACTGGGCCTGGCATGGGGTTTTGAAACCTCAAAGCCCAGATCTAGTAATACAGCTCTTCCAATGAGGTCACCCCTCCTAATTCTTCCCAAACAGTTTCACCAACTCGGGACCAAACATTCAAACATATGAGCCTATGGGGACTATTCTCATTCAAACTACCACACCTAGCTAAGATAAAACCCCGAGTTCAGTCCCCAGTACTGCATGAACACAGACAGGCATGCCTATAATCCTAGCACTCAGAAGGTTAATGCATTAGGATTGGGAAATTTAAGGTCATCTTTGGCTAATTTTGAGGTCAGACTGACCCACAAGACAAAAAAAAAAAAAATTCAACTGGAGCTTTAAAAAAAAAATCACCCAAACTTTCTACACAGAAGTCTATTAAAAAAATACTTCAAGTCTTTAGAGCATTCAAGAAGCATTTAAAAATTCTGCCCATGTCTTAATTCATTTAAAAAAATAATTACGCATGAGACCTCCTGAGACATGATCACCTATACCTATGTATGTTTTCATTTCACAAGAGCATGGAATTGTCCTCTGCTTTCCCCCCTTTTCTCTGCCTTATCCACATAAAGGCTCAAAGGTTGCACAGGCTTTGAGTCTGCCTTCTTAGCCCCAGAGGTCCCAGGAAATCCTGGGAGACAGCAGCGCTGTGAAGCAAGATCATATTCATTCTCGGAGTCTTCCGAATACATTGGATTTCAAAGGAGCTGAGCGCAAATCAAAGTAAAGAGTCTTGGCTTTGCTCCCTGTCTGCTGTTTGTATATTTTACATTATGCATAGGTGGGAGGGGGGGCCATGGTGGGGCCCTGCTGGTTATAACCACAATCAATCAATCCCAACCTATTTTCAGTACCTGCCAGCCATTGGGACAACTTCCAGAACTATCAGAGTCTCCTTTTCATTATTTAAAGACTGGTTGAGAGGACACAAAAATACTTAATGAAAGGGTCAGGCTGACCAAGTGACAAGGCAGCTTAGGGCTGGAAGCCCAGGCTGCCTTAAAGGCACTAGCATATTGGAAACTGTGCTGTCAGCTGGGCCTCTGGGCATTATTTTCACTCCACGAGTCAGGTAGGCCACTGTTGGGCAGCACTTAGCTCTAGTCTAATGCATTTGAGGCACCACATGGGCTAAGGAGATGGTTCATTCAGCTTCCCCACTACCTTTGAAACCTCCAGCTTTGCTCGGAGCCAAGCTTCCTGCTCCAGGGGGAGAGTGGCCCATGGCAACGGTGCTTCTGCAGACAGGCTGTGCTCAGCAGCAGAGTTAGGCAACAGAACTGGAAAGTAAAGCTTGCATCATCATGCCCCTGTGAACAACAAAAGCGGGTACCCTGCGTTTTTCTTTGACCAAGTGAGTAGTGTTCAGTACTGCACCAGAGGCCTTCAGGCTGGCTGACAGCTGAAATCTGGCCAGTTACACTTGTATTTTGGATAAATAAGTAATTTTGTAAATATAAGTATGTCCCCAATAATGCATGGAAATTCTCTCTCTCTCTCTCTCTCTCTCTCACACACACACACACACACACACACACCTGAAATTCAAATTCAAATCTGTCTGTTTGTCTGCCCCCTTCACCATCTATCTATCTATCTTGGACAGGGGCAACACTGAAGACAGAACCCAGGGCCTCATCTATGCTAGGAAGTGCTCTCCCACGGACTGAACCACCAGTTTTGCCCGAAGTTCACATGTAATTAGCCACCTAGGAATTTGGTTGCTTGCTCCTGAAACCTGCCCAGGATTATCAGTTCTACTTCTAAACACCTTCTTTTGACTGGAATTTGCATTTTTGGTCCTGCTCTTGATTTGCTCTTTGCCTCCTTGGCCTGTTCTAGGGTGACAGGAGCACATCACCATGATTGGCTTCTACTTAGGGGCAAAGGATCTGAACTTGGGACATCTTACTTGTGTAGCTTGTACTTTATCTGATGAGACATAACTCCAGCACCATTCTTAGACAAAATAAAACAACAACAACAACAACACATACAACCCCCCCCCTTTTTTGTAGCTGGTTTTGAGATCTATTAGACCAAAATGTTCTGTACCTGAATGGAAAGCCACAGGGTGCCTACAATGAAGGGGTGGTGTGACAGTGCTAGAAATAGTCAGTGCATTCATTTAAATGGACACCATCACTTTAAATTCTTGAGTGCTTGCATTCCAGAAGGTAATGAAGGCAGCTGGTTTGGTTCAGAGCTTTCTGAGGGTGGCTCAAGAGCACCTGCAGGCTGTGTGCAAAGGCAGGTGGCTGGCCCTCCGGCTTTCTCATACAGCAGATCTGTCAGAAGAAGCCTAATCATGTGCATTTCTAGTAAGTTCCCAGATGAGGAGGCTGCTGCACACTTGGGGTGTCCATGTTGCAGATCACTAAGTGTGAACCAGCAGTCTCCCTTTAGCCATGAATCTGAAATTACCTGCAATCAATCACAATAGAAATGTACTGAATGGAAAACTCTAGAAGCAAACAATTCATAAATTTTACATTTAATTTTGTCATAATTCAGTACTACTTACAGTTTTAGGCATTCCCCGGATATCTTGGAGCATGTTTGCCTTGGGTAACAGTGGACCCTTCTAATGTCATTTGTAACCGGGGCTGAGCTGATAGTCTAGAGAATGAGGTTGACATTCGCTCACCCATTCCCCATCGGTTTAGCTCTACTGAAATGTTACTTAAGGGCTGTGTAATGGTTGATGTTTTAATGCAACTGTGCTATGTAAGAAACCACCTTCCAAGTTTCCATGCCTCACTACCACAAAAAGTATTCTATTTCACAACTCACAGATCTAAAGGTTGGATAAATTTCAAGATGTGCTAGACTTGAGTTCAGGCTTCAGTTTGGATTCACATTTGCTCCACATAGATTCAATCTAAGACCAATGCATGATGCAATTGCAATGAATGTTTGGGTTATGATCTTATAATAAAAGATGGAAACCTCATGATAGCTGGTGGATACTCAAAGCTTTAACTTTTAACTGACTGTGCTGCCATTTTCACCTATTAGTCAAAGAAATTCTCAAGGCCAAATTCAAAGTCAGAAGATGAGTTTTTGACCCACCTTAGGTTAACAGGTGTGCATTGCCATGGTTGGCTTCCAGCTTAGGTTAGGTGTGCATTGCCATGGTTGGCTTCCAGCTTAGGTTAACAGGTGTACATTGCCATGGTTGGCTTCTACACAGGGGCTAGGAAAATTTTTTTGAAGAATGCCTGGGGCTAGAGAGATGGTTCATCAGATAAAGTACCTGCTACACAAGTATAATGACCTGAGTTTATATTTGAGTTATATTCTGATGACATGGAAAAGTATCAGAGACAGGAAGTGTAAGGCCTAACATAAAGTTCTGAATACCTCTAGAGGGAGGAAAGTGTTCTCTGCTTCTGATAAACAGATTGCCACCAGAGGCAGAGGCGCAAAGATTCCTGGAGGTACTAGCAATGAGACATAGATCTGACAGGCAGCAGGGGCTAGTAATGGAAATAGGCTCACAGCTGGGTAGAGATGGCAATGGCCTCACAGCTCTTATGCACTCCTATACCATACAGCCAAAGTGCTCGGAACTGGGCTCAGGCTGCATTTCTAGAAATCAGGGCTGGGGATGACTTGGGGGGGACCAGAGCTAAACTGGACCACATCTGCAAGGCAAGGTGTGGAGCTGGGGTAAATTTGTTAGTGTGTGTGTGAGAGAGAGCCAGAACCAGAGAGGCGCGCACGCACCTGCGCATGCATGCACACACACACGCACACACACACACACACACACACAGAGAGAGAGAGAGAGAGAGAGAGAGAGAGAGAGAGAGAGAGAGAGAGAGAGAGAGAGAGAGAGAGAGAAACAAGATCTCTCTCAGTGAACCTAGAGCTTGTTCCCCTGTCTAGCCTGGTGAACTAGTGCTAGTGCTGGGGCTACAGGCATGTGCTAACCCTGGCATGTTACATGGGTGTCACATATCTGAACTCAGGTTCCCATGGTTGAAGCAGCAGCACTTTAGCCTTCTGAGCCATATCCCCAGTCCTGAGACCTGTTCTTTTGTTTGTTTGCTTGATTGTTTGTTTTTAATCAAAGGGCTAGCAAACACAACTAGATACAAAAAGAAATATGAGTGAATCTGTGGAGAGTTGTGGACACCTGGCACCTGAGGGGAAGGACTTCATTCAACAATGGTGCATCTGCATGGGACCTCAGGTGACAAAGAGGCATTTGGAAAAGCATCAAGTTTTTGGGACAGGAGAAGGGAAGTGAATCTGAGCAACTTTCTCAGGAGGGAGGTTAGCCATCACAGGCATAGCTGGTGAGTAGGAGTTTGTCACCAGATGAGAGACTTTGTTAGCATGCGGTGGAAAGAATTAGTGTGACACCCCAAGCGGCAGTGAGCGTCCTCCATTTTCCATGGAGTCCATATGAGTTCTTATCTTTTTCCCCAGCCCCTTACTTAACAGCAGGCCCCGCCTCTACTTCTTGGCATCCTGCCCAGTGCTCCAGGCTGCCCTGCTGCCCACAGCTGTCTTTGTATTTCCGGGTCACTGACATTTTATTGCCTGTGAGTTTCAAGGATATTTTCTCCCCTCAAGTAATTACCACAGAAATTATGTGGTTTGATCCTGCATTGATTAAACAAAACAAACAAACAAAGAACTCCCAAGCAGTCTAAGCTAGTGAGCTCTCTAGGGACTAGCACCCAGAACAACTACCTCAGTGCTAAGTATATACTGTCTGCAACGCCATGCCTCTTCAACTGCTTGTTTCTCTTGTTTAGCTGAGCTGTACTACCTGGACATTCTTATGAGGCTGGTCTTCGACCTCCCAAGAACAGGCATTTAGTATGGGAGGAAAAGCCAATTCTGAGGCCTGAGGAGAAAACTTGGCTAAGACGCTGATAGTGTGTTCAGCTTGGGCCAGGCCCAGACAACCTGGCAGCTTGGGGGATGCAGCTTCAAGGATTTTGCTAATGGCTGAGAGGCTTAGGCTTGATCTTATAGGGAGTGATGACCATAAATGCCTTTAGAAATGGAAGTGGCCTCTAGCAAACTTAAATTTCTGCTGCAAAGTCCCACTGAAGATGCAGACACCCAGGGAGAGCCCCATTACGATTTTTTTGAAATCTGAGAAAACCCAATTTCGTTTTCTTTTTTTTAAAAAATAATTTATTTTGTAAATTTATTACAATTTATTCACTTTGTATCCCAGCTGTAACCACTCCCTCATCCCCTCCCATCTTCTTCTCCGTCCATGCCCTTCCCCCTGTCCACTGATAGGGGAGGTCCTCCTCCCTTTCCATCTGACCTTATTCTATCAGGTCTCACCAGGACTGGCTGCATTGTCTTCCTCTGTGGCCTGGTAAGGCTGCTCCCCCCTCAGGGGGAGGTGATCAAAGAGCAGGCCAATCAGTTCATGTCAGAGACAGTCCCTGATGCCTTTAGTAGGGAACCCACTTGGACACTGAACTGCCATGGGCTACCTCTGTGCAGGGGTTCTAAGGTATCTCCACGCATAGTCCTTGGTTGGAGTATCAGTCTCAGAAAAGACCCCTGGGCCCAGATTTTTTGGTTCTGTTGCTCTCCTTGTGGAGCTCCTGTTCCCTCCAGGTCTTTCTATCTCAATCTTCTTTCATAAGATTCCCTGCATTCTGCCCCCAATTCGGCTACGAGTCCCATCATCTACTTTAATATTTTGTTGGATAGAGTCTTTCAGAGGCCCTCTGTGCTAGGCTCCTATCCTGTTCCCTGTTTTCTCCCTCTTCCAATGTCTATCTTATTTGCCTTTTTGAATGAGGATGGACCATCTTACCCAGGGTCCTCCTTCTTGATTAGCTTCTCTAGGAGTACTGATTTCAGTATGTTTATCCTGTATTATATGTTTGATATCCACCTATCTTTGAGTATATACCATGTGTGTCTTTCTGCTTCTGGGATACCTCATTCAGGATGATCTTTTCTCGTTCCCACCATTTGCCTGCAAATTTCATGATTTCTTTGTTTTTAATTGCTAAGTAGTCCATCGTGTAAATGCACCACAATTTCTGAATTCATTCCTCAGTTGAGGGACAACTGGGTTGTTTCCAGATTCTGGCTATTATGAATAAAGCTGCTATGAACATGGTTGAGCAAATGTCCTTGTTGTGTACTTGAGCATATTTTGGATATATGCCTAGGAGTGGTATTGCTGGATCTTGAGGTACCATTATTCCTAATTGTCTAAGAAAGTGCTAGATTGATTTCCAAAGTGGTTGTACAAGTTTACATTCCCACCAGCAATGAAGGAGGGTTTCCCTTTTCCCACAACCTCTCTACCATGTGTTGTCACTTGTGTTTTTGATATTAGCTATTCTGATGGGTGTCAGGTGAAATCTCAGTGTTATGAGCATTTCTTTAAGTGTATCTCTGCCACTCGAAATTCCTCTGTTGAGAACTCTGTTTAGCTCTATACCCCAATTTTTAATTGGATTACTTGATTTGTTGTTGTTTAACTTCTTGTGTTCTTTATATGTTATGGATATTAGCCCTCTGTCAGATATTAGTTTGGTGAAGATCTTTCCCAATATGTAGGATGTCATATTTGTTCTGATGATTGTGTCCTTTGCCTTTCAGAAGATTTTCCGTTTCATGTGGTCACATTTATTGATTATTGATCTTAGAGCACGTGCTGTTGGTGTTCTGTTCAGGTAGTTGTCTTCTGTGCCAATGAGTTCAAGGCTCTTTCCTACTTTTTCTTCTAGCAGGCTTAATGTGTCTGGTTTTATGTTGAGGTCTTTGATCCACTTGGACTTTAGTTTTGTGCAGGCGATAAGTGTGGATCTATGTGTGTTTTTCAACATGTAGATATCCAGATAGAGCAGCACCATTTGTTGAAGATGCTGTCTTTTTTTCCATCGTATGGTTTTGGCATCTTTGTCAAAAATCAGATGTCCTAAGGTATGTAGGGTTATTTCTGAGTCTTCCATTTGGTTCCATTGCTCCACCAGTCTGCATCTATGCCAGTACCATGCAGTTTTTATTACTGTTGCTCTATAGTACAGCTTGAGATCAGGGATGGAGATACCTCCAGAAGATATTTTATTGTACAGGATTGTTTTAGCTATTCTGGATTTCTTGTTATTCCATGTGAAGTTGAGAATTTTTCTTTCAAGGTGTGTAAAGAATTGTGTTGGTAATTTGATGGGAATTGCATTGAATCTGTAGATTGCTTTTGGTAAGATGGCCATTTTTACTATGTTAATCCTGCCAGGGATTGTCTGGGTGATCTGAGGTCATTCTGGATTGCTTCCTTCACCATGGGGTTTTCTCTTGACTGGAAAACCCAGTCTCTGGTGTTGTGGGGCCCACAGTTCAGTCTGGTGTTTGTGATCAGAGCATGCAGGTGTGTGGGTCCGGGCTGGCGACTGAGCTCCTGCAGGGACAGGGAACACTTCCTAGGTTTAACTGGTTGACCCGAGAGTGGATCAGATTGCTTTCCACATGGTGGGGTTCTTCTCACCTGGGAAACACAATCACTGGTGTTTTAGGGCCCAGAGGTCCATCTGCTGGTTACTGTGCAGTAACCGCTGTCCTGCTCATTTGACATAATGTCCTCTTGGGGCTGCCATCTTCTCTTTCTTTTTTCTTTTTTTTTTTAATTTATTTATTTTTATCTCAGTCACAGGTTAGGTACTTTGAATCCCAGGCGTAGCCCCCTCCCTCATTCCCTCCTACCCTCCCACTCCCTCCCTCATCTCCTTCTTCCCCGCCCCCTCCAAGTCCACCAACAGGGGAGGACCTCCTTCCATTCCATCCAACCCCAGCTTATCCTGTCTCCTCAGGGCTGGCTGCAAAGTCCTCCCCTGGGATCTAGCCAGTCTGTCACTCCCCGGCTTGTATGGGGGAGGGTCAAAGAGTCAGCCATCAAGATCATGACTGAAA
>CM053742.1:42525334-42615965 GCA_028658305.1 Pachyuromys duprasi
CACCTGGCACTCACAATGCTGGCGTTTTAGGTCCCAGAGTTCAGTCTCCTGGACGCTGCGTTGTTTCTGCTCTCCTACTCCTCAGACACAGTGTTCTCTCGTGGCAGCCATCTTGGATCCCCCTCAGTCTGCTTTCTTATAGAACCCAGGACCACCAGCCCAGGCATGGCACCACCCACAATAGGCTGGACTGTCCCCTATCAATCACTAATTGAGAAATGCTGTGCAGCTGGATCTTATGGAAGCATTTTCTCAATTTGAGGATCCCTCCTTTCAGATAACTGTAGCTTGTGTCGAGTTGACACAAACTTTCCAGAACACCCGTTAAATTATTCTAATTAATTTATTGTTATTACTTAAAATTTTAAATAGTCTCTGATAGTTTCGTATATTCATGTAATGAATTTTAGTCATTTTCACCTCCCATCTACTCTCATCCCCCTCCCACTGGGCAACTTTTTCCCAACCATTTCCCCTTCTACTTTCATGTCTTCCTTTTGTGTGTAGCCCACAAGTTGAATTACAATTTCTTGCCAAACATGGGTGGAAAAAGGAAGGTTATTTACAGCAGCAAGGGCAACTTCTCAGCAGCTATTCTACTGAAGAAAACAACAGTGCTTTCCCTAGCTACTGTTAGTTGCCAGTGGTCCCTCAGGGAGCTATGGTGCCTCACAGGCCACTGTCTCATCCAGGATGAAATGTTGATGGCCCCAATCTTGTGCAGATAACCACAGCTTCAGTGAATTCACTAGTATAACTGCTGTGTACGGAAGATATCTTTTTGCTGCACTTCTCATCTTCTGGATGTTACACTGTACCCATCCTATCTCCATTGATGTCCTCTGAGCCTTGGAAGTGGTGATTCTGTTGTCCCATTTAGGCTCAAGCACTCCACCATCACTTATTCTCAGCACTTTTGCTAGTTACAGGTTTCTGCAGTTATCCCCACCTGCTGCAGCAAGAAGCATCTCTGATGAAGGCTGAGCATAAAACTCTTCTATGGATACAAACACTGGTATTTAGAAGGCAATTTTACAATATGATCATTTAGGAAACCATAATAGTAGGTTTTCTCACTAAGAGCTTCCCCAGCCATGGGTCCTTCACAAGTTTATAGAACCAGTGTGAGTTCCCTCCTGTGGAGCTAGCCTCAAACACAATCACAAATCAAACGGTTACCCAGTTAATGGTCAAGCCACTATTGCACTAGCAGGCTTATCTTATTGTAGGTCACAGGATTCACAACTGGGTAAGACCGTTGATGATTTAGCAGCCAGCACAGCACCTTCTGGCACTATGAAGGCTATGTAATAGGGATGTAGCAGAAACTGTGCTTTCAGTTCAGCTTCAGTTTTATTATTCTATGTCCTATGGTTAAAGTTTGAGGTATCTTTGGCAAGAGGGTCTTACCACCAAGTTACGATGGACAAGCAAGAACAATAGCAATGAACTCCATTGCTTGTGGCGGGGGGGGGGGTGTGCTCCAGGGACTCTCTGGCCAATAAGTCTTAAAGAGATATCCCACACCTGGAAAATATCACTTAGAGATATCCCACACATTAGGACCCTCATTTCATAGCCCGGAGCTTCTGGGAAAACCTATCCATCCATGTAAGCTATCTCTGTTCAATATTTTTTTTCTTTTTTTCTGGATTTTCTATAGAGTTTCTCTGTGTAGCCCTGTCTGTCCTAGAACTTGCTCTGTAGACTAGGCTGGCCTCCAACTCAGGGATCTGCCTGCCTCTGCCTCAGGAGTGCTGGGTTTAAGAGAGTGTGCCATCACCATCACCACTGCTTTAAAATCATTTTTTTTGCCTCCTTCTATTTTTAAAATTTTTTTGTTTTTAAAAAATTTTTATTAATTACAATTTATTGACTTTGCATCCCCCCTGTAGCTCCCTTCCCCGTCCCCTCCCAGCCCCACCCTCCCTCCTCCTTCTCCACACATGCCCCTCCCCTGGTCCACTGATAGGGGAGGTCCTCCTCCCCTTCCTTCTGATCCTAGTCTATCAGTTCTTATTAGGACTGGCGGCATTGTCTTCCTCTGTGTCCTGGTAAGGCTGCTCCCCCCTCAGGGGGAGGTGATCAAAGAGCAGGCCAATCAGTTCATGTCAGAGACAGTCCCTGTTCCCATTACTATGGAACCCACTTGGACACATCTGTGCAGGGGTTCTAGGTTATCACCATGAGTGGTCCTTGATTGGAGTATCAGTCTCAGAAAAGACCCCTGGGCCCAGATGTTTTGGTTCTGTTGCTCTCCTTGTGGAGCTCCTGTCCTCCCCAGGTCTTACTATTTCTCACTTCTTTCATAAGATTTCCTGCACCCTGCCCAAAGGTTGGCCATAAGTCTCAGCATCAGCTTTGATATCCTTCAGGGTAGAGCCTTTCAGAGGCCCTCTGTGTTAGGATCATCCCCTATTCCCTGTTTTCTCCCTCTTCTGATGTCCACTGTCTTTGCCTCTCTGAGTGGGAAATCATTTTTTAAATTTATATTTAAATAATCTTATGAAATAGTAAGTTTCTATAGGGCTCTTTCATATATCCTTACTTTTACTTAGCCCCTCTTCTTCCTCTTCTGTCTGTCTACCTCTTCATGCTTAGACCTTTTTACACACAGTATTCTCCTTCTTTGTTTTCTTATCGAATGTATTCTACCATCTCTTTACTCTAATCCTCACCCTTTATTTCATCTTTTTAATGGGTGTATTAAGATGTGTACCTGAGTCTAGCCTGATGGGGCTGCTGAAGCCTCTGCTTTCATCTTGAAACTTCAGTAACATATTTCCCTTCTTGAGGGAAAGAAGGTCAAGCAAGTGGACAGTTGTAATGGAAGGATCTGGCTGCGAAGAATCACTTTTTGCCACAGGCATTGATGAATGGACTATATAGTTGTGGGCATCTCAGTGAAGTAGAGATGTTGAAAAGTGGAATCCTCCTGTTTGTACTAGAAATACTTGGAGAAGGTATAGTCTTTCCCTTGAGGCAGCTTCTCTTCACCTTAACTGTTGATTACAATCTTTCCTAGCCTTTGATCATTTGGATTTGCAGACTCTTCAGTCTACTGTTTGCCTCTTGAAACATATGGTTGTATAATGGAAGAGCCTGCCTAGCTCAGAACTGAAGGAGTGTGTTTGTTTCGATCTCAACAGAAAGCAGTGGGCATGCCAACAGTCCTAGTCAGGGTAAGTAGAGCTGAGATGACACAACATGGCAAAGGCAACTTTGGGAGGAAAGGATTTATTTGGTTTATACTTCCACATAGTTGTTCATAATTAAAGGAAGTCAGGACAGGAACTCAAACAGGGCAGGAACCTGGAGGTAGGAGCTGATGCCAAGGCCATGGAGGGATGCTGTCTATTGGCTTGTTCCTCATGGCTTGCTCAGCCTGCTTTCTTTTTTTATGTATTATTACTTTATATTTCAATTTTCTTTTTTTAAATGTAATTTATTTATTTTTATATTAATCACAGGTTAGGTACTTTGTATCAGCCTGCTTTCTTATAGAACACATAACCATCACCCCATGAATGGGCCAGCACCCTGCCCCCATCAAGTCACTAATTAAAAAAAAAAATCCTTACAGGCTTTTGCACAGCCTAGTCTTATGAAGACTCAATTTTCGCAACTGAGTCTTCCTCCTCTCCAACGAGTCTAGATTGTGTCAAGTTGACATAAAACCAACAGCACATCAACCATATCCTCCCCTGAAAGACTTGTTTGTGCCTCGTTGTTATACACAGAACCTAGAGCTATCTCACATTCCTGCAGCTTTGTGTATGTGTGTGTGTTTTGTGTGTGTATGTAGTGTGTTTGTATGTGTGTGTGCATGCCCCGCTTGTGCCAGTGGAGGCCAGATACTTATGTCCTGTGTCTTCCTCAATTTCTCTCATATTTCTTGAGACAGAACCTCTCCGTGAAACAGGAGCTCACTAATGTGGTTAAACGGGATGGTCAGCAAGCTTCAGCTATCTCTGCCCATCAGTGTACTACCATTCCTAGTGTTTTACATGGGTGATGTGGATCTGAAGTCAGGTCCTGATGCTTGCACATTTCTCACTGAGCCATTTCCCTTGACCACCTCTGCAGCATTTCAAAACATGCACCATTCTTCACTGACTTACTGATGTTCTTTTAATTTTTGGTTTTAAAAAAGTGTGTGTGTGGGAGGGAGGGAGAGAAAGGTGGAGAAGAATACCACAGTGTGTGCGGTCTGTGTGTTTGGGGAGGAGTACTGGGATTACAGATGCACACTGCTTTTTTTACATGGGTCCCAGGGAATGAACTCAGAAGCCAGGCTTGTATGGCTTGAGCTTGTATCTATTATGTAGGCTCCCCAGCCCACTGCTGGCCTTCTGTGAGTCTTTCTTCCAGTTATTATAAGTATCCCTGCCAATTCACCTTCTGCTCAGGACTCTTTCCTGGCTGCTTTGTGGGGATCATATTACCGGGTAGGATCCTAGGTCCTCTGGTTCTCAGTTGGTTGTGATCAATGAGAAGCACCCACAAGAGTTTAGAGGGAGGCAGCAGGATGGATTTGGGTATCTGACCCATCTCAGACCTCTTTCTAACTCATAGCATTGGCAGTGTTTGTGCAACAGATCTGGCAGAAAGGAAGATGTTCTAAAGAGACCCTTGTAATTCTCAATCTGATTATCAGACTATGGAAACAGTAGACCCCAAAGATATAGGAATTTCTCCAGGAATCTCATGCTAGGAAGAGGGAAAGGCACCACACAGAGCAGGGAAACTTATCTCCCAGAAAGATATTTCACACAGTTCTAACAAATTGTCGGAAGGCCTTATAGAATGAAACTGAAGCCCAGACAATGAATGATAGGTCAATGGTGGGTGGGGCCACACCTTGGCCGGGACTGCTTAGATGTACAAATCCTTGGCCCTCTATTTAAACTTTGATCTCACTTAAGAACCCCAAAGACTGACTTGAGGGGGGTTCCCTGCTGGATCTCTTTGTCCCTCTTCTGAATGTGACCACATTGAACAAATCTTTTATTGCTTTCCACTTTTAATTTGGTTCCTTTAATCAGCTTAGTGAGGACAGGTGGCCAGATCTGACTTGGGGCACAGGCTTTGACCCCCCAATTTTGATAACCATAGTACCATTTCTGTATGTACAGCCACAGCTCCTGTCCGGTGGCTGTTTCTCATAATTGCCTTGCTGAGTGGTGGCAAAGCTGCTTGCTCCCAGTGCTGGTTCAGGGCAGAGCTTGTTAAAAGTCCTTGGATGCTTCACCATGCCTTGTTGCATTCTGCAATACCGCCCCCACCTTTGTAAACAGCCTGTCCTTAGAGCCACTTCAGTTAAATTTTCAGAGTATGTGAATGGCCCCTGCTGGGTCCCAGACATGTGCAATTTAATTTTCTTGACTTAGCTCATCATGCAAGTTCGGCAAAAGATTTTTCAGGCTTAATTTTTCATCCATCTTAATAGCTTTTCTTTCCGGCTTTGTCTTACCTGGAAACTTGCTGAACAAACTTTTCTTAATGTCTAAAGCCAGCCAAGTCTACATTGCTCCCTGCTGCTAACCAGGAGAGGGGATTTGAAAAGCCCACACTCTAAGCTGGGATCACATTGCTTGAGTCTAATGTCTACCTTTTCCATTCAGGAATTGTGGGAAAGCAAGCTAGGGAAGTATTCACTTGGAGGGAAGAGGGCAGGTAGAATGAATCTAGAAATAAACAGTTGAGTCACAGTTATAACCTGGCCCATTATATATGTTCATCTGGGTCACTGGGTTGAAAGATGGAGTCTGGCTTGTCACTATAGATTTCCCTGAAAGACTGGCCATCAGTGGCGACAGATACTTGTAGAAAACACTGCCAATGCTCACTGATAGCCACATAGCTAGAGGTCATTTGCCAGCCCCCGCTGCATCATGTGCTTCCATGTGACTGAATTCTGGCCAGTGGAATGTGGGTGGAGATGATACCCAGTGTTTCTACACCTCACTTCCAGAAACTTTGACAGTCATAAGTAGAAGACAGAAGTGTCATATGATGCAAAGACTCTTGTGTAGAGATGAACATGTAGAAACCAGGCCCTTCTTGCTGGTGAACATTTTGTGAGGGTGTAAACACGGAACTTCATTGTTTACGACACTAGATGTTAGGGTTAGAATAGTTAGTCTACCCTGATTAATACAAGCGTGGGTACCAGGAGTAGGTATCAAACTCACATAAGCATAGTTATTCAACCAGCTATGACTCAGCAAATTATAGTACTAGCTGTTGGGTTGAGGTGGAAGCTGAGAAAACATACTTCAGAGACAGAAGTTTAAAATGCAAGCTTTATTTTCTGTGCAAGGAGTGGCCAGTTTGGGACCTGAAGAATGTCCCTAAAGGGAGATTTCACATCTTTGTACAACATTTTTAAAGGATGGGAACAGGAGAGGGATGGGCTGTTGCATTCACCAATCATATTTTGGCACAAAGGGTTGAGCAAGGAAGTAAAAGTGGGTGAATGAGCCTTCCCAGGTCACCTGGTTTCAGGACGCCCGACTCCTTTTGCTGTCAAGTGCCTTCTTGAACTTTGGCCTGGAATTTAGAATGATAGGGGAACAAAGGAGTGGGCAAGCTTTAAGGCAGGACAGGCTATGTGCCTCAGTTTAGATAACTGGCAATTTCCCTCTTTACATCCTTTACTGGTTAACAGACAAGCAAGAAACACCTGAAGAGACAAGATAGGAGTTGGATTCTGGGGCTTGGGAATATGAACTCAGTTTTGAACCGGCTGGCAAGATGCAGCTTGTTCCTAAGTGGCTGAATCCAGGAAACTGTCTCCTAACACTGACTAGTCCATTTTGATGTTTTATATAATGGTAAACTGTGAACTCTTGAAAAATGCTTGCTTAGATAAAAAATATCTATCTATCTATCTATCTATCTATCTATCTATCTATCTATCTATCTATCTATCTACACATATCTTCTTTCATATCCACCAGGTACCTTACTCTGATTTATCAACTAAAAATGAAAAGATGTAAAATTTGTTTGGCCTGATTTGTGTATAGTGAATCCATGATTATCTTTACTGATCCTTCCACCCTCCTTTCCTTCTCCCCCTTTCTTCTTTTGTCACTAGTTCTTTCCCTTACTTGCTCCTTCTCTCCCCTTTCTTTCTTTCCTTCTTCCTCTCTCCCTTCTCCACCCACTTTTCTTTTTCTTTCGCCAGGAGTTAATTTTTTTAGTGTCTCTCTAATAGTCAAACTTAAATTTCCTTGTATAAACATCTTCAACTTTATGGTCCCATAATTCTTGAAAAATCTGCTTTTCTCCTATTTTCTTTTTTGTTTTTGTTTTTTTTTTTTTAGAAAACAAGACATTTATTCTCTTTTAGCAAATTTGGCTTCCACAAATGTAGAATAATATGGACTCTCCACCACTTCACAGAAAATGCCAGAACTTTATGACAATTTAACTCCATTCACTCTCTCCTTCTTTAATAACTTACATTTACCCAGCTATGTGCCAGTATTCTCAACACTGTATACTTAGTGATACAATGAATATGCACCCCAGTCTGCTAATTTATCTGCCCCATTCTGGGACTAGGGGATGGCTAGGCTGCTCTACTGTTTGCCACAAAAGCATGACAACCTGAATTCCATCCCCAGAATCCATGTAAAAACGTTAGGCCCGGTGGCCTACCCTTATAATCCCAGCCATAAGGTGGTGGAGACAGGAGACTCTCTGAGGCTCACAGCCTAGCCAATATTGCCTCCTTGGTGAACTCCAGATCCTGTAAGGGACCCTGTTTCAAAGAAGGTAGATTGTGTTCCAGATGACGGCACCTGAGATTGTTCTCTGCTCCACCATCCATGTGCATACACACAGACACACACACACAAACATGTGCATATGACAAATTAAAAATATTATGCTCATTCTGTAGGTTAGGAAAAGTGATACACACGGAGGCCATTCCATTATGGACTTCTTACCTTGTATGAGGCACAGCCGAGATTCTAACCCAGCATTCTGCCGTCAGTGGCTGCCCATGGCTGTGTCAGCTACTGCTGATATCTAGTCTGTATTTGGCTTGGTCTGACAGTGTTCTGTCTCCTTTTTCACACAATCATCTGTACTGTGCCCTCCCCAGCAGTATCCCAGTGAATGCAGATGAGGTTCTGTAACTCAGCAAGATTCCATGACTGCCCAGTTCCAGGCCCCTGGGCAATTTAAGCCAAGTACACCACTACCAGAGGGATGAAGGGGTAGGAAGATGTCTGTGGCAATTTTGTCTCTGCTCAGCCCTGATACCCTGGAGCCTGGAAAAGCCACCTTATTGGACACCCACTCAATTGCTACCTGGTAACTTCCCTTGGATAACTTTAGGGGGGGGCAAAGGAGAGGCAACACGCCTGCAATGTAATTAACACTATAACAACTTGTTTCCCCCTTGGAGAATTACACCATTAGCTGCTTCAATTGTGCATGAAATATAAATTACATTACTCGGAGGCATCATGTTGGAGCAGACGCGATGCTAAGTGACGAGGCTCTCCAGGGTGCATCTCCCTCCCCAGCCAGCGGGTCAGAAGGAACATGGCCCCGGAGGCTGAGTGCCAGCCCATCAGCCTGTCATCTCTTTGGCTCTTCCAGCCTAGAAAACCCACTGTGGAGAATTGTTTCTGGGCCACATTGAGCATCCCAGCACTTTCCCCATGTGCTCACCGGTTGATAATTTCAGACTTTCCTTTTTCCTTCCTTAGTTCCCTAACACAAACAGAAAACAGGAGGTATTTTCTTGTTTGCTGGTATGCATATGGATGCTTGCTTGTATCCTCGTGTGCATATCTATGTAGGTCCCCGTTATATTTATTTCTTAGTTTGTAGAATTGTTATTATTGTTGTTGTTGTTGTCTGTGTGCATGGTGTAGGACTATGAACATATATGTGCCACAGCATGCATATAGAGGTTACAGGACAACTCCGTGTAGTCGGTTCTCTTCTTCCATCTTTGTATCAGTTCCTGAAATGAAACGCAGGTCAGCGGGTTTGTAGGACATGCCTTTACCTTCTGAGTCATCTCTCCTGCTCATGTATGCATATTTTAAGAGGAATCAGTCCAGAGGCTTAAATACTTGTCAGAGTAATGTAAAGAGAATGGGCAGATTCACATGAAAATGGATGGGAGTAGTCCTCCACCATTGGGTCTAAATGACTCTCTGGTGGTTATTTTTTTGAGTCTGTAGAAAATACTGCCAGCCCTACCTTGGCCTCCCCACCCCCACCAGGCCCACTTATTTCTACACCAGCTCCCTGATTTTTACACCAGCTCTCTGGGCATTATTATTAGCCAGCTTGTGAGCCATGCTGAGTATGAGCTGGTTTGGGAGGGTGCTGAGAAAAGAGATGAGATGTCTGGTTTGGGTCCATCATCCATCTTGAAGTACAATGAAGGAACTTTCCAGAGTCTGTTGTCCTGAGGACGTATCATCGGTTTCTCAGTGACATTGTCTAATTTGTGTCTATCTCCATTCCGGAAGAAAAAGTGACACCAAAGACAATCAGCAGCGACCACCAATGTCACTTTTCTGAAGCTGCTATCCTTTACTCTAGGGCTTCATTGGGCCCCTTTTCTGAAACCCTGGTTCCTGATCCCATGGGAATACTGGAGAAGACTGTTCTTGGGTTCTGTTAGCAGCTGCTGGGAAGGCTCAGAGCCAGCTCCTCTCGCCAGAGCCCATGTTAACGGGCAGGCAGGAAGTTTGGAAAGCAAGCCTGAAGCTGCAGGAGAAATTTGGAAAAATATCGTGCAATTACCCTAATGACAGCTGTACAAATCACACAACCGCTCCTCAAATCCCCTGCCTGCAAGCAGAGCCAAAACCCACATATGGATTCAAGGAGACCTGCGGAGGGCTGCAGGGTGGGGGAGGGAGAGCCAAAAGACTCCAGGGGCTCTGCTTCTGCTGGGAAGGAGGGGTTTGCACCCCACAAGTCTTCTCCAGCTCTGTCGTAGTCAGAGTAGGCCCTTCCTATGGAAGTTCTTCCATCTGTCTGTCATTTCTCTTCTTAGCTTTCTCCCTCCCTTTCTCTTGAAGCTACTCCCAGTCCCAGAGACACTGAACAGGGGCTCACAAGATAGGGGTATAGCTGTGGGCTGTTATTGTCCTGGCCTGGGAAACCTCCATTCTGTAAATCCAAATATGTTCTTAGCCAAGATCACACCTTGGATTGAGCCTGTCTCTCTGCCTTGCCCCCTTTCTCAGGGAGCCCTCTGTCCTCATACAGCCTGTTCACAGTCACCATTAACAGGATTACCATTCTCATGGACTTGGCTACTGAGAAACTCCAGACATGCTGGATGGGAACAGAACGTTGTGCATCCTGGCTGTGCCACAGACCTACAGTGCATTTCTAACTATAGCAGGGGTTGGGGACAGATTGCTCATCAACTGCCTAAGTACAAAGGCAAGAGGTCTAGGTGAGGCACTGGCAGGACTATTATACAGAGTGGGAAACTGAGGAGGCTTGAGAGGCGCAGAGATATTCAGTAGCTGTTTTCTTGGGCACTTACGACAGGCTCCGGATTCTTCACTGGTGGAGTAAAGTGGAGTAGCTTGTTGGCTGGTCCTGACCTGAGGTTATGGGAAAATAGGAGACAGACAGTGCTCTTGCTGTGTGCGTCTAAAGGAGTCAGAGTTACAGAGAGCAAATCTTGTGGGAAAGTGGGGTGGGGAGTGGGAGGGGCTCCTGGGGAATCCCAGAACAGCTTACTGCAAAGGAAAGACTAGAGGAGGAGAGCCCCCACTGTAACCTCACAAGAAAGCCTGTTTCTTTCCTGAAGATTAGGTCAGCTGGAAGGATGTTAAAGGCCAGTGGTCTATTGAAGATTTTGAAATGAACTATTTTCTCTGGATGCAGGACCTTCTAATGGAAATCATGACAGCAAGGGCTACTATTCTGGGAAAAGTTACTCAGTGGCGGACTTGTGACCAAATGCTCGATGCCCATGCTCTCCTAAGCAGAAAGGGTACTGGTTACAGCTATGGCCTCTGTAGCTAGACTGCCTCAGGTTCTAATTACAAGACCTTGGGCCAGCCACAAGTCCTCCTTGTGCCTCCTGCTTTGTCTGGAGAATGGGGGTTCCAATGGTTTTCTCCTCAAAGGATTATAGGGGGTTGGGAGGATTATCATGTGTGAATAGCATGGAAAGGGGGTGGTATTCAAAGAGTGTGTAGTGACCAGCGCCATTATTGCTCCCATGGGTCATTAGAAATTTGGTATCTCAGCCCCTCCCCCACATCCTGTATATTTAATAGACCCCTTGGGGCTCAAATGCATGTTGGAAGCCCTGGACAGTAAGAGTCCCAGGACCATGGGAGATGGTCTCTGCTCTTTGGCTGCGATTAATGTGATTATTTATTATCCCATGTGATCTTGAATCGGCTTAGAAACAGTCAAAAGCAAGACTTGGTTCCTACAGCCAGGTTTCTGGGGAGGGAATGTCAGTTTGAAATCTGTTGAGGTGGCTAGTGTCAAAACTTTAGCGTTTTGTGCTGAAGTCCACAGCCCTGGGAAAACTAAGGTGGTTAATCACTGTCAGTGTTGGTGACTTTTTCGCTCAGGTATTCTTGCTACTAAGTGACACACCATTTTTGCCAATTGCATTGTAAAACTGGTTAAGGGGCTGCACAATGTGGCCCAGTTGATAGAGCACTTACCTGGTATGAACAAAGCCCTAGATTCTATCCCCAGCAGGGTGTAAACCCATGTGATCATGCATCATGGTTGCAATCCTAGGAGGCTACAGGAGGATCAGGTGGTCAGGGTCATCTTCTTCCACTATTTGGGGTGTTTGAGGAGAGCTGAGCATAACTGAGACTGTCTCAAGACCAAAGCAATTGTGGTTATGTTGCTTATAAAATTGGCGATTACAGAGTACAGTTTGGCAGTCACACAGGTACTGCCACTGACACCACTAAGTGTTCCTGAAGTTCTTAAGGGAGACTCCATACTAATGAGCACTCCTTCTCTCTCTCTGCCACCCACCCATCCTTGGCAACCATGAATCAACCATCTATAGAACTGCCTATGCTAGACATTTTACATAAAAGGAATCATTAATGACTTTCACTTTATGTCACATTTTGCTTTATTTATTACTGTGTACTTAGGGAGCAGGCTGCACGTGGCAGGATGCGTATGTGGAAGCCTGAGAACAATTTTGTAGAACGGATTCTCTCCTTTCACCTGCTGGGCATTTAGGCTGTCATGAGCAACAGTATTGGAAGTACCTGCTTTCCATTTTTTGGGTGTCTGTGTATGTGTGTGTGTGTGTGTGTGTGTGTGTGTGTGTGTGTGTGTGTATAGGAAGGGGTGCTGTTGGAGTCTGGTAATTCAACCTGCAACCTCATGAGGAACAAATGGGAGTTTTAACCCTATAGCCTATCAGCACAGAAAAGGCTCTTAAGGTCCAGAAAGAAACAATCTAGTGTCTTGCCTCTGGCTCTTGGGTTTGAGCTGGTGTTCATGTTCATGGGGGCTCTGCCCAGGCTTCTGAGTCTCTATTTTACTTCTTCCCTACGCTTGCCTACAAAAACATTGTAGGATGAGGCAGCTCTGTCCTGTCACTCAGTCACACTGAAGAAAATCAGAGTGGAAAAAGAAGCCACACAGGGAGTCTGCAAGTATGTTGAGGTTGCTGAGTATGGGGTCTTATCTAGGTGAGTTAAAGGACAGAGCAGGCAGGGAGTTAAGGAGGGAAGCAATAGCCCCTTTCCAGAGCCAAACTTGGTGAAAGAGGAGTAAGATCACAGCCAACGGGTGAGAGTCTGTCTGCTTTTAATGGGGCAAAGAGGGACCCCTTGGTAGGGCAAGTACCAAAATGGCAATGTTGAAACCTTCCATGGGTCCTACAGCTGGTATGTACCGGAAACTGGGGGTGTGTTGTTATTCAGAGGCTAATGAAAAACCTGCGTCACTACTGATACTATCTATGGCCCTCACCATGGAACAACTCTAGAGGAAGGCTGATATGCCAGCGTGAGGGTGGACCCAAGAACCTGACCCAGGCTACAGTAGTGATCAATGATCCCACATCCCCCAGTTGTGGGAGAGGAATTGATTTTCTCGGGTTAGAAGCTTGGCAGGAGCTAAAGAACTGAAAAGAGAGAGGAGGAGGTGGGGAGGGAGGGAAATGTGGCAAATGGGGGTGAAGGGAGGCGGACCAGGTGAACAGTCAGATGCTACCACCGTGATTGCTGTCTGGCAAGCTGGAAGAGCAGAGGGCAGAGGGCAGAAAGCCAGCTTCAAAGTGCTCTCTGCTCCTGTTCACACTCCTAAACTAGCTGCATGGGAATATTCTTCCTCTCTCCACACAAACACTAGAGCCTTCACCTCCATTGTGCACCGAAGCCCAAAGTGGGGCCCTTATCTGCCTACGCCTCCCACCAACCTGTCCCTGTTGCCATGGAAACTATCTCAGGGTAAGGTGATCTCTCTCTACTTGCAACCTCCCTGCTTTCAGCACCAAGCAATCAACCGCCCCCCCCCCCCAACTCCATCTCCAAGGGGGAGGTCCTACGGGAGGGTAAGGAAGGAGAGAAATTAAACACAGGAAAAAGAACAACAGCAATGAAAAACGAGCAAAGAGAGGGGGTGATGTAATTCCGGCCATTGATCAATTCCCTTTGTCCCTCTGGTGACCATACCCTTTCTGTGCTAAACTCCCGGAGGCAGAAGCAGCCATTCTTGGGAGGGGGGGATTTTTCAGGGCTTCTTGACAGACCTGGGATAGTTTTTCTAGCTGTAGAGGCCTGCTAAGATATAAAGAAATGAGAACTTTTACCATCCATGCCCTAACCTCAGAAGGAAGGTCGCAGGAATAACAGATCAGCCTAGTTGTGGGTAATTAGAGACAGGCTGGGGTTTACATGGCAGACTAAGCAAGGTCAGAGCTGGGTTGACCACTGAGGATTTATTTACTATGGCAGATATCATGTTGCATAAACGGCAGAAACAATAGTTTCTGCCCTGCATGCTCCTCCAGTAACTTGTTTTACCCGATGCAAAGATGGAGCCAGTGTCTCCCCCTCCTCCATTTAATGTAAGTGGGACTTAAGGCTGTATCTCACTCTTGTATGTGAGACAAACTCTACTAAATGAGGCATACCCCTAGCCCTTATTTCCAGATATTATACCTAGTGGCACTATGCTAGAGTACAGCATTAGAACACAGGTGGAAATAATGCTATGTAACCTCTGAAGCTAGCTTCAAAAGGGCAATACAAGTTCCACTTGGCTCACATTCAAGACCTGGTCCCTGGACTCCCGTTGCCATACTATGAAAAGCCCAGATTACATAAGAGAACCGTTCTGGTTCTGACGTGTGTTCTGGACAGAAGCCCCTACTGAATTTTGGCTAAAAGCCAGCATCAGCAACCTGACAAGCCAGTGGGGGAACTGTCAGGAGGACTGCAGCTTCTGAATGAAACCTAAGGAATGCCACCTACTCTAGAAAAGCGGGTCCTAGAACCATAGGAGATGGTCATGGTAACTTATGGCTATCCTGCCAGGCACAAAGCCTGGTTTGGGAATGTCAATCAAGTGGTAGAATGTTTGCTTCATATACATGAGTCCCTGGGTTTGATCTCCAGTACTACAGAAAATCTGGTGTAGTGTCCCACACCTGTGATTTCAGCACTTAGGAAGTACAGGCAGGCAGATGGGGAATACAAGGTCATCTTTGATACTTATCATGTCAAGGCCAGTCTGGACTAAAAGAGACCGCCGTATCAAACAAAATGAAACAACCCCCCCCAAACAATAGCAACACAAAACCAAATAGATAAGGAGACAGAGAACAAAAGAAAACCAGGTTGAGGTTGGACATTAGAAATGACTATTTCATTTTATGTTTTGTTTTAAAATTTTCTTTGATTTTCTGACGCTTGAATTTACAACTTTATGTAGGAGATAGGCAGACTCTCTACTAACAAACTAGAGCTCCAGCCCTAGACACAGGAAATTACACATTGTTTTTCTATGGCAAGATTTGCATAACAAGCTCGCTTTGCCTCTCAGCTTGCCAGCCTCTAAATTCACAGAAGTAGGGGACTGTACATTTCTCATGAGCCATTTGAATGTTGATTTTACACTGGTCACCATAGCCCTAATCAGTCACTACTCTGTCAAATGCTGTGAGGGACCTAGGTGAAAATTATGATCCAGGTGGCAATTTTGTGTTCCAAAAGAAACAGATGTGAATTTGACACTGGGCACTACTCTAAACAGTTTGCTTATGTATGTCAGTTATAACTGGGTCAGGGAAATGACTCAGATCTCTCTCTCTCTCTCTCTCTCTCTCTCTCTCTCTCTCTCTCTCTTTGGTGTGGCTACCTGCATGTTCTTCCAATACCCCTTCCCATTTGTGACACACTACCCAGTATTCCACTCTGACTGGTTTATCACATTGCTTTCTGCTTATCGACTTCTTTCAAGTTGAATGTGTCAGTGGATCTCAAGCTAAAGTGTGTATTGGAATCACCTAGAATATCAGTTAAAATAATTCCTGGACTTCAGCCTCAGAGATGAATTTCTAATTACACTCTCAGTCTCTCTGTCTCTGCTTGTCTCTGTCCCTCTCCGTGTGTGTTGTATGTGTGTTTGTATATATGTGTATGTTTGCATATGGGTTCACAGAAGCCAAGAGGGTGGGTCCCGGCCTGTGACAGAACAAATACTGAGCGCAGAGGTAACTTACAAAGAGAGAAGATTTCATTGGCATATGGCTTTGTATGTTACACTCCATATCTGAGTGGTGTCCTTTGCTTTGGGCCTGTGGTGAGGTAGCACATCAAGGCTGGAACACACAAAGCTTCTCACCTTTTGGCCAAGATGCACAAATGGAGAGGGGACCATTGGGGTGCTCCTTTCCTCCTCAAAAGCATACTTGCCATGGTCTAGAGCCTTTCCCTTAGGCCTTAACTCTTACATTGTACCACCTCCCGGTGGTGTCTCCTTGGAGACTCAGCCTCTAACAAATGAGCCTCTATTGAAAATTTAAGAATCAAACTATGGAAACATGTATGTGTCGCCCCAGCCTCAGGATGCTAAGACAGGATTATAAGTTCAAGGACTTGTTGGTACACCGTTCCAGTTCAAGGCCAGCCTGGACAACTTAGCTACTATTAGAGCTACTCTTGGTCTTTGTCTGAAAAGTTTGTCTGTGTGGTGTGTGGCAGTTAGTATAGAGAATCATAGCTGATCAGAGTGATGAGAATAAGGGACTTTTGAGTGATTGACCATAAATGGGACATTTATATCACCCCCACCAGGGCTCAGGGAACATTGAGGAAGAATAAAAAAGAATGTAAAAGCTGGAGAAAAGTGGGGAGTGTGGTGGGACATGGTCTTAATGTGGTCTTCCATGTATGACATGGCTGTTGCATCCATAGCCTCTCAGCTGCTGTGAATAGCCTCAAAAGTCCTGTCCAATATCAGGCCCATTAACAGTTCATCATGGAGTAGGGAGGGGTTCACATGACTCTGTCCCTCTCAGAGGATTTCTAAGCAATTAATATTTGCTGGGGGAGGGAGAGTGATTTTCCTCAGAGGTACAGCCAGTTCCAAGATGCCCATGCTTTTTAAAATAACCCTTCACCTGTGCTTCTGTAAGTGACCCTAATTAAGTCACACAAAACAAGACATGGAAACAGAAGGAAGGATAGTTGGGAAGATGAAAGGAATCAGCGGACGTGGGAAGCAGACAAGAGAGGGTAGTGGGGGTAATATGATCAAAATACATTATATGCTTCTCTTAAAAACATTATAATGAAACCCACTATATAATACAGGCCAACACAAAAAAATATGAGATTAAAATGAGAGCTGGATTGTATGATAGAGTGCTTGCACGGTATAAATGAGGCCCTAGGTTTTACCCCAGTACCACACACAGATAGACCCAAACTACAGCACAGCCATAAATGTTTATAAATGCCTTTCTAACTCCCCTCCTCTCCAGCTTCTCCTTCTCCCATCCTCTTTGAGTTTCCAGTAGCTTTGGCTTGGACCATTGCCATAGCTTCACTACTAGTTTGCTTTCCTGCTGTCTCCTTCATTTACACAGTTATCAGATTTCTGACTTGGAGGTTAGATCTCTTAATCCCCATGCCCTCCTTCCAGAGACATTTTAATGCCTCACCTTCACTAGAGAAGACACCAGAGGCATCCTACCATGTGATCTCTTTGCCATTTGGGTGGGCATTTACTCCAGGAGTGCCTTTACTCTTGGCATCTGGTTTCTTGGGGGCCAGATTCATTTCACCTGAACCACAGAATGGAAAAATCCTTAAGTGTCTGAGGCAACTCTGATTCAGGGACTGACATGTGGAGATACTGCAGGCACTCTATCTCCCTTGCTCCTATCCAGACATTTCTGAGGTGAGACTTATAGAGGTCCAGAAATTCTCTGCAGATCAAGCGAAAATACACCCTCTGAGAGTTATGGCTTAGTACTGTCCTATGGTTTGACTTTGGCACTTCCCTACATCTTTGCTGGCTTTTCCTAGTGATCCTTCTTAAATAAAAACCTTTCCCCCAAGAATCTTTGTTTGCCTCTGTGGACCTTGACCTAAGAAAAGTACTTATAGGATGACAGGAGAAATCCTTACCTTGGAAGCCAAGGCCATTTGAAATTGGTCTGAGCGGTGTTTGTGGATGTCACTTTGCTGAGCCTTACTTGACACTACAGCCACATCAAGGACTTGAGCTTCAGGGAAATGCCGCACAGTCTCAGCCTCCTGTAGGTCAAAGGGGGAGGGGTGTTACTCATTTAAGGAATGTCAATCCAACCTATCCTTCAAAGTTCAGCAAATATAGGAAACCTTTTGAAGTTCCCCTTTATGCTGCTATCACCTCTATGCCTTCTGTCCTTGCATTTTATACTTTTCCCTGGTACTATACTTCCTGATTCATGCATATGAGTCTGTGCCCCACATTCCAGTGTGAACGCCTGCAAACATGACTCCTGCAAACGTGCCTCCTTAGTGTCTGTGTTCTTGACGCCATGCAGAAGCTATTAGAAGGTGCTTGGCATGAGAGGAACTGGGTTGCCTCAGATGGGCTGAAATGTCAATTCCAAGCTCCCCAAAATGTGACTTCCCATAGATAAATCATCATTGCAAATGCCACAACATGACAACAATGGTATTAGGATGATCCCTAATACAATATGGCTGCTGTTCTTATAGAAATGAGAAATTTGGGCTCCCAAAGATCACATATCATAAGTATCGACATGAGAATATGAAGACAGAGATTGGGATGATATTTTTTTGAGCCAAAGAACAGCAGAGGTGGTCAGAAAGCTGTCACAGGTTAGAAGCAGTGAGTAGATGCTCTGCATCTGAGGAGGAAGCAAACCTGTAAACCCCTTGATGTCAAATTTCTAGTCTTCAGAGCTGTGCATTTACTGAGATAGGGTTTCTTGAACTCACAGAGATCTGCCTGCCTCTGTCTCCCCAACTGCTAGCATTAAAGGTGTGTGCCACCATGCCTGGCTACTGGGTACTTACATAGAAGTCACTGCTCTAGGATCCATATAAATATTAACCTATTTAATGCTCACAGCATTGCTATGAAGCTATATCATGGTCATTTTATTTCTCATAGACACACAGAGAAGTTGAGTAACTTGTCCAGAGCTTGAAAGCCTCACCACTACATTGTACTGAAATAAACTCAGGTTCTCAGGATTAGCAGCTAGAGGCAGAAAAGGACATAGAGAGAGCAAAGTTGCAAAGCTAGGAGGCTGGTGATGGTTAGAAATAGAACTCCCACCCCCCCCTTTTTGGCCTCATTCCTCCTCATCCAGTACCCTCTCTCCAAACCAGAAGAGATGAGCCTTGAAAGCATTCCATGATAAATACTCACATTTGAGAGTCATTGCCACTAGCCTGGGTACCAGCCAGTAAAAATGGGGCGGATAGTTGTCAGGGAGACCTGGCTCCTGGGGGAGGATGCTCTGGCGCTGGTTATGGGCTAACAGTGGTTGTGTAAATTCTCATTCTCCGGGACTGTACTTTCATGACTGATGGTCACAGGTAGAATTGCTTGGGCTTTAGATTTGTGGACCTGATGCCCATAAACCACATTTTCATATAGAATACATGTCTGAGGAAAAGCGGACATGTTTTAATCTCATGAGTTACTGCATTGCCTCTCTCTAAAACCTCTGAGGCCACCTCCAATGAGGGAAGAGGATGCTGGGGTAAAGGAAGCCCCAAGCCCTTTCCAGCCTCCCTGCGACAGCCCTCCAGATGAGCTTTTATTTACTTCCTAGGAAGGGAGGAGTTCTAATCTTTTGTTAAGGGCCCTTGCTGCCTCAGAGTGGTAAGACGAGGAGGCATGTGCAAACTCATTTTTCCCTCTTCAGTCACGATTCCCAATAGCTGTTGACAGCTGAGTGGCTCAGCAATGGGTTTGGCTGCAAAGGATGGTGATGGCAATGAGAGAGAGGGAGGGAGAGAGAAAGAGAGAAAGACAGAGACAGAGACAGAGAGACAGAGACAGACAGAGAGACAGAGAGAAAAATATCTGAGCTTCTTCACAGTCAAGCAAGCTCTACGCACCAGGTCTTTTTAAATGTTGGGCTACACTGGGGTTGGTTAGGTGGAAGGAAAGAACATGTGCTTGATGGAAAAATTTTCGAGCTTGCCTTTGATGGATGGAATCTGCTAGCTAACAGAACATGCCAATCACAAACAAGCAGAGGTCTTGGGAGGTGGTCTGTGAAGGCTGTGAGGAGTGATTTGGAGCAGATGCTGGATGGAGGCTCACAGATGGTGGGCTGAGAACTGGGTGGGAACTAGAGGGCATCTGGCATAGACACACACCATCTGAGGCTCTGGCTTTTTTGGAGGAAGACTTAAAGTCAAGGTATAAGAGGGGATGGTAGAGGCCAGGCGTGAAGCTTGGGGTGTGGTGTATATTGAAAGTGACAAGGAGTAGACCTCTGGGAGCCTAGTTTCAGCTTTCTTTGGAGTAGGAGCAACAAAAGACCAGATACAGGCAGAAAGACCCTGAGGATATGCACTCTGAAGACCAGTCTTTGCTGTTATTATTAGGGGGACTTCAGTGGTGGCTCTCAGTGCTCAGCCTCCTGGGTCATTGCATTTTACATCTTCTCTGTGTGCTCTAGGACTCTCTGGCTCCCTCTTTTCTGTCTATCTTCCCTCTTAACCAGTGTCATACTACTGGTGGCCATTTCTGTGATACCCTTGACTGCATAGCCTGAGGGCTACCTGACCTCTCTACTTAAACATGAGCCAGACCTTATACTCAGCCTCCTTGTTCCAGCTTGTTCCACCCACAGCCTTTTGAATCTTATGTTTGGCAGTTCCATTCCTCTGCTGTTCAGGTCCCAAACATAACACTCATCCTCCTCCACTTTTTTCTTTTATCTATCCTGGCTGTAAACTTTTCTGGCAATACCTAAAAACACACAGTCAGAATCTGGTCACTTTCCACCCATCATGTTGTTGTGGCCCTAGTTCTGTCACCATCTGCTTAGGCCTAGAATCTAGACTATGACAACAGTGTCTCTTTACTGTTTGGAGACAGGGTTCTACTCTGAAGTTCAAATTGACCCAAGACTCACAATCCTGCTGTGATTGCCTGTGTGTATTACCATACTTCATGCATTAGAGCTTCTTCTTTCCTTCCTTTCTTCCTTCCTTCCTTCCTTCCTTCCTTCCTTCCTTCCTTCCTTCCTTCCTTCCTTCCTTCCTTCCTTCCTCTTTTTCTTTCCTTTTGATAATATGGAGCAGAATCAGGGTCTAAGGCACGCTAGGCAAATGCTCTACCACTGAACTATATTCCAGGGCCCTTTTTCACTTTTATTTGAGACAGGGACTCACTACATTGTTCAGGCTGGCATTGAACTCCTAGACAGGCTTTGAACTTTCAGTTCTCTTGTTGCAGATTGTCAAGTAGAAGGTATGATAGACCTGCTTGTTGGATACAGGGAGCAGACCCCTTGTTCTTAAGCAGGCAACTAAAGAGCTCTTTTAGACCATGACTCACACAACATCATTGGGATCTTTGCTGTCTTTTTGTGGCCCTAACTCATCCAAAAGACAGCCAGAGCCATCACTGTGATGCACATACACAAACACACACACACACACACACACACAAACACACACACACACACACACACACACACACCTGTAACAATCTTTCCTATCACCCCCTTGGGTACCAGTCACCATAGCTTCCCTGTGCTTTTCACAGCACACCAAGCCTTTGCCTCTAGATGAGGCCAGGCACACACTCACCTAGGAGCCCTTGCCCAGGCTCTTCCCTCTCTCCTATCCTTTTGGGCTTGACTCTAAAGTCACCTTCATGTGACACTTTCTCTGACCTATTAAAAACTGCACCTTTGTCATACTTCCCAGCCTTCCCTGGCCACCTCGCCCAGGCCACTTCCCTGGCCACCTGGGTTATTGTTGTCTATAGTATTTTACAAATTTGTATATTTTCCTCCCCACTTAAATGTAAGTTTCGTGAAGGTAAGAAATTGGTATGTCTGGTTCAATACTGAATCTTCATACATAGAAGAGTGCCTGGAAAAACAAACAAACAAACAAACAAACAAACAAACAAACAAGAGGGCCTGGAACAAAGTGAGGGTCCTGGAACAATGTGAACATAGTAAATTCATTTTTGTTCTTGTATACTATTCTATGCCCTTACTAATCAGTATATTTTCTTTCTCTTTCCGCTTTCTCTTCTTCCTTTTTTTCTTACCTAGCTCTGTCCTCTTCCTCTTCCTTTCATTTCTTAACTAAATAATGTTGACTGTGCCTTCAATTCCTATAATGCCTGATAGGTTTAAACACCCTTTTCCACACACAATCTCATATGATTTGGCAGCAGCCCTCTGATGCCCAGTGAGCAAGTCTTTCCCATCCTTCTGTAACTGAGGGGTCAGCCCAAGGTAAAAAAGAAAACGAAGCAGGTGTTCCGGAAGAGCCACAGTGGACTCTTTGGACTCAGATGCTCAACTGCTTACCTGCAGCTGTGGCCTATGTTTCCCAGTCCAACTGCTGCTAGCTTTTCACTCCTAGCACTGCCCGGGCATGCTCAGTGAAGCACATAGGAGTGCAAGATAGTTCATGGCCTTAGGGAAACCTTGAATTACAGAAAATGAGCAAGTGGTAGAAGCAATGTTAACGACGCCTCCAACCCCTACCCTTGCCAAATTCTTTTCTTTTTGTATTTACTTCTCTCTCTCTCTCTCTCTCTCTCTCTCTCTTTCTCCCCCCCCTCTCTCTGTGTGTGTGTTCATGGTATACATGTGCATGGCTATGTATGTGCTATAGTATGTGAATGGAGATCAGGAAACAACTTATAGGACTCAATTCTGTTATCCCATGTGGGTTCTTCAGGTGTGACTAATACTTGATGAGTCATTTTGTCAGCCTCCACCTGAGATTCTTTGAGGCTCTAACGTGATGAGATTTGGAGTCAGGCCTTTTGATAGTGATTAAATGATGTTGTAAGACAAGATCACTGTCAGGAAAGGAGGCTGAGCCCAATTCCAAGGTCTGTTCCACATGATTTCTGGGCAGCTCCCTTCAGGGATTAAGACCCAGGTTCTCACAGGTGCGGTCTCCTCCATCTAGTGTCTGTTCCTCTGTCATATGTCTGATGTTGGCTTTTCTACTCTCTCCACCTCGCTTCTCTTAGAGGCACCGCTCAGTCAAACCACTGGCAAAAGTCACTTCTCAAGTTGTCTTCCAGGAGCCCCTAAACTAGAAAAGCAGATCTCTAGGCCTTTCTGGTAAGAGAGAGACCCTTCTGTGACCCTGGACAGGGTTTGTCAACTTTTATATACACATACAAGATGCCTGTTGACATTTGAATTTTAGGTAGAGACGTTTTAGTATATATTCATGCAATATGTGAGGCATACTTATACTAAAAAGATTCATTGTTTATATGAAGTTCACATTTTTTTTCTTCTGGAAACCTGAACCAGGGCTGTAAACAAGGGTACACTAATTAGGGAACTGGAAATGATTACAAAGGCCTGGATTCTGTATGGCTCTGGGTAGAATAAGACAGATCTGGGACCCTTTAACCTTTAACATACCTAATCTGGGACTGGTTTGCCTCTTGACTCCCCATCCCCATCTCCATCCCCATATCATCCTTTTGAGCACATTATATAGCCTGTGTGTGTTCTAGGTGATGGGGTAGAGACATGATGTAAGGAGGCTAAGGGGGTTGAGAATGATTTTAGGGTCTGTTCCCTGAGGTGGAAGCCCTACTGGCCATAGAAGGACAGGCAGCAGTATTGGTGACAGCTATGACATGGCTGGAGGAAGCCCTTGGCCTGGAGACTGCATGTCATCACAGAATCAGTGGCTGAAAATGGAAAAGTTTAGTCACACTCCTTTCTTTGGCTGCCATCTGTATAATAAGGGTGAAATTATGCTTTTAGGGAGTCACAGTGAACCTCATTCTGGTCACTTCCCCTAGAGGTCCAGGAGGCTTTGCTGACTGAGGCAGATCCAGGACTGTGTGCATTCTGAATTCTGTGTAGTCTGCTTTTGGATCCCTTTCCCCTAGCTGGGCTGCCTTGTTGGGTCTCAGTGGGAGAGGCTGTGCTTAGTCCTGATGCAGCTTGATGTTCTGGGGGTAGGTTGGTGGGAGGGTCTCCCTTTTTCTTAGGAAAAAGGGAGGAGGGGAAGGGGGAAAGAAGGTGGGAGGGTGGAGCCAGGAGGAGAGAAGGGAAGGGCTGGGATAGGGATGTAAAGTGAATAATAATAATAATCTGTAAAACAAGAACAAACGAAACTCAAATTTAGTAAGTGGCAAGAAACACTAAGAAAGCAGAAATTAATGAAATAAAAACAATGAAAAAAAGAACTTCATAGATATTAGTACACTGAATACACTAAGAACTCCATCAGGTAGCTAGAAACCCATGTTCCAGATTAGGAAATTGAGGAACAGTGTCACTTGTCTCAGAAGTGGATGATCTAGCACCCAGACCCAGGTAGTGTAATGTGGGGTTGACTTATCTCAGATCCTGTAGCACAGCCCTCAGAACTCTTTTCTGGGGCTGAGACACTGGTTCCCAGTACAAGAAAAAAAATCTTAGAGTCATGAATGACTGATTTTAAAGGACAAAGCACAAGGTTACTGTGCAGCTGGGGTTCCCGTGTAATCCATTCTTCCTATTGCAACTTGGGCACTGGTGTCCTAATCGTCTCCTATGCCCTAAATAAAGCCGCGTTGGAGGGCTAGAAGAGTCTTGCTTAACCTGGGGGCACCTCCTCCCAGTTGTCTTATAGACTCTTGAATCATTCCCTCTCTTCACCGTAGCCTCTAACTAGCAGGCCAGGAGTTTTCTCACGCAACCTGAAAACACTGCCTGGCACCATTAAAAAAACAAAAACAAAACAAGCCTGTGGAAGAGGCAAGAAGGTGAACACAACCTAGGAAGCAGAAGCTACAGATGGGAACAGACCTAGCAGTACTATAAGCCAAGGCCAGGAAAGATATTCAGTGTCTTATCAGGGGTGACAGCAGGGCCAATGTGCTTGTGATTGTTTTTAAACAATGCCTGGGTACTTTTGATGAGAGTTGACTTGGAGTGTCAGGTAGGGCAGAGAAAGCACCATTTGCTCAATGTGACTTCCTGTTAAAAGTATCCAGAGTGAAGTTCTGACTTGTTGGGAGTGCTTCTGGGTAATAGCATCTGGCCTCTGTTTGTTCTTGCTTCAAGCCCTAGAGCATAGCTAATTAAGGGGAGACATTAGGAAAAGGACAGGTTGGGTCCCTCTGCTGCTAAAGCTCCTGGAATTGTGCTCTTCTTCTGTAGCAAGTTTGGGCTGATTTCCAACTACCAATGTGTGCATTTATAGGATGATTTTCTAGACATCCTCTCCATGTAGAGGAGAGAATCATCTACTCAATCAATAGCTAACACACACTGGCATAGAGGAGACCAGCTCTGAAGGGAAGATAACTTGGAGTATGCATTCTGTACCAGTGCTAGTCAAAGTAAGGCCCCCAGACCCACCATAGGCTGTGGCATATTGGTTATTTGCACACTTCCAGATTAGTCCACAGGGGAAAGTCAGCATGTAGAAATTATTTCTCCTAGCAATTTTACATGATGGCGTCATCTTAGCTTTATTTGTGTGAAAGGACCCATTTGTGGCAGATTGATGTTAACACTGGCCAACTAGGTCCTTCACCCTGATATACTGTGAAGCACTGATCTTGCTAAGACTATGCTCTTGTTGCCCACAGTGACAGCTAACTTAATGACATACCCTGTATTGGGGTGTGTGTGTGTGTGTGTGTGTGTGTGTGTGTGTGTTTTGCATGTCCCAAAGAAACATGAATGCATTCATTTCTTTGTTTCTGGTTGGCTGTTACGGCAGTTCAGATTCAGACTTCCTCCCCTGCATAAAGCTGTCCATGATGCCATCTGCTGCCTGGGGCATGTCATTGGTGGCTCTTCTATTTTTGCCACCAGGAATTAAGTAGCCCATTAAAGATGATAGAGTCATCTGCCCCCTCTGCATGCATTTCATGCTGTTGCCATGATCTAAGGTCAGGAAGTCACCACCCTCTACTCCCTTTGCTTCATTAGGGCCCCACAGACTGACTAGAGCTGATGACAGAGTCACTTTTGGGCAGCAGGAAGCCAAGACTTGGCAATATTCTGGCTAATATTGAGCACTTCCCTACACTGTGCCTCCAAGAAAATCTCTTACAGGGACATAGAAGCTACAAAGTAATGGCCCAAAGCATTCATTTATAGGCCAATCAAGACAGCCCAGGCAAACCTGTTCTTTTTCTAACACCACTTTTACATGCACAAGGCATGCTTTTGTTCATATTTGAAGCATGTGAGTGTGCAGTTTCATGCCTGGAATAATTTTCATGTGGCTCCTGGCCTCCCTGACTCCATTGGTATATCTTGCTCTGTAGACTCCTTGATTGTTGTGTGATTGTCTTTATTTTCTGCAGTTTGCTGTCTGCCTACTCCAACTAAAGGAGGCCCCCACCAATACATTGTTTCTCTTTCTCTCCTTCCTCTCTTTCACTTCCTCTCTCTCACCTAAGACAGTGCATCTTGAAATATAATATTTCCTTGCCCAAAATTGTGACAAATTTACCCTTAGGGGTGTTCTGTGCCATATTAGACACCCCATTTGGTGGCCATGCCTCTGGGTCCGGTGCCTGTCCTACTCAACGGGGTGCTGGTAGCGGAGAGAAGGGTTCCTCAAGTCCCCTTTCCCCTACTTTGTAAATAATGGGATTTTCAGCCCAGGCTGAACTCAGCATGTCACTTACATACCCATGTGACTAGAGGCCTGTGAAAGCCTGGAGACACTAAATAAATAGTTTGTATTTGTAAGATCTGTGCTACTGTGAAAAATATGTGAGAGAAACAATCAAAATGAAAAGAAAGTTTTATTTCTGCTCAAAATTTTAGTCCAAAGTTAGCTGTATCCATTACCTTGAGCCTGAGCTGGGGGAGAGCATCATGGTGACTACAAGCATGTAGCAGAGGCTTGTTTACTTCATGGTGGTCAGGAAAGACAGAGAGATGGGTGGTAGAAGAGAGGAAGGGAGTGTGAAAGCAGGGATAAACTATCCTTCAAGGAGCCAGGTATGATGGCCTATGCCTTTCATCTCAGTATTCAGGAGGCAGAGGCAGAAAGATTTCTGAGTTAGAGGCCAGCCTGGCTCAAGTGAGTCAGGGCTGCATAGTAAGAAACAAACAAGAAAACAGACAAACATGCACACATAAACAAAGATATCTTATAGGTCTTGCCTCAAGTGACCTACTTCCTGTAGCTAGGCCCCATCAACCTGAAGTTTCTAGCATCTCCCAAAATAGTATCAGCAGATGGTGTCTCCTCAAACAATGAGCCAGAAGAAACGCTTCCGTAAGTTGCATCTCTGAAGTATTTTGTTGTAACAATGAGAAAAGTAGCTAACACAATACTCAAAAACATCTGGTCCCCTTTGCCAGTGTGTGATCTTACCTGCATGTGCCCCTGCTGTGTTGATACCATTCACTAGGAGGCCCTCAGCCAAGATAAGTAGATGAGGCTGCCAATAGTGAGCTTTGAACCTCTAAAACTGTGCTAACTAAATCTATAGCTTCAGTTCATCAAAAAAAAAAATAGGACAGAGGACATCTTTCCAGAATCAGTTTGTTCCTTTTACCTTGTTGAGCCAGGATCTCTCTTGTTATTTCTGCTGTGTTGTGTGCTCTAGGATAACTGGCCCTCCAGCTTCTGGAGAATGCCTTGTCTATGCTTTATACCTCCCTGCAGGGGTGTTTGTTTGTTTGTTTGTTTGTTTATACTGGTTCTGGAGATGGAACCTAGACTTGTGAGGCTTGTGCCATTCCTGCTAAGCCATTTTCATGGCACGGCCTCAGGTCTTTTGTCATAATGACCAAAAATGAACTAATACCATAGCCTGTCTATTTCAGCACCATTTTTGGTATTTTGTGAGACTCTGCTGGTTAAGGTTAAAGTCTGACATTTTCAGATAGTCTTTGAGCTTGGTCTGTACCAGTGGACTCCCTTTCTCAGTGGGGTACCCTCTCTACTTAAACCCTAAAACCTGTAAGGAACATCTCATAGCCTTTGGGAAGATTACATGCCTGATCCTTTCCTCATAAGAAACCTGTTCAGCAAGCACCTGAAGATTATTGGAAATACTCTATGCTATGCTAAAGAGATCTTAGCTTTCAGCAAATGACCTTCAGTTGTACCAGAAGTTCTCCCACCCACAAGATTATTAAGTACTGTGTTCTTTTCCTTGCGATAGGACTTGCTATTGCATGTGAATGAGCTACTGTACCACTACATGTAAATCAAGTATCCTTAGCACCTCTATCCCCAGAGAATCAAGCACATTCACCCTCAAAATTCTTCCCACTGCCCAAGGTTTATAAATACCTGATTTCACATGAAATAAATATGCTGCGAGATACCACCATGGCTGCCTGAAGTTCACCATTTTTTCTGGGGGTGGGAAGGATACCCTCTTCCCTAGAAATTTGATGCTGAGTTCCCAGTAGCACCACCGGGAAAGAACCCCCTAGGCCTGGATCTGCCTTTCTACCCTTTGGGCCTGAGCCTTCCCAGGCCTGTGTTTTGGCTGCAAGCTGAGCAGGCTGGAGCTTTTCCTTGCATCCTTGCCATTAACACAGCAGCTTAGCCAAAAGGCTGTAACACTTCGATATCATCTGATCCCAACAATCTCATTTAAAAGAACTTAATTGTAACACCTAATGGAAAACTCATTTCCACCTCCCTGAGTGAGACCAGGAACCTCATCCTAAAGTGCTCTAACCGTTCCTGAGAGAAACCAGCATCTTGGATCTCAGGGTCCCGCTGTTCTTTGTGCCCCAAACTACTGCCAGAGGAAGAATGACAGTACTTCTTAAAAATCTACATCCTCTCAATAGGCAGAGGCAGGCAGATCGCTGTGAGTTTGATTTTAGCCTGGTCTACAATATGCCTCCAGGACAGCCAGTGCTACACAGAGAAACACTGTCTTGGAAAACAAAGATCTGCATCCCCAGAAGTCAGATAAGATCTGCTAAGTCCTCAGGGTGATTTGAAGGACCCTGAATCTTACGAACTTCAGTATGCCCTCAACATGAAAATACCACCTTACACCCAATTTTTGAAGCATCCACTCTTTCCAGTTGGCCCCAGACTCTACTACTGGAACTGATCTTCCTTTTCTTTTGACCCTGTAGAAATATGAGTCCTGTCCGCAAATGAATGGCCCTTTAATAAGGAGATTGCTTATAGGTTCCAGGAAACACCCAATAACAGTTAAGGTCAAGTAATAGAAGGAAGGGGAGCTTGTTCCCCACTGAACTTGGAGACATTTAAGCTCATTTGGCTTCTTTCTTAAACACTACCTTTGATATGTCTGGACTGTTAAGTGGGAAGGTCCTGGTGAGGGGTTTTCTGGTTCTGGAATAGAATCCTGGTTCAGAAGGACCAGGTCAGAGACTTGACCCATGAGGACTTTTTGGCTCTAATTGTTCTTTGTTGGCTCTAAGTGTTCCTTGTTGCTAACTTTCCCAGGACTTTTCTGGCCTTTTTAATTTGCCCCCCCCCCCATCTCTACCACAGGTAGCTATGCAGGGAAAAGAGCCAATAAACAAATTCACACTCAGGTGTTGAGGAATGATAACAGCTAATCCTTTCCAAGGGCAGTTGCTCTGGAGAGGGGGAAGGGTGTTTCCGATTTTACTCAGAAGGAAGGTATCTCTTCAAAGAAGGTTACACTTTGGCCCCAGAACAGGAGCCATTCACAGGCAAAGATACCCAGGGACTGTTTACATCAGCGGCCTCTTCAACGTGCTTTTCATCAGACTTCCATACGTTTCTATCCATGGAAGCTCCATGAGGGAACAGAGCATTTTATTGGTGTGTTCTCAGAGGATGACAAGAAGTAGGCCACATGTAATCCTCTGTTGAATGAATGAATGAATGAATGAATAAGTGACTCTCCTCCTCAAGATTCTGACTCCAGTCTCTATTGCAAGACCTACTTGGCACCTCCCCCTCCTCCTAGCCTGCTTTGGATTGAGCTGAAAAGTGATTTTTCATACACGCCGCCCTCATTATAACATCATTCCTCAGAGCGCAGCTCTCTGACCACCCTGAAGACCTGTATTTAATGTGATGAAAGGTGATTTAATGGAGTTGAGGAGAGCAAAGCAGAAAGCGGATAACATTTCAGAAAAGCAGAGCTGGCTGTCCCTCTGAGGGGAAGGGCCAACCAAGGTAAAAAAAAAAAAGTGGTGGTGAGAGGGGGAGTCTGACACCTTCCTCAGAAGAGCCTGGAGTAGGAAGGTGGTTTGGTCAGCAGGGTCGGAAGGCCAAAAGGAGAGCCTGATAAGCCGAAGGGCCTCCCTACTTGCTTGCTTGCTTGCCTGCTTGCCTGCCTGTCTGCCTCCCTGCCGCAGATAACTAACTTACCATTTATTTACTTTGGAGCTGATTATGTACCGGGTTGAGGCAGGCGGGGAGATTTTATTGACATTTGGTCTCCCTTCACACATTTTTGCGACAGCCAGACATCAGGGACTGAGCTGCAGGATATTAAAGGATTTGGAAAAGTTATCAAGGAGTGGGACATATTTATCAAAGCCACAGTGATATTAGAAAGCTGGGCTGCTGCTACACCTGGGCCTGTTCCTTGATTAAAAAAATAATAATGATTCATCCTCTGGCTGGCTTTTGCACCTGGGTGAATGCTGAGTGGTGTATAGGACCACCCTTGGCCAGGGATTTGCACATAAAGAGCCTCTTTGGGTCCAGCAGACAATTGAGGGTGACAGATCACACCTATAGCTGGTATGAGTGTTTATACTCAAGCCTGTGGATGCGTAGTGGGGCTGTGATTCTAGACAAGGTGTGTTACCACTTCCAGGGCCATCTTAGTTGACATAATAATCTTCAAATATACTTGTCACCATTAAGTTATTTTTCAAATGATTTTTATATTATTATTTTGTGCATGTGTGTGTGTGTGTGTGAGAGAGAGAGAGAATCGGACACCACAAGTATGGAAATCAGAGGTCAACGTTGGGAATTGTCTTCATCTGCCTTTACATGGGTTCTAGGGATCAAATTCAAGTCCTCAGGCTTCTATAGTATAGTAAGTGCTGTTACCTCGGAAGCCATCTTGCCCACCCTGAGTTATTTACTCATTCATTCATTTTAAAGATACTGTCTTCTCCTGTAGCCCCTTGCCGTCCTCCTGCCCTCTTCCTGCCTCAGCCCCCAAAGTTCCGGAATTATGAACACATACCATGATACCCAGTTTCTGAGCACTTGTCATTTCTGCAAAAGGGCCATGGATGGTTGAATGACTAAAGGGCTGAAGCACAAGGGACCTCATGAAGGAGACATTTTTAGTGACGAGCAATTATGTAATACAGAATGTCTCCATCTTGTAACACCAGTGAGCGTGAATACACTACAAGTCACCTCTATTTGGCTTTCCCCAAAATTTTCTACATGAATTATTAAGCGTATGACTCTTTTCATTATGCCTGTCTTTAAAAAAAATGCTGGATGAACTTAAAGCAGGAGGAGGAAGTGCTTGCATTGCAAAAACAACCACAAAAAAACCCAAAACAAAACAAAAAACGATCCCCCCCTGCACATTTATCTGAAAGTCTTGAGTGCATTCACTCAGGTGAAAATATTATTAATAACAAGAACTGACCAATGGCCACAGGATCCATGGGGTTAATCTGGGATTTGCCATCTGATTCCAACTCATCAGGCCTGGTTATAAATCACTTATATGTCTGGGTGATAAAAAGCAAATATAAATTTTCAAAAAATTTAACCTTGCATGGTATATAAAGAGAATGCATAATATTCTTGGACATAAATATGTCTCAAGACAAACCCATTGTGTAACTCAGAATGTATAATGGATGGCACTAAGATAGATTTTTTTTTCCCCTTAGCAAGTAGAAGCCAGGAATTCTGCAATGGACTGTGCTTTCTACAAACTGGAGGTGAAGCCTCACGTCCAAATCTTATTGTGTGTCTACAATGATGGAGTGTAGTTGAGGGAGAAGAAATCTGGTAGCCGTTAGATGATGAGAGACCTGGGAGTTCATCAGGCATCTGGGGGACCGTGGCCACACTGTCTGATTTGAGTGGCCTCTAGCTTGTGCATGTGGGAAAAGAGAAAGCTGGTTCAGAAACTAATGATGCCTTAAGGTAATTTTCTTTTTTTTCCAAGCTGACACAAGCTAGAATTATCTAGGAAGAGGAACTTTAGTTGAGAAAAATATATCTACCAGATTGGTTTGTGGGCAAGTCTGTGGAGACATTTTTTCTTGATTGGTAATTGGTGTGGGAAGACCCAGTTCACTGTGGGTGGTGGGTGCCACCCCTGAGCAGGTGGTCTTGGGTGGTGTAAGAAAGCCAACTAGGCAAGCCATGAGGAGTAAGCTAGTAAGCAGCACTCCTCTTTGGTCTCTACTTCAGTTTCTGCCTTGCCTTTACTCTCCTTCATGAGGGACGGCAGCAGTAAGACAAAAGGAACCCTTTCCTCACACACACTGCTTTTGGTCATGGTGCTTAGCAAAGAAATAAAAGAAAACGAAACAGAATAGACAGCAGAAATGGTGGAAAAGATGGAACAAGATGAGAGCCTACTATAGAGGGTCCTCTGAAAGGCTTCACCCAACAGGGGATCAAAGCAGATGCTGAGACTCACTGCCAAACTTTAGGGAGAGCACAGGGAGTCTGACGATCAAGAAGTGGGGGATAGAAGAACATGGAGAGGACAGGAGCCCGGCAAAGAGACCAACAAAAACCTGAGCCCAGGGGGTCCTGCAGAGACTGATGCACCAACTAAGGACCTTGCATGGGGAGGACCTAGACACCCTGCTCAGATGTAGCCCATGGGCAGCTCAGTCTTCTTGTGGGGCTCTGAGTAAGGGGAGCAGGAACTGCCTCTGTCATGAACTCAGTTGCCTGCTCTTTGATCACTTGCCCCTGGAGATCCAGCCTTACCAGGCCACAGGGGGAGAGGATCCAGGTAGTCCTGATGAGGCTTGATAAGCTATGGGCAGATGGCAATAATGGAGAACTCACCCTTTCAGTGGACTAGTGGAAGTGGATGGGAATAAGAGGGAGGGAGGGGGCTTCAATCAGGATGAATAAATTATATAAATGAATAAATTGTAAAAACAAAAAATAAAGAAGTTGAAAAAAGCGAACCAAATAATGCTTTTTAAGAATTTTCTTGTGACCTTCAAGTATAACAACAGCCATGATTCCAACCTAGAGGACATCAACCCTGTGACCCAGGATTACTAGTATTTGGGGGAGCTGGTGTAGATGAGCTATCTTAGTTAGACCCAACGAAGACCCTCTTCCAAATGGGGGTGCATGTTTGAGCTTGAGAAAACATAGCTGAAAACATAGCACAGAAGAACTGAAGAAAGAAGGTGGCTATGAGTTCACTTGTTTTTTATTTTTTCATACATTGCTCTGAGGCCCTCCTCTGTAAGATCTTTGGGACATCTTCTACTCCCTGGAAGACACATCTTTATATACAGTCACTTACTTATTGTATCACAAACAGATAGATGTTGGAGCTGAATTCCCAGGGATGTGTGGCTCATTGTGAAGGCTTGTGTGGCAGTGAGCAGACATCTCTCTGCGTTCATTAACTTGAGACTAAAACAGCAAGCTCCTTTGGAGCAGTGTCTCAGTTGAGAGTCAGAAAGAACAAATGCTAGACTGTATCATCTCTGAGTCTCTACTTTGGCTGGAAGGTTCTAGATGATGTCTCACATCTTACATCTTCTCTCTGGAAATACAAGGAGTGGGGAAGTTTAAGAATTTGGATCCTGGGGTTTAAAGTTGCTGGGGGTTTGGGCCTCTGGTCCATTGGGTCAGGAGTATATGGGTCAATGAAAGTAAATTTTGGTCCCCTTTTCTGTCATGTGGGTGTGTGGTCATAGGCTTTAATGCCATAAAACAACAGCAAAATCAGAAACAGAGCACAGAGCAAATAATCCTCATAGCCCAGCGAAGAGGGAAAGAAGCTGCCAGGCCTAGAATGGGGACTAGAAGCAAGGCTCTAGTGCCTTTATTCTGTCTTGCTCTGTACTCACGCAAAGCAACATCAAAAGGTGTCCTTTCATTAACCCTTTCTGTCTTCTTTGTTCTGGATTTAAAGCACCCACACTCGGGTTATTTTTAGAGGCTGAGAGGAGTCAGAAGTCACCCCTGTTCACAGAAAGCCCAGCTGCCATCTTCAAAGGTAGGCTGGGTTCCGCCCCTTGCCGGACATTCCAGGAAACTGGGCTCAGCAGATAGAAAACACAAAGGCTAGAGATCTTTACTTTCTCTCTGATGTTTACTTTCTCCCTCACCTACTCCACCCCCATTACCCTAGAAAGTTAAAACACACACACACACCACACACACACACCTACGAATGCACGTAGGCATGCATGCACACACTCTTTCATGTTTTCTCTGCAAAGTGGGGAGGACTTAGCAGCCATATCTGACATCTCTGTGAAACCTGTGTAGCCTATTCTCCTTCCCACCATGTACTTTTTTTCCATATTCTTTCTAGCACACTGAGTCAGCAGCAAGAAAGCCAGGCCAGGATGAGGCCTGAAGCAACCGTCTCAAACTGTGGGTACCCATCACCAGACAACCCGAAAACGATTCTGCTTTTGTGTTGTCAAATGAGGAAGCCTAGGCTTTCTGAAATCCACTCTTCCCCACTCCACAGAGACGATGCCAAGGCCTGGAAAGTTGAAAGACTTTTGTGAAGTCACCAAGCATGATAGTGTCCTTGTGTCATTTTGACCCCTGCAAGGCTCTTGGTCATTCCAAGTTGCTATAGATTTGAATCTTAAAAGTCCAAATGTCTGTGTGTTGAAAGCTTAGTCTCCAGCCAGGCTTGGCACTACTGAGAGGCAGGGGGACTTTTAGGGCGTAGGGCCTGGAAGAAGAAAGTTAGTTCACTGAGGAGATGCTTTTAAATGTGATACTGGGACTCCCTTCACTCCTCCTTCCTCCCTTTGCTTCCTGGTAGTTATGAAGTGAACAGGCCTTCTCTGTCATATAATCCTGCCATGTTTTCCTAGGCACAGAAACATCAGAGCCATGTACTCACCATGTACTGTGCTGGCATCAGGTACTCAAAGGTGTGTGTGTGTGTGTGTGTGTGTGTGTGTGTACTCGCATGTGTGCTCATGTGTCTTTCACACAGATGACCTCAGAAGTCAAAGACTATTTGGGGTTGGGGTTATCCTGATGCAATATGGATATGTCAGTTTCAGAAGGTTCTGAAGGTACTGAAATCCATTCAGGTCTCCACATTACGATTTATGCTTGCAAAATATATTTGTTAGGAGTGTTTTTAGTGCTAAATGGCAGAAACTAGCTTAAGCTACTGTAGAATTTATGATTCATGTGACTAAAAATAATTGAGCAGAATTGTAAGGTGCAGGCAAAAGATGATCTAGTAGTACAAACCATGCTATTGAAGACCTGGTTGCTCTTCATTTTTCTTTGTTACATAATGGTTTGTCTTGCTGCCCCCACTTGTTCTAGGTCCCTCGCTCCTAAGATAACAAAACACACCACAGCACCAGATCTTAGGTATCTTCATACTGACCTATACACAGGCATTCTCAAGATTGTTCATTATTATTATTATTTCTTTAAAAGAAAAGGTGTGTTCCAGGATGGCCTGGAACTCACTGCAGACCTAGATGGCCCTGAACTCACAGAGATCCATCTGCATCTGCCTCTGAGTGCTGGCATGTGCCACTTCACATGGCTTTTAGAACATTCTTAGTGTCACCTGTTATGTATTAGTGAGGATATCAATGAAAGACAAATACCATGTTTTCCCTTCTATGCCGAATTTAGGTTAACAAAACAAAACAAAACACTATGACATGAAAGTAGATGGGAAGCTCTAGGTTAATGAGGAGGACTAATTAATGGGATGGTGATAGGGAAAACGATATGGCAATGGGGTAGATATGAGTGAATATGTGGTACACACAGGTGAAGATGTCATGATGTGGGCCATTACTGTGTGTGTTCATTAGAAATGTGAGTGGACATCAAATAAGCAATGGTATGGGCAGAGAGACTCATGAAGACACTGTCCAGACACCTGGTACTTTGACCAGGGTGGCAGTGGTCCTGTACCTTTCCTTTCATTCATATTTATTCCGTATCTTTAGCTCCCCCTGCCTCTAAACACATAGAGACAAAGAAAAGTCACAGCTGCTGCAACTGGCTGTCCTAAGTCCCTTGCTGCGGTCAGTATGGAGATGATATGTTAACATCCCCTCAACCCTCCAGCATGGAGGTGAGAGAAACTTTTCTTTTGCTGTGAGAAGCCACCACAGCCATGGCAACTTACAGGAGAAGGTTGATCTGAAGGATATTTTCAGAGGGTTATAGTCCCTGACTAGCATGGCGGGAGCATGCTAGTGGGCAGAAGCTAAGCATGTACATTTGAAACTCAACCATGAGGTGGCGAGAAACTGAATGGTATGTCTTGGAACCTCAAAGTTCTCTCCAGTGTCACATCTCCTCCAACAAAGTCACACCTTCTAATTCTTTCCAAACAGTTCCATCAACATGGGATCAGGTATTCAAACACATGGGCCTATGGGGGCCATTCTCTTTTTATAATTTTTTATGTGCATTGGTGTTTTGCCTGCATGTGTCTGTGTGAGGGAGTTAGATCCTCTGGAACTGGAGTTACAGACAGTTATGAGCTGTCACTGGGTGCTGGGAATTGAACCTGGGTCCTCTGGAAGAGCAACCAGTACTCTTAACACCTGAGCCATCTCTCTGGTCCCTGGGGCCATTTTCTTCCTAAACACCACACACTCCCATGAACATTCCATCTGTGGAGGTGGGGCAGGATCATAAGTCTCCACCTTTCTCTGTGGGTATATAAGCAGTTACCACTGGCTAAGGAGGCAGAGTTCACAGTGTCCTACTTCTCCCTAAGCACCTATAAGCAGTTAATGAATGCTGAAGGAGGGAGAGAAATTGTCTTCAGTGGGGTAGCCATTGGTAATATGCCTATGCTCTTATAAATAACTCCTCGCCCGTGATTTTGTAAGCAACATTAATCAAATTAATTGGGTCAGAAATTACATGAAAGTAGAAGGTGGACTAGTTAGGGGAAAGAAGAAGATTAGCAGGGAGGGACCGGGCAAGAGAGACAACGCAGGGTGAATATGTTCAAAATACATTATGTATGTATATGAAATGTCATAATGAAACCTATTATTATTCATAATTAATATCTACTGATAAACTTTTTTAAAAGGGAGGAACCCAGAGTGACAATGCTGTCCCAGTGTCCTAGTTATGGGTACTTGAAGCAGCTGTGAAACCCATCTCCCCACTCCAGAGCTGAGAGAAGTGTTCATACTGGAAGTGGACACGTGCTCATCTCCAGTGGCAGAGACTCATTTCCATGGTGACATGTTTGCAAGAGAAAGACACATTTGAAAAGAGATTAGGTGTCTCTGAGAATCTATCTCTAGGCCTCTTCAGAGGATACCATGGGGCCAGGAGGTGACAGAACAGCAGTTAAGGTCTGTTCCCATGGGTCCTCATGAAACTTGGGGCTGCTAAACCATTTTTAGAACAGCAGGATGAGTATGAGGGTATCCTTGGGAGGACTGTGTAGTGCTTCCAGCCCGTTTCTCATTAATGCTGGAGACCTTTCTGGTGCAATCCACTCTATTGATGCTCTGCCAGTCCTTAGCTAGGGTGATGGTATATTCCCATCTCAGCCTATATGGAAGCCCATTTGTATATGGAGCCATAAATTAAGAATTGTTTGAATGACACACTCAGCTCCTTAAGTCTCATGAGTCACATTCCAAGCGTTCAGCAAGGCTAGGTACCAGCAGCTACTCTATTGGTGGGTATTTCTTGGGCATGTTCATGGCTATAGAAAGTTCTGTAGAACGTTGCCTGGGGTAATAAGTAAGCCAGCAAATTTCTTGCAATGCAAGCATGTACCCATCTATAATGTGAGATGTGCTGGTGCATGCTTCTAATTGCAGTACTGGTGGGGTGGAGACAGAAGGATTTCTGTAGCTAGCTAGTCAACCAATGTAACCTACTAGGTAAGCTCCAGGTCTTGGTGAGAATCCGTGTGTCAAAACAGAGTGATAAGTTCCTAAAGAAGAGCACCCAAGGTTAACCCATGGCCTCTGCATATGCATGCACACATGTATACAGGCACTTGAATGTACACATGCACTCCTCCTACAGATGAAAACTCCATGAGAAAGAACTGTCTAACACTGAACTTGAATCTCTATAATCATGAGCCCAAATCAACCTTCATTCATTTCATAAGGAACCTGTAATGGGTGTTATTATAGTAACACATAGCTGAGTAATAGAAACCTAAATGTCACCTCCTCCATGAGTGAGTCACTACATTTCTGGGCCCCCACAACACCCACTGCACTAGCAAGGTCATACTTTATACTCTAGAATATACATAGTCACATGTCTTATAGTCTGTCCCGTATAACAGCCGGGTCTTTTGATGGTAATGACTGTATTTTAGTCAACTGGGTATCTTCAAAGCTTAGCACAAACCTGGCAAGCTCATTAAAGGCCTGTATCACTCTGAGGTTCAGAGTCCACTCTCCTTCTAATGCTGTGGCCATGTGTCTTCACCCAGGTGATTTGACATGGAGGAGCTACAGCCACATCATGGTTAAAAGTTGAGGGCCTGACCCTGGTGAGACTATTGGGACATGCAATTCAGACTATGCAGGCAACAGACTGAAACTTCTTCAGTGTGATGATGTGATAAAAAGCAGAGCACAAGTATGTTTCCATTGCTCAAAGACTGTATGACCCTGAACAATATACCTAGAAGCTCGGGGCTTCGCTCCCATCTGTGCTGAGGAAATGTGGACAGTTAGTGTGGCTATGATACTGGGTGCAAGGCTGCCACATGGTCTCTTGAAGCTGAGGCTAGTGGTCCTGGGACAGTCCTGAGCAGGGATTTGGAATTGGAACTCCTGCAGTATGAGGCAGCCTGCGTCTGCAAGTCCCTGTACTCGGTGCACCTGGGTGATAGCGGCAAGTGTAATTCATCCCTACTCCCAGCTAATGGCTGGTGACATTTTGAAGATGGCTGCTTGGCTGTGGTTTTGTCAGCAGCAGGGAGATTTGAAAAAGCCAGGTAGACACCTGGATCCAAGGCAATACAAGAAAGAAAGGTATGCAGCCCCCTGAGAGGGACAGAAAACCACACGATGGAGATCTGAGTGCTTAGCAGTCCCCTGAGGTGGTTGGAGGGGCTCATGTGTCCTAGCTGTTGGGACATGTTGAGGTGGTGTGCCAATTCACCATGGGTGGAGGTATTTTACAGGAACTTGGAGTTTAAAATTCCACAGGCCTGGAATCAATATTCTATGCTCGTGTTAGAATTCAGGTTGTGCAGAGAGGGAGGACTCAGCTCTCAGAATTCTTGGGTGAAATACACCACATATCTCAGGGATTAAGAGGATTTCCGTGCTTATAAATCATACCCAGTGATGGCTGAATCTTGAGCATGGAGGGGGGTGAGGGAGGCTGGGGGAAAGGCAGAGAAGCTCAGTCTCTGTCCCCAGATGCTTCATCCCAGCCTTTCCCCGAGGCCAGCAGGCCACACTGAGTCGAGGACCCGTGTGGTATGTCTGATGGATGCAATGTGGTAAGCCTGCCAGAACTACTTGAGTTGGCTGAGCCAACCCTTGACAGGGAGGACTGGGCCAGAACCACAAACAGCTGGGGCTCTTCCTGACACTAACATTAGCTACTGCATCATTTAAAAAAGGAGGAAGGGAATTATGCTGCAGAATATATACTCCCTATGGCTTATTGCCTGCTTGTTTCTTTCTGTTTCATGGAAATTTTGAGAGAATGACTTAGAATGTACCAGGTACTTCTGGGCTGACTCCCCCACTCCACTCCCACATCCTCATCCCCCACCCCATCCCCACCCCCGCTCAGTCTGCTGCTCCTTCCTCAGACCTCCTTGCTATCCACTCCACCTCCACTCACCACTTTGAGGACAGAAGCTTGCACAAGTCCTTAGAAGCTGGCAGGATGTGCTGGCCAGGTTAGCTTGCCCTCCTTCCTTCTTCCTTCCTTCCTTCCTTCCTTCCTTCCTTCCTTCCTTCCTTCCTTCCTTCCTTCCTTCCTTCCTGCCTGCCTGCCTGCCTGCCTGCCTTCCTTTTTTGAGACAAGATCTCATGTAATCCAGACTGGCTTCAAAGTCACTGTGTAGCTAAGGATGACTTTGAACTTCTAATCCTCTTGCCTCCCAAGCGCTGGTGTTATAGACTGCCATGTGCCTGCCTTATGTCTTGCTAGAGAGGATGAATGCAGGGCCTTTTGCTTACTAGGTAAGCATTCTACTAATTGTGGCACATCCTAAGCCCCAAAATGCATTTTCTTTGTTGTCCTGTTCCCTGATGGTTGGTAGGTGAGGGTATAACCTCTAGCTGCTATTGCATGGGACTGAGGATTCTTCACAGGCATGAGGGACGGGGGCAACACTGAAGGAGATGCTGATTGGGGTCTTCCTAGCTCTGCTAACCTGGATGTGAACTGTGGTAGCCAGGTTCAAAAGAGTGCCGGCTCTCTGACTGGCTGCCTCAGCTTCCAGTACCAGCAGGCCACAGGCTAATGCAAAGCAGACCCTGGCTGGCAGGCCTGCCTACCCCTTCTTGGCAGTATAGATTAAAACCTAACGGCATGTCATAGCCTGATGGCAAACTTACCACAAAAACAAAATTATCGAGGCTGAGCTGAGGCAGAAGACTGTATCTGCTTTTGTGTTATAAAATAACATAACTGGATGACCCCCACTTTTGTAAGGAGCCAGGCCTGGTGCCAAAGTTCCCGGCCACCATACTCTGACCATTTCTTTCTTCCCCTTCCCTTCAAGTACCTGGGTCTAGGGACAAGCCTTTGATGACACAGTGTTTATCACTACACTGATTGGAGATTCTTAACAGGAAGATGTTCTCTGACTGCTTCCAGTGTGTACATGCTCAGGAGCACACATCTTCTTTGACAACAAGCACCAAATTCCCAGATACCTCTTTATCATAGAAGAAAGATGAAGGGTCTCACCTGTGGCACCGCTGGGCTCCGTCAGCCACTCACAAAATGGTATTTAATTGCATCTAAGGCATGTTTTGAAACAATGTCAGAAGCAGAGGATCAGTGATAGTTGCTTGAGCGACACCCCAGTCACATGAGCCTAATCACAGCAGAAGAGTTTCTGAAGTGTTTTATCAAGTTTTTCTCCCTCCCTCTACTTCCTGTAATATTTACTGAGCATACACTAAACTGAGGCCCAAGAGAGGCTCTAGAGAAAGTTCTATGAACAAAACAGATATGTTTGTCACATTTCTGGCCACATGTCCTCAACCTCAACTCTCCTCAAGAGGAAACCCCCAATTTTCAGTTAGGTGCATTGAACTCCAAAATGACAATGGTCAGTTATATTATCTTTTGCTGCTGGGTGTAACTACGAGGCAACATATAGCTTATTAGAAGGAGTATGGTCTAGAAGCTTCTAAAAACTGTTAGCAAAAGGAATGAAGTCCACCATTCTCCTTACTGAGGATTAGAATATGGACATGATGGTTGGAGCTTGAGCAGCTATATAAAATCATTAGGTAAAAGTCATAAATACAATATGAGAGATGGGCCAGATAGAAAAGAAGCTGAAATTGTACAAAATAAGTACATACCTAAGACTGCACTCAGCACTCCATTATGTAACGAGTTATTCAAGAGAAATGAAAATCTGTATCTACACAGATGTTCATAACGGCCTTTTTCATCTTTGCTCCAAGTTTCAAACAACCAAAATGACTGTCCATCAACAGGTGCTATACTTTGGATCTGAAATGTTCCCCAGTTAATGCTACTAATGAAAGGTGTGTGATGTGGTGGGAACTTTGGAGCTGGACCCAGTGGAAGTGTGTCACCAGGAGTATGCCTTCAAAGGGTATCTTTCATCCCTCTTATCTCCTCCACCTTTTTCCCTCCCTCCTTCCATCCCTCTCTTCCTTCCCTCCTTCCCTTCTTCCCTCCCTCATTCCTTCCCTCCCTCCCTTCCTCCCCCTGCTATGTGGTAAGCTTACTATGCTCTTTTGTCATTCTGTCTCACCAGAGGCCTAAAAGCAATGGAGGTGAACTCTCACAACCTGTGGGCCAAAGTAACCTTGCCTCCTTTAAGATATTTGTTCCAGGTATTTTGTCACAGTCACAGAAAGCTGACAAACACGAGAGATGAACAAACAAACTGTGCTGTATTCACAGAGTGCAATGCTACTCAATAATGGGAAAGCAAATTATTGCTACAAATTACAAGCAATGGTCCCTGAGGTATTATGCTATGTGAAAGAAGACCATTGGCATGGTGATCTAAAGCAGGACAAACCACTCCACTGTGTGCTGATGATAGCAGGCAGAGGCTTGGCTACCTTTCAGGGGTGGTAGTCAGCTGAAATGAGCTCAGGGACACTTTCAGAGGTAAAGGAAATGTCTTAGATTTTGGTGCAAACCTTTGTTAAAACACATGACAGCTTGCGTGTTTTTGCCCTATGCAGCAATGGCAATGATCTTGACAATGATAAAACCATGGTGTCTGTTGATTCTGTAAAGCTTCCCACCCTTAAAACCGTGAGCTGTCCACCTCTCATCTTCAACAAGGCTTCTGTGACATTTTCTATCACTCTTTGCTAATCCCACTTTGACAATATGACACTTTCCCTGCTGTGTGGCCGACTTCTCTCTCTGATCCAAGTAGTGATGTCTATGAGGAGTCAGGACCCAGGCAGGCTCGAAAGTGGGCATGGTCAGAGGGCCACAGCTAAGAAGTTTCTACATGGTCCATGTTCTAGGCCTTAACAGCCCAAACACTGGGAATCTCAGAACTCCCCACCACACATACGTACACACATCCCTAGGACATGGCTTTGTGCCTCTCTCCTCTCACTCTCCACTCTTAGCAGTCTGCTTGGCAGGCAGGGTCCCACCTTGTGTAGTTCACTCTGATACTAGGACTATTCTTAGCACACTGCCAATCCCGGGAGACTCGGAGGATGCAGGAGGCTGAGTAACAGCTGCATTGCGGCCATTACTGATGCCATTATCATCATCATTATTGCGGGGATGTGGCTTTTGTGGTGTGCCAATCAGAGGAGGTTTGGGGGCCTTTTCTGTAATTGGAAGAATCAGTCCAGGGTGTGTGTGGGTTTCCATTCAGAGTGTATTTGCTCTGGCGAAGCATATTTTCTGTGTTCTGTGGGGGCAGGCATTTCAAGGTAGGTCCAGTAGGCAGCTGCCTGTTCCACTAAGCAGTCTGGTCACCAGCAACCTCATCTACACTTAAGAGATTCATTCTTTGGACTTCACTTTTTTTTTCTCTGCAGTTATAGCTCAAGGCTCCTGCTATCTTTCTTGGAATTGTGTGCTTTGTTTTGTTTTCCTTTTTCCTTTTTAAAAGAAGGAAGTGGAATATATAAAGAGCCTTGTGAGAGAGCATTTGCATGGAGCAAGTGCATAGAGAACAGGGAGGTAGGTAAGGTCAATGAACACCAAACAACACCAAGGAAGGGGAGTGCTTCCTATGCTTTCTGAGTGCAGACACATTTTCTCAGGGTAGCCCACTTAGTGTGTGTGTGTGTGTGTGTGTTCATGTGTGTGGCATGCATGTGTGCACATGCTTCCTCAGTCACTCTCCACATTATTTTTCAAGACAGGGTCTCTCCCTGACCCTGGAGTTCACTGATTCATCCAGGCTGGCTGGACAATAAACTTCAGTAATCTTATTGTTTCCACCTCTTCAGCACGGAGATTAGAGATATACCACCATCCCCAGATTTTTATATGGATGCTAGAGACCCAAACACAGGTAGGTGTGTTACAGAGCAAGCACTTTGCTAACAGCCATCTCCACAGCCCTGGTAGCTTTTCTCTTGGAAGCTTAATTTCACAAATCCTTGGTGCTTACCTTGTACCGGGCAGATACTGTTGCAAGAGCTTTTCAAATCTCACCTCAATCAAGAATTGAATTGATGCATTTGTTTCTACCCTGACTATCCCCTCAAAGGCCTGTGTGTCAAAAGCTTGGTTCCCAGCCTGAAGAACTATTGGAAGGTGATGGAACCTTTGAAAGATGGGACCCTGTGGAAAGTCTTTGGGTACATTTAGGATGTGTACTCCAAAAAAGAGCTGGACTCTGGTGTTTCCCCTTTATTTTTTTCACTTCATGGCTGACAAGGCCATAAACGGGTTTCCTCTACCATATGCTTCCACCATTATGCTGCCTCATTAAAGACTCCATGGCAACAAGGGCAAGTGACCATGTATAGAAACCTCTGAAACTGGGAAGCAAAAAGGAACCATTCTGCTTTTAAAATTCATTTTCTCAGGTATGTTGTCACTGCAACGGAGAGCTGACTGCCACATATGGCCTATTGGCTCTTAACACAGGATACAGGAGGAAGCTGAGGCATAAGGGATTAAGTTACTTGCTTGAGGTTACTGGGTTGTAAGCAACAGAACCAGGACATTAGGTCATGATGCTTCTTTGCTGAGGCTGTGGACATAGCAACTTTGATAGATCATGAAAGAACAAGCTATTCTCCACAAAAAGAGCAACAGAACCAAAAATATCAGGGCCCAAGGCTCTTTTATGAGACTGATACTCCAACCAAGTGCCATGCATGGAAATAACATAGAACCCCTGCACAGATGTAGCCCATGGCAGCTCAGTCTCTAAGTGAGTACCCTAGTAAGGGGAACAGGGGCTGTTTCTGACATGAACCATGAACTCAGTGGCTGGCTCTTTGATCACCTCCCCATGAAGTGGACTGGGGGAGGGGCATGGGAGGAGAAGAGGGAGGACAGGATTGGTAGGGAGTGAGGGAGGGGACTACAGCTGGGATACAAAGTGAATAAATTTTAATAAATCAAAAAAATAAATTAAAAAATCAGAAGGAGCAGGCTTTGCTTTGTCGTCACTGGAAGATCAAAATAGCCTGAGTAAGTTACTTTTCACTCAGTATTTCCTTCCACTAGATAAATACACTATTGTAACAGTTTTTCTATAATGATAGCTTTTCATTTGAAGGATATACTCATACATTCTTGGCATTTTATTACCCTCCCAAGATATTTTCCCAAAGGAATAAATGTGGTGTCTACACATCTTAAAAATGTCTGAAAGTGAAACCTAAGGACAACATATTGGGTGGTCTTCCTTGCCTAGAAACCCCTGTTTCTAGGGAACAGCACTTTGGACATCAGAGTCATGCTCCTGAGAGTCAGATTCAGGATACCTGACATTTACTACTGGCTATCAATTTGACAGGTATGGATCTAGAATACTCTAGGAGACATGCCTTTGTATGTCTGTGAGGAATTTTCTAGATTGAGTTTATTGATGTGGGAAGACCAGCTTCAAATGCGTTTGTCACCAGTTTGTGGGCTGGGGTCCTGGGCTGGGTAAGGAGAGAGCAAACTGTGTGCCAGCATTTATCTTTCTTCTTCCTGACAGTGAATGCGATGTGACCAGCTGCCTGATGTTCCTGCTGTCCTGCCTTCCCCGTCATGATGGGCTGTACGCTAAAACTGTGAGCCCCAGCACACCCTTCCTTAAATTGATCTTCATAGGTATTTTATCTAAGCTACAAGAAAAAATTACCTAGGATCTTTCTATTGCAATATGGAGCAGTGGGGTGGTTTGAAAATAATTAACTTGGAGATGCACCCAAGTTGCAGGTAAAGAAAGGAGACAGAACCTTGAGGAGCACAGAGGGCAAATGATGCAGTGTTTTGCACAGAACAGCCAGTGTGTTTGTTCTCCCTTCTTCTCTGGCTTATAAACCTAGGCAATTAGGAGCCTGCTCAGGCAGGATGAAGTGAGATTTGGAGGATAGCACCTGGACTCTTTTCCCCTCAGAAATAAAAACCACATGTGTGACTAAGGGGAAGCAGATGGATCCAGGGTATGTGGCCTCCTCTCTCACACACACCCCTAAGAATCAAGGTCTCCTCTGAATGTTGCTCTGGCCTCTATGTCCTTATACTAATAAATCTGGTGTGATGTTTCACTGTAGAGGCCTAGGGAAAGAATGGTCCTGTTTTCTTCCAAGACAGGAGGAAAGAGGGCCAGGCCTCCCATTGGCTTGGATGAGGCAAGATAGAAACAAATTGGAAGGTGCCAGTAAAAGGCTAGATTCTCAACTGCAAACACACTTGTGCTCCAGGCTCTAAAGAATCCATGACTTCTTGCTCCTGTCGCCTACTGCTCTGGGACTGCTAGGATCCACCAGTATTTGACCAGAAAGTCAAATCATTGTTCAGGTTCAGGGATCAGTCCAGGCAGCTGTCCCACTGGAGCCTTAAAAATGCCACTCCCCAGCTCCAGCCATGCCAGTCAATGCTTGAGTGCCAAAGTTTCCTTGAGGAGAAATGCACCCCCAGCACTGTTCCTCACTGAGATTCCCTCGTGGAATGCCTCCATGGTGTGTTGACATTCTGAGTGCAAGAAACTTTCTCTTTTTTATACCTGTTCCACTGCCTATTTCACCGTGTGATTCCCTGGTAGCCTGGGTCTGCATTGTCTCCTGATGAGGGGGCTTTCTTTTTGACTAACTTGGGTACATGGGTGTCTCTATCCGCTTCCTCACATACCTCAACACTATCTGTGTTCTACCCTCTGTGATAACCAACTCAACTTCTGAGATTATGTTCATTTCTATTCACATGATCTAGACACCTGCAGCTTAGAGAAAATAGGTCACTTGCTTATGATCTACAGCAAATTATCTTGAAGTGGGTTTGATGGAATGCTACCGGCATGGTGGAAAGAATGTCAGAAAACCTTACATTTAGAAAACACAACATTGGATTCAGAATGGGCATGTGTGAATGAAAGCCTTTGAGTCCTGTTTCAGTCATAAATTGGTACCTCAAGTATATAAACTCTTTTTAACTTTTTAACAATTTTTATTTCTTTTTTGGTGCTTAAGTAGAACTGAGAGCCTCACACATGTGAATGCTTTAGTACTGAGGTGTACCCCCAGCTCTTCACCATTTTTTTCCATATGCCATTTTCTCGATGTATTTAACTGTAGAACAGTTTATCTATGCAACAGATTAAATCATCACAGAACAATAACCTGCTTCCTCATTTTAAATCTTCTTGGGAAGGGTAAACTTTGTCCATTGATGAAAGTCTTGGCACATAACATGTTTCCACTGATAAATTGGGGGTGGAGACAACAGTGTGTCGGTTTCAAAATTAGACCAAAAAGACACTACCTAATGCCGTTTGCTCTGTTGTGCTTTTCTGTCCTCAACAAGAAGAGCGCACGCCAGGGGGCTGCTGTGTTTCTGTCTAGGGCCCTAGAATAAGACACAGGGAGCAGAACATGCCTATTCAATTTGCAGATGCGTGAGTGAAAGAATGCAAATCATTGCATGCTACTGAGTTTTGTTTCATAGCAAAATTATTAGTGGTAATAGTTAGCTGACACTACTCTTATTTAATCTTGGTGTGTATGTGTGTGTGTGTTTGCATGCCACAGCTTCTGTGTCAAGGTGAGAGGGCAATTTTCAGGAGTTGGTTCTCTCCTTTCATCTTTTGCGGCAGGGTCTCTTACTGTGCTGACTTCTTCAGACTAGCTGACCTTCAAGCTTGTGGAAAATCCACCCGTCTCTACCTCTCATCATGCTATCACATCTGCCTGTTTTACATGGGTCCGGAAGATGTAACTCAAGCTATCGAGGCTTATAGAATAGGTGCTTTTACCCATTGAGCCATCTTATCAGCCCAGCTATTCCTACTTTCAATGTCACGGAATCAGGGAACTCGGTGGATCATTAAGAAACACTGAGTCACTGTCATAATGAATTGGCACTCAAGTCTTCCAATTCTGAAGCCTCTTTGTTTGTGCACCAATGGTGTTTGAGGATTTCTTATGGCAAGGAGAAATAAAAGGATGGGCAGGAAAGAGTTGGGCATGTCCAGGCTGCCTTTCAGCCCCATGACAAGGATACTGGAGGCAGGAAATAGATTCCTGTAGTTGTCCCCTATCCTAGCCAAGTCCTAGGAGGTAGTGATGGCAAGGTTATATTCTCAGATGCTGTTGGGACTGCTTTAAGTTTCTTTATTTATAAGCCCTGCAAAAGCCACTTTCTTTTCCAGGTCCTTGTTAATACCCTAAATTCATACCAGTTTTGCTGAGTTGGTACAAAGTACAGAATTGATGGTACAGAAAGACATTACATATAGCCTACAACTCTTTGGACCATATAAACAGATCATTTGTAGCCTCAAATGAAGAAATATTTCATTAAATCCTTGCAGTTTCCCCCCACCCCTAAAAAGGTTGCATGCTTCTACCTTTGGGAGACCTGGCAGAATGTTCACTCCATCAAGGACTATGGATTCACATGAGCTAAACTCTAGAGACAGCAGGTTAATCTTCATTCACAGAATGAATCTTGAACACCCTAGGCCATGGAGGGGCTGGAGCACACCACTGTGTATGTCTGGAACACGTCCTGTCTCAGTAGACAGGCCTGCCAGGGAGGATCCCAGTGCCGAGAGAACTGTAGAAATCTGATAGTTCTCAGACTGTGCAAGAACTGTCTCTACAAAGGTGTCCTGTTAAGTTTTCCTGAAGAGCAGATAGGGCACTGAAAACAGAGCAAAATAACCATTACACCAAAGTTCATCTTGGCCAATCAATGACTTTATTGGGTTTGCTTATGGAATATGGGTGGAAGGGTTCCTTCCAGGAGCATGGGTGACCCTAAGACAGCGGCATTGCTGCAAAGTCTCACCCTTTCACATACGACAACCTCATTAAAGCTGAGTCTCCCTTCCACGTAACTTTACACTTCTTATATATTCCACTATCTCACTTGTAGCTAGGGGGAGGCAAGAGGGGGCAGTAGCTGGAATCCCAATAGCTCCATTACCTGTACCACAGACCTAGATACTTCTGTATTGTTTTGTTCAATTAGTTGCCATGGATACCAGTCCAATGCATCTCTACTCCAAAATGGCTTTGAGGTGGTCATGTTAAGCTCAGAGGAAAGAGCCATAGTACAAGAAGAAGCAATCGCGGAGTTCCTTGCCCTGGCAAATAGTGGCTAAGGGATGCCTTCACAGTCAGCCTGGCACAGTGGAAACAAAAAATGGTCTTGATTGGTTATCTACAGGGCAAAGTTCCACCCAGTGAAGAAGTTGATTGCTGCCTGAGCAAATGAACTCCAAAATGCAACTCTAAGCTAAATGGCTGTGTGCCCTCGGATTCAGACCTAGCATATGATTGAAAGTAAAAAAATGCTTAATTAGCAAATCAAATCTTTTGTTTCACACTCTGTTTGTGAATTGGTTACTTTTCCTTAGCTGTGACCAAAATACTTCAGGGAAGAACTTAAAAGGGGAAAGATTTTGTGTAGCTCAGAGTGCTTGTTGGGTGCACGCTTGCTTGGTCTTAGAGTTTGGCTATAGGAATGTGTGGAGGAATGGTATCTTTACTTCAAGGTAGACAGGAAGGGGGGAGAGGGACAGGACAGGGAGAGCAAAGGGCAGAGGGAGAGGACTGTAGAGGTGGGGGATGGGGAAGTGAGAAGGTACAGAGAATATAGTATGGGAAGAGATATGGAGAGGGGAAAGAAAAAGATATGAGAGAAATCAACCTGGTAGCCAGGAATAACTTTCAAAGTTACATCCCCAGTGACTCACTTCCTCCAATTTGGATCCACCTCCTAAAGTTTCTAGTACCTTCTAAAATATTGCCATCATCTGGACATCAAGTATGTTCAATATACAAGCCTGTAGGGACATTTCAGGTACACACCATGACAGACAGTAAAGCAAAAGAGGCTAGTTCATCCATGGAAAATTCAAAATGAGACATGGAGGCAGAGCCTGTTGAGGCTCATGGAACAACTCTACAGAACAGTGTCCCTCAGCTAAGGATCCTTGAGCTTGCCAATATCTGACTCCACAGCAGAGCACAACTGTGGGTAACCAGGATACACAGTGCTAAGGAGGCATCCCTATCAAGGCGGGAGCAGTCAGAGGCAGCCCTTCTGTGTGATTGCGACTCTAAATTTTCTCCATGGGTAGCTCATAGCTTCACCAGGTTCAGTCTTAGCAGAGGCTCTAGCCATTGGCCCTGTGCTTCGGAGTTGAGCTTTGCATCTTGACTCTGTCACTGATTAGCTTGATAATTTTGAGTGGGTTCCTTAGCTTGCTATGCTCCATTTCTCCTGTCTGTGAAGTGAGATGCAGTTTTAGTCTCAAGGAGGAAGATGTGAAGAAAACACCACAGAAAACAGAATGCAAAACACTCACTGTTACTTGTTTTGATACTTACTATTATTTTGAAATAAGGTCTGGTGATGTAGCTCAGGCTGGCCTGAAACTCTTGATCTCTGCCTCTTGAGTGCTGAGATTTCAGGCATCTATCTGTCTCCATTCCTGGCTAAGTCAGAGGTTGCTATTAGTAAGGTGAGGTGTCATATCCATGAGAGAAACCTTAAGGGCAGTGTAGTAGATGCTGTGATATGCCACTTGGGTTCTCTTGCAGCACCAGAGGACTATAAAAAGGCCACAGCTGCTGCATGTCCCCTGAATGGCTTGCTTCCACTGAGAACAGTTACCTCATAGAAATCTGCTCACTTCCTGGGTCAGCCTGCATCCAAAGATTAGACAGATATGGATACAAAGTCCTTGACTTTTTCTTCAACTTGGGCAACTCAGAAGGATCATCTCATCTTGGAAGCCCATGTGTGTTCACTAAGGCTTCTGGGTGGAAGACAGGCTCAGAAGGTAGGTATGGCTAGAATACCTTCTTTACCTGTATCTACTCCTCCTCGTTCCTTGATAGGCTTCCTCTGCAGGCTTCCTGCATGCCACGTATTAACTCATCTTTGGGGCAGGGATCCTGCTTCTGTAGGAAGCATATTGGGCTAATCACCCTAGTCCCTCTCCCACTTACTATATTAAAAGGGAACCTTTGGGTTGTAAGAAAAGGACACTAGATAACATAATCCTAGTAAAGTGGAGCAATGGGAATCAGAGAGGGACCACCAGCTTCCTTTTCTCATCTTTTTCCCTTTTACTCAGCATCCTCTGATGTGGTGGGATTGGCCATCTGGAGCTCCTCAAGCTTACATCTTAAACCCCAGGCCACTTGAGAAAACCAGCTCATTTCTAACGATCGGATAGTCTGGGTTAAGGAGAATGTTTGGACAGGTCCATCTTAGGTCAGATGCTGTCCTGGATAAGTTAATAGAACCCAGTCACAAAGGTAAATAGTAAAGATGACTACCATGGGTAGTTTTCAAAGGAAGAAAGAGAAGGGTTTGGCAGATAAAGAAGAAGGCATCCATTTGTCATATCTTTTGGTTGACCAGCATCTGAATACCATACCATAAATCAAGTGTGAGGTGCTGTTCACCTGCCACTTTAAGCAGGTGAAAATGCCAAGCATTTATGGTAGTGCATGCTGTAAATGCCTGGCATTCACCACCTCAAATATGCCAACGTGAGTATATATAGCCTCCAGATAACAAAGGTAGGACAGGTTGGGACATTGACATATATCTACAATTATGACATGTTCACAACTCTGGGGCCTCTATTTTATTGGTGTACCCCATTCCCTGGATACTCCCACTTCCTACTGGTACTTTATTGAACCACTTCCTGTGTAAATTCTTTGCACTTAAAGCTGTACCCTGGGCTCCTCCACCTACCCATCAGGAAATCAAACAGGTCCATGGCCTAGTGGTTAGGCTATATATGTGTGACTTAGGCCAAGCAGATTTGAATATAGTAAGAGGAACAAAAATTTTCTTTGAAGGCATCCATAATGATGGGAACATCCAGTTTGCCACAGACATCAGTAAACAAGGGAGCCAAATGTTTGTCTTATTGAAAATATTTGCTTTTTTTTCTGCCTTATTTCTGGTCTTAACAAAATTAACATCACTAAGTGCCAATGTCTCTGATTATATATGGAAGTTGACAGTACCTGCTGGACTCTTATTGGTCAGGTCAGCTTCCCTTGGTTCCTACCTGCTTTCCAAGAATAGGTCATCATTTCGCTCATGTGAGTCACTGACCATCCCTCCAAGGATTTATTGAAGGTTCCGGTGAAATCAGACTTTATTCCAAACTCCAAACTCTTTCAGGGAATGTAGCGGCCCATCTCATTGGTTTCTAGGCAAAGGATGTGATCCTCAAATGTCTGTCATCCAGGCTGATGGAGGGAAGTCTCTGTTGAACTGGCTGAGCTGGTCAGTTCCCCTCCGGGTGGCTAGGATATCAGGTGTCTGAAACTGCCGGTCTGATATTCTGCTTCTGCTGTGGATTCACTAACGTGCCACTTCAGAGGACAGGGGGCATATGTTTTGGGTTGTGGGACCACCAGGATTTTCCCAGATGTCATCCCTTTGTGTCTCCAAGAATCAAGGTTGTTTGAATCTAAGAGAGCAGCACTAACATACATCTGTTGCTCTGCCTGATTCATGGTGAGCTGATGATTTCAGGACAAGATGGCAGTGAATGCGGAAAAGCCATCGGAGGGGATTAGCAGTGAAGTCTGTCTGAGTATACACTCTCCAAGAAGAGTAGGGACAAGGACATTAAATGTTATTATGTAAGTCATCACAAATACCTCCTTAGTGTAAAGGAAGGGAGGGGAAAATAAAGAAGAAAAAGATGTGCTTATTTTTCTACCTTAACAAAATGAACATTTCTAAGTGTGTGTCTCTGATTATATATAGAATATACCTTAGGCTTCCATAGAGTAGGACAAGTATAGCTTGACACAGAATAGGCTAAGTTTATGACTTATGACAGTGATACAGCCTTACTTCATGGCCCCCAGGTCAGCCCTCTCTTTCATGCTCATCCCTAGTGAAGAGGGTTAGTATGAGCAAGAACACAAGTTCCCTGGCTGTAGCTAGAAAGGCCTTCTCTGGCAGAAACTCCATTTGCGTGCTGACACCATCTTCTCTTGTTCATATTTGCATTGAACAGGCCATTTTCTATGCTGACATTTTGCATCTAGTTAAATGCCAGCAAATCCAGAGAGATGTGGTTTTGACCTGTAGTCTGCCCTTTTGGACAAGCGCCTGATGCTACGGTAACTTACATTCTAATTTCCAATATTTCACTTTTTTAAAAACAAAACTGAATGAAATGCTTCAGAGTTCATATTATCACTGTTGAACATTTAATTGAGAAATGTTGTTAAAAAGGCATTTGGCTTAAATGATCTAAGTGTGTGCGTAGATATTTATTTTCCTTCAGTTAAGTGGCTTTAAACGATTTTTGTTATTATTAGGGAATTAAAGAAGAATTTGCCTTAAAATGCTAAATGTGGTGTCTTTTTTAAAAGAGCTCATGGTGTTGCTAAATACAAGACAGAAAGGGCTGCCTTAAAAAACCCAGGGGGATGGCGGAGGGGAGTGATGGGATTGTGCAGGCTCTGGAAGGAAAGAAATGTTCAGCTTCCACTTACTACATTTGGCTGGAAAGAATATGCAGCCTAGATAGGCCTCTGAGGACTGGGCTTTCTAGTCTTCACAGTGGCTCAGGGATTGAATGAGTTCCAGGTCTGACTGGCCAGTTACCACATGGCTACAAGGCTATGGCAGGTACTGATACACTGCACTTCAGGCAATTCCTCTTCTCCCTGAAGTTCTGGGACCACACCTTCTGGCCATAGCTAAGAGCCAAAGGGCATGGACAGCTGGCCCAAACAGGGTCCTCCACACTTCTATTACTGGGGTTGCAGGGAGTTAATGCAGTTTGCTGGATGTGATGAAAAGCGAGCGTTTTGCAGCAAGAGTGTGTGCCTTGCAGAAGTATGGGCTAGGACATGCAGCTGAGTAGGTTAGGAGACCCTGGTGCCAGATTTTAAACCTACCAGACTTCAACTGCCTTTTTCTCTGAAAACCTGCTTCTGCTTTGTGTGCCCCTGGGACCTCTGAACTCCCTCTATTTCCTGACTTGTTACCCCTTTTCTTTTGCTAGCTCTGGAGGCTTTGGTTTTCTGAAACCATGCAATGTCTGATTAAGAAAGGTGGACTAGGAGGGTTGGGAACTAACTTGCCCTAAAGCAGATTCCATTTTCTCAGCATCTTTCATTCTCACAAAAGAAGTAGGTTTTCATTAAAACCAGAAAAGGATTTTTTTTTTTCAAGAGACTGAGTTGTGTGTGTTTTGGTTCACAAAACTTAAGAATTATGATCAAGCCACAGAATCCAGGCTTTGGAAACCCAAGAAGAATGTGGAAATTGCCTTTTAAATCTTTCTCCCTTTCTCTTTTCTTTCTTGATTCTGATAATTTTCTCTGGTGCTTATGTTCACTCAGCTCCACATTTTTCAGTTCTGTACTTAGCTTTCTCTCTCTCTCTCTCCAATGTCTCATGAAGTTCAAACTGGCCTTAAACTTTCTATGTAGCAGAGGATGAGCTTCAATTTTTGATTCCTTTCCTCTTATCTTCAAAACATACTGGTATATAGGCATGTACCACCATGATCAGTTTATTTGGTGTTGGGGATGTAATCCCTGGCATGGTGTATGCTAGGCAAGCACTTTACACACAGAATACATTCCCAACCCAAGATGTTGTTGTTGTTTTCTTGGGATGCTGAGGATTGAACTCAAGGTCTTGTGCATGTTATAGAAAAGCTCTACCAGTAACCTGCATTCCCAGACATTCATTTTCCAACAAACTCTGAGTACACACAAAACATTTGGAATTGTATTCTATGCAGAGAGGGAGAGGGAGAGAGACAGACACACAGACAGAGATAGAAAGGAGAGGGAGGAAAGAGACAGAGAGAGTTGGAGAGGTGTGACTTAGAGTATCATGTTTGCTAGATGAGTACTTTACCATTGAGCTGAATCACCCAATCCCAAGCTTAGAGATTGGATAATTCCTGTTCTTTCTTTAAGGAAGTCAGTAGAGAGAGGAAATTAAAGATCATAGCAGAACAGAAGTGCTATGGTTGAGGTGGCTGTATGGTAGTTGGGGAGTTCAGGAAAGGTACAGACCTCAGTGGGTCCTTCATTCACCTGGAAAGAACTCAGGGGAGGTGATGCTCAAGTTGAGACTTCCTGATCAACTGTGCTAATTCTTGTCCTCACAGAAGCAGCTACGAAGGTGGGTGCTAGACACCTGCAAAAGATAAATGGACGATGCATGGGGTGCCTGTCTAATCCCTGCAAAAGCAGAGAGGAAGGATGGGAAAGGCCTCAGCTGAAAAGCATCACTTTGAAAAAGTGCCTTCAGGTTAGTGGAGCCCGGGACAAAAACTTCCCATCAGAGAAGTCATGGGTCAGAGTAACGGTTAAAGTCTAGGCCACCAATTATACTCCGTCATCAGATGAGAACTGCCTGGGAAGAGTGTGGTCTTAGAGACTGTTGGATGTCCAAATTATTTTCCAATGAAGTGAGGGATGGGAGGTCTGGTCATCATTCTCTCATGGCTGCCACATTAAATGAAACTCACCTTGGTGGAGAAGGCAGAGAAAGCCATTTCCAGTATAAATACTGCAAAAGTATGCAAAATTGAAAATTGACAATTTCTTCAATGAACTCTGTTTTGAAGACTGTATGTCCACACACAGAAGAAAGAAACTGGATCCTTGTCTCAAACAACATGGTAGCGGTTGGGGATATGACCCTGACAGTATAGATATCAAAAGCAAAAACCAACTGGAATCTATTTATCAATCCCACTATGGTTACATGTCCAAAATAAGTGGTGTCAGTGGATTGAAGAGATATTTGCTTCCCTGTGTTCATTGCAGCACTGTTCATGATAGCCAAGAGGTTGAATCAACCTAACTGTCCATAAGTGGGCAAATGATAAAGAAAATGGGATGTGGGGCTGGAGAGATGGCTTAATAGCTAGGAGCATTCGCTGATATTACAGAGGACCTGGGTTCAATTCTGACCACCCACATGGCAGCTCACAATTGTCTGTAACTCTTCTGTAACTCCAGTTCCAGAGGATCTGAAACCCTTGCACAGACATACATGCTGACAAAACACCATATGAAATATAAATAAATAAAAATCATTAGAAAATGGGATGTGTTTGTACATACACACAGAGAGAAAGAGAGAGAGAGGGAGAGAGAGAGAGAGAGAGAGAGAGAGAGAGAGAGAGAGAGAGAGAGAGAGAGAGAGCAATTGCCCAACTTTTTCTTATGTGACAAAATAACTGAGTGGAAGAACTTCAGAAAGAAAAAAAAATATTTTGGATCACAGTTTGAGAGGTTGCAGTCTATGCTGCTTGAATAGCTCACATCATGGCAGTCAGAAAGCAGGGGGAAGAATGCCTTTGCTAGCATCATCTCCTTTCTTTCTACCTGGTTCAATAGCTTATTCAGTGGTACCACCCACATTCAGGGTGAGTCTTCCTCCCTTAGTTAATACTCTCTAGAAAGATCCCCACAAACACACCCAGAGATACACTTTACCAATCTCCTCGGTGCTCTCAACCAAGTAAAACTGAGAATCAAGATTCGCTATTACACGCGCACACACACACACACACGCAAAATAGAATATTGTTTTGTTTTAACAAGAAAAAGAGCATATCATTTGTGGCAGATGAACATGGTCAGCAGTTTCTTCCTGAGTGCAACAAGCTGGAAAGGCAAATATTCCATTATCTCATATGCGAATTTAAAGATGTGGTATACCCTGAAGCACTGAGCAGAATGGTAGCTCCCAGAGTCTGGATACTTGAAGAGATACCGACTAGAGGAGGCAAAGGTTCAGGTATGTGAGGTAACTGAAGTTAACAGTAATGTGCTTTATATTTAACACTTGCTAATAGGGATATATATGTATAAGAGACAAGCATGTGAGATGATGGATCAATTAACCAGCCTGACGTAATTACTTCACAATGTAAGCAAAGAGCAAAATGCTTTCTACACTGTACATACCTGCTATTATGCCTCTGTAATACTGGAAAGACTAAACAAAAAGTGTCAAATTGGGAATTTCCTTGACTGGGACTTTGAAATGCCACTTGAAGCTGAGTTGCAAGCCCCCCACTTTTAGGTCCCATATATCTGACCTCTTCCTTACAGCTAAACAGGAAATGGTTAACAAACACTTACTATATAGCAACAGAGATGGAGGAATCACACACTGGCATCTATGATGCCCCAGTGCTTTAATAACTCATTTAATGTTCACAGCAGTGTACAAGGGAAGGCCCTGCTACATCTCATTCCATGGAAAATAGAGGCACAGAGAATTGCAATCTTGCCCAAGACTCACAACTGAGATGTATCAGGGTTCAGAACTGAAACAGATGCCTTGTCTTCTGGCTGCACTCTCAACCTTAGACCTGTTCTTGACACCTTGGCTCTCTAGACAGGATGGTGAGTGAGAGATTTCCATGTAAGCATCTCCCCGATCTCCTCTGTTACCTTATGGAAGTAGCTGCCTGGAAATATGAGGGAGCCATACAAGTATGTTGCAGGAAAGCTGCAAGGGCATTTCTCTGGCCTTTTCCAGTCTCCAGTTGCTATCATTTGCCTGCTGCCAGTCAGTCAGGGGTAGCTAGGGGAAATCCTTTCCTCTAGAGGGGCATGTGGCAGTGCCCTTGAGAGACATGAGCCTGAACTGCAGACTTGTATCACTGCACGTTCTAAAGCACTAAGAAAAATTTTTTTTCCAGTTTGAAGGGAGCCTTGGCAACTGCAGTCACAAGCTATGGATGAACACAGCGGCCAGGAGCTCAGCTGTGCCTTGTTGTTATACAGCCTTACAGGCTTTCTCAGTGAGCCTTCAAAGCAATCCAATGTGGGAATGTCTCAGAGTCCTTTTGTGGAAAGCAGTGCAGTTTCAGAAGTCTCCAAAGCACCCAGGAATCGACCCCATGAAAGAGCATTCTCCCTAAGCAAACCAATAATGATGTCCTGAGGCCCCACAGACTAGGCCCGAATTGTCTTCCTCCCACAATGCCAGTATGTCAGGGAAGTGAGCAAAGAATGCAAGATCCAGAAACTGTTGAAGAGAGGGGTACAGGAATGCCAGATAGAACAGCAAAAGGGCAGTTTTTTTTCTCTTTTGCCAGTCGCCACACCTCTGGAGTAGGTCATCTGATTAGGCCACTGAATCCCCAAAGGCTTATCGAAGGTATAGGAGCCTTGTGTGTGTGTGTGTGTGTGTGTGTGTGTGTGTGTCTGTGTGTTATAGGTGTGAAAGCAGCTGCTGCCCATTCCATGGAGTGTAATAGGCTGGTTTTGCATACATCTGTTCACCAGCTACACAGCCTTTTGTCCTTCAAGGGAAGAAGGGATTATTCTTGTCTTCTTTGCATAAATGGGATCTCTGAAGCTCAGAGAACATAGGGTATTTGTTTGGCCTAAATTTTTCATGTCAAATGATTTCCTTCTTGGTTAATTTCACAATTTAATTGTTCTTTATGTCTTAAACTAAACAATGCGCAGTCTTATAGTCTCAGTACAAAGGCTTAGAGGGATATGTGCAAGGATGGGTAGGGCATGATAGACCATATCTGCCCCCAAGGTCCTCTTATGGCAGAGGGCTATAAGATTGGGGCTGTGAGTCTTAGTTGCTGCCCGGATGACAGCCTCATCCAATAGTGAGCATGTGGAAAGGTGGAACCCTTTCCTCTGAACTGAGACATCCTTTCCTGGAGGGAGGAAGGAAGCTGGAGGATGCAGGAAACGCACGAAACTTAGGGGACTATGGAAGTTCCTTAAAGTTGTAAGATCTGCAAGGCCAGTTACCAAGGTTATTTAAGCTGCAGAGAGGAAATGCTCTGGCTGGCCCAGATGTCTGCAAATTTATGCAGCAACCTTCTGGGTACAGCTTGCATGAGTCATTGCACGTCCTGGGGTGGGCTTTTCAGTATGTAGCAGCCTTTGAGCCACTCATGTTTATATTCCTATAACCCCAATAAACTCACTGGTTCACCATGTTAGACTTGGGTAGAATTATTTCTTTCACCTATTGGTATCCTATTCAGGATGAATAGACATTTGCTTATCTCTCTCCAGGAAAAGTTGCACAACACAACACTTAATGTGATATTCTTTTGGTTTTCTTATTGTGGTGTATGCTAGTGGACATTAATGGTGGGGAGGTCTAAGTAGGGATGGTTTCTTGTGAAACTCATGGCACCTGCTGGCATTACCACTTCCCTATTATACTCCTCTGTGATTTGCTATGATGCAAGAACAAACATGTCTATGCACAGACACATGCATGCACAGATATGAGTGAAAAAAGCACACACACACATATATATTCACATCCAGGCATGAAATGCATATATGTACCCATTTGCAGATACAGATTCACATGTGTAAACATATGCACAGACATACATACACACACACAGAGAGAGAGAGAGAGAGAGAGAGAGAGAGAGAGAGAGAGAGAGAGAGAGAGAGAGAGAGAGAGAGAGAGGAAGAAGGAGAGGGAGAGAGGGAAAGAGAAAGAGATTCTCTTAGGAGACCAAAAGTCAGTTTCCTTTCCCTATGGACACATGTCTCTGAGTCAAAGTCACACCATGAGAGACTGTCTTTTTCCTGAGATAGCTGAACAGTTTCCCCAAAGAACTATGTCAGAAAAATGTCTTCCTCAAAAACTCAAAGGAACTGGGGAGGTGGCTCAGTGTCAGGAGCAGTGGCTGCTCTTACAGAATCAAACCTGCGTTTCTATCCCCTGAACCCACATGGTAACCTACAACTATCCATGACTTCAGTCTCTAGGGATCTGATGCCCCCTCTGGTCTTTGTGGCCACTGAACATACATGGTGCACAGGTGCGTGCATTCAGGCAAAATACTCATAAACATAAAAGCAAACAAATTGAAACAAACAAGATTCTCACAGAAGTTTTTCTTTATTTCATTTTAAGAGAGTCTAAAAATATGTGTCAGGCTGGCCTCAGACTCTATTCTCCTGCCTTAGCCTTCTCAGTGCTGGGAGCCGTTCCACTGGAAACATTCTTGAATGGAAATTTCCTGTTTTTAATAACTGTTTCTGGATGGGAGCTTGTGAAGCAGCCTATGTGATACTCAAGCCTCACCACCTTGGCTCCTCTACATGTTCACAGCTCAGGCCCCTTTTAGGTGACACCTCTCAGGGCTCCAACACGAGCCAGTGCAGATGGCTGTCTAACTACTAGAGACCTGGACCACTGTGGCAGATCCCTGTCTTGTTTTCTCTAGGGTTGCTGAGAGCTGGCAAATGCTGAGGTTCCGTTGGAAAGGAGCCCTCCTGCTCATATGAACCCAAAGGGGTTATCTGAAGACTGTGGCTTGTGCGAAAGGACATGGACAGTTTTCCATGGTCACTATACCAGATGAATCAAGGGCATATGGCCACCAGAAGAGCTGGACATGCTTGCTGGCTGGGGCAGGAAAAGTCGTAAGCATGTGACTGGCCTCTCTTAGACAAGACTGGACTGTAGCAAAGTCTCTTAGACAACAAGACTGAAGTATAGCAAAATGCTAGTCCCACACCATGAACATGGGAGAGTTTCCCATAGGAAGATGATCACCCATTGTTATACATGGCTCAGTTGAAAGAGCAGATCCTCTTCTGGTGTCTTCTGGTGATAAACAGGCTGGTGGAGACCAGGGCACTCACAGGCACCACTTGAGAAATCAGTTAAGACTGGTTCCAAAGGACTTGCAAGGACTAAAAACAACAGTCAGTGCTCCAAAAATTTTAATTTTATTGGCTGTCATGTAAAAAAAAACAAACAGCACGTGAGGAAAAAACTAATTTACCTCGAGTAATAGTATCAGAGTGAAAATGAAATCAATTCAGAGTTATTAACAAGAATCAAACAGCTCTTTTAACTGTTAAAAGGAAGAGGAAACGGGGGAGGGGACTGAAAGGAAGGTATGAAGAAGACAATGAAGAGGAGGGATCAGAGAGCACAGGGGATGGAAAGACAGGTATTTGAGAAGAGTCAATACTGATCCTGTTTAGTATGTATTCAGAACCTTTTACCATTTTCTGTTGATAATGTGGTCCAGTGTTGATTCTCCCACTTTCGACAAAAAACCTTACACCTAGAACAATGTTTTGTTCTGACTAAAACCTAGTCAAAACCTAGGGGATGGGGATAACAACCTAGTAAGATATCTAGCCATGTAGAAAAAGCACCTTTCTGCTCTGGAGGTGTCGTAGTTAGGGTTTCTATTGCTAAAAAAAAGACACCATGACCACGGCAACTCATAATTACAAAGGCAAACATTTAACTTGGACTGCCTTTAGTCCCGTGTCATCATGACAGGGAGCATGGCAGCGCACAGGCAGACATAGTGTATGAGAAGTAGCTGAGAGTTCTACACCTGCAGGCAGCAGGCAGATAGAAAGAGAGACTGGGCCTGCCTTAAGCTTCTGAAACATCAAAGCCCACCTAGAATGACACACTTCCTCCAACCAGTTCACATCTACTCTAGTCAGGCCACACCTCCCAATAGTTCAACTCTCTATGATACTATGGGGGGCATTTTCATTCAAACCACAACAGTAGGCAATCCGGATGGGTGGGAACTGTAGCAAGTAGGTATATGTCAGTCTTATTGAAAGGGTACATTGCAGGTGATAGGGAGATAGCTCAATGGTTAACAGCACTGCCTGCTCTTCCAGAGAACCCAAGTTAAATTCCCAACACACAACTGGGTGTAACTCCAGCTCCAGGGGATTTGACACCTTCACACAGACATGCATGCAGGCAAAACACCAATTCACATAAAATAAAAATAAATAAGAATTAAAGCTAGAGAATAGAGGGCACACTACTACCAGGTTATGCTTGCCTCAGGAGATGTAGAAGCTCTATTCCTAAGCATGGCTTTTTGAGAGATGCAAAAATTCAGTTTTATAGTAAGTCCCCAACTTTAAAAATATTAGATGTATTTAAACATTTTAATTTATTATTATTATTGTCTGAGAAAGTGGGTGAGGGAATGTGAACACACATATGGAGACCGAACGACATCTTTTGAAGAGTCAGTTCTTTCGTTTCGCCTGGGGTTCTGGGAAGCAAAGTTAGACCATCAGGTTTGTGTAGCAAACCCTTCTATCTCTTTTCTTTGTTTGCTTTTGTTTTTGGGATTGCACTTCTGGAATCATTTGTGTTTAATATTTCTCACTTGTTACCTGACCCTTGAAGGAATAATTGAAGGATTAATGAAGTGCAACATGGCGCCCACTCACTGCTTCCTTTCACAGCTTCCATTCACTGCTCTCTTCTCGGCACCCCTCCCTGCTACCTGGGCAGGCTGGTGTTTTGGCATGATCAGGAATTTCAAGTTAAATTAAATTATTTTCTTGTTTTCAATACCGTAGCAGTTTTAAAATTCTTTGGCACTCTTCCATTGAGAGGTAGCAGCTCTGCCTTCTTCCCTGTAATGTGGCAGCCTGGCTACTGTTTTGACCAACTGTGTATGGAAAAAAGAATTACACCGTGACTTCTAAGCTGGCTCCTAAAAAGCCAGGCAGGGGCTGTCTGATTCTGTGGGGACTCTCTTTATGTACTTGTTTTGGGTGAGGGCCAGCCTCTTCATGTCTTTCACAGAACACTTTCACAACACAGTCACCATGTTGAGACACTTGAGCCATGCCGTAGGCCCCATCGAGATGCACCAGGGAGAGTCTCTGCCAACCATCTAGTCTTCAGTGAGCAATGGTGACCACCACTGTACAGGAGCTACCTTAGGCAACCCACCCTGTTGATCCTCCAGTGGATTCCAACCCCTGCCACCATTTCACTGGGATGGCTTGAGGAATCCCAAGGGAGAACTGCATAGTTGGGTCAAGTTATTTCTCAGCCCTGAGACATGGTAATACTTGTTTTCAGGGTTAGGGTACTTTGAAACCCAGTGGTAGTACCTGGACCAAGCATCTGCCTTGCTTGGTACCTGTGTGAAGGGCTCCCACTCCTTTCTGGGGCTTACATTTGCCCAGTGTGTTAGTTAGTACTGGATGTCTCAATGTCCCACTCTTCTACAACTGGAACAAGAAAGCTGTTTTAGGGGACATGAGCGTTAGTGAGATGGGAAGGGTATGGAGGCAACCTGGAGAGCCCCAGCTCAAGGCAATTAAAATGAGAAAGTTAAACTTTAAAGGAAGAGGCTGGCTTTGACTGCAGCAGATTTGTCAAATCCCTTCTTCCAGCTAGCCCAAATCATCTGGCTTCATTGTGTTTAGACACAGACTTGTGTACACATGGAGAGTGCATCCAGGAACACAGAGAGGACCTGAGAGGTGCCCCTTCTCTGAGCCAGAACATGACAGGGCAAAGAGGGAATATCAGGAGAGAAAAAAGGAAGGGGGATAGAGCAAAAGGAGGAGAGGAAGAAGGAAGTAATATATATAGAGAGAAGCAAGCAAGGAAGGAAGGAAAGAAGGAAGGAAGGAAAAGAGAAGGAGCAAGGGAAGAAAACATGAGTAGGAAAGAAGAAAGGAACAAAGAACCTGGGAAAGAGACCAGAGGGGATGAGGAAGGAGAAAGGGAGGAAGGGAAGACGACAGGGAGAATTGAGGTGTGAGAAAAAGAAGGAAGGAAGACAGAGGAAGAAGAGGGACAGAAGGAATGAGGGATGAAGGGGAGACAGAGGAAGGCAGGAAAAGGAAGCAGAGGAGAAAAGAGAAGAAAGCTGACTGTCAGCATGGCTTCTTGAATGGTGTTCTCATTTCCCACTTTCCTGCCGTATTACCTTCATCGGAAGCAGATGGACTGAAGCACAGCAAAGCCTACCCAGGCAGGAAGCATTGCTTTAATTTACTCAGGTCACGGCAAATCCATTGGCATTCAGCATGCGAAGTTGTTTGAACCTACAAGGAGTAACCCAGCAACAGCAATTACCCCACGTGGCCGTCGTGCTCTGATGATACAAACGCAAGCAGAATGGAGTCTCATAATTTCACAAGGTGACAAAAAATTGGATTGTGCTGTTTCACCTTCACCTGTGAAGGAGCAGGGAGATGCCAGCAGGCCAGCTAAATACACAAAGTCCTTGGGCTGGGCTCCGCTGAGGGAGGCTCCTTACCCTGCTCTCTATCTTGGGCCTGCTGCCCCAGGTGGGCTTTTGTATGCTGAGAGCACACCCCCAGAATTTCTTATCAGACTGCCTGTAAAAAGGGCTAGAGTCTGGCTAGTAAGAATTCAGAGCCTGGATTCATGTTCCACCCTGTTCAGAAATTAGGATTTATTTTTTTGTTACAGAGAACTAGAGCTGATGTCAACATAGGCACTATTGTTGAAAAAAAAAACCAGAATAATCTTGCCATAATATATAACATTTAATGAGTTCCAACTCTCAGCATGGTACCGTCTGGAGTACTTTACTTACATGTCTCAGTCTTCAAAGCAATTTGTGAGGGAAGTGTTAGTATTCTTTCTATTTTAGAGTTGATTTTGAGACACAGAGTGGTCAAGGTCTGCCCAAGTCACACAGCTAGTGAGCGAGAGAACCTGGATTCCAATTCTCAGCAATTTGATTATCAGAGCTATATCCTCAATTATTTTTGGTAAGGCAACTTCCAGCTGAGTCAAGATATCAAATCATTAAGAGGACACCTTCTATCCTTAAAAAAACAAGGTAATTATCCTGTCAATAACTCTTATTCATTCATGAAGTCAGTGTTATTTCTCACCTATCTTGTTGTCCTTATTTCATGCATGGGGTAAAAGAAAGTTCACTTCGACCCCAGATTCATGTTCCACCCTGTTAGACTGGCTTTCTCATTACAATTCAAAATCAGTGAGCTTCTCCTTTTTTTTTTTCTGGAAGGTCTGGACGACTAGACTAATCACAGCTGTGTTTGAGGAGGGATCTCTGAAGAAGGGCTATTTCACCATGCAGTCTAGATTGGCAATCAGGGCCAGCCTGGGTCGTCAGCTCCGAGGGCAGCTCAGCAATGGGCTGAGAGCTCTCAAGTCCCACTTTGCTTAATGGGCACAGTCAGTGGCCTCCAGGGAGTTGGCTGGAACCCATAAGCCTGATCAATTCTTTAAGCTGAAGGTAGCCAGCCGATTCATCTCACGCTGGGTCTCCATCAGCGAGGAGCTGATGGAGCGTGCAGGCAAGACTGGAGGAATCTGGGAGTTCTGTGTATGGCACAGACAAGAGCTGTTCTTAAGTTACAAAATGTCTCTGGGCTTGAGCCTGGGGGTAGATGTACCAGGAAAAAGATGCTCCCTCACTGTCACCAGAAAACGGATGGATTGGTCTTTCTCATAAGCAGGTGGCCTGCCAGCTGATGCTAAAACATCCAGGCTCTACCAGAAGCAACCTTGGTCTTTTAAAACTACTCTGTTATTCCCCAGCTATGGGAATAGGTAGGACAGCATACTGCTCCCTATAAAACCAAACAAAATGGAATATCCCCTTCTCAAAGCAACATTTAGCCTGCCCCCCCCCACCAAGCTTTTCAAAAAGGGGGAAGGGAGAGAGTTTTCAAAGGAACTATAAATATTGTCCCCTTAGGTAATTTTAGCTTGGCAGAAAAAGGGAAGGTTCTAGATTCCCAGAACCATATAGCATTAGGGATCATTTAGTTTAGGGTCCAGTGTTGCCAAACAGATCTTCCTACAGAAAAAAATTTAAAATGGCACACGTTCATATGAAAGTGTGATTCTGAGGCTTTGTCTATACAAGACAGCCTTCTAAAAGCTTTTTTTTTTGAGGGGGAGATACTGGGGAGCTGGCTTAGTTGGTGAAGTGCTTCTTGCTTAAACATGAGGACATGAGTGCAGAATTCTAGCACTCTCCCAAACTGGGAATAGTGATTTATGCTTGTAATCACAGTGCCTAGGAGGTGAATACAGATGGAATACATCTGATATGGACCTCTGGTCTCCATATGCATGTACACACACAAGAACATACATTGTCAGATACCTCTCAAAGATACTTGGACCAAACAAAACATACTCAAGAACTGCATTTGATTCTTAGACCTTTGCAAACCTGGGAAAAGTCACTCACTTGCAGAGAAGGGGACACTGAAATAAGATTTTTGAACTGAGGATCAGTAGCAGATACCTCGTCAGTATTAGATCTACAGTAGATGTTATCAGGGTCCCACACTTCTCTAACCTTCTGGATTCTGTTGGTTCCTTCCCTTTTTCTCAACAAAGTCTGAAGCTCTATGCCCATGGAGTGTTTAAGAGAGGGAACTGTATAGGAGCCTACCATAGAGTCCTCTGGAAAACTCCACCCACCAGGAGATCAAAGCAAATGCTGACTCACAGCCAAACTTTGGGCAGAGCTCAGGGAGTCTTATGGAAGAGTCTGGGGTTAGAACGACCCAGGGGGTGCAAAAGATCCACCAGAAGACTAACAGAGCCAAAAAAATACTGGGCCCAGGGGGTCCTCCAGAGACTGATGAATCAACCAAGGACCATGCATGGAGAGGACCTCGGGCCCTCTACTCAGATGTGGCCCACAGGCAGCTCAGTCTCCATGTGGGTTTCCTAGTAAGGGGAGCAAGGACTCTGTCTGATATGGAATCTGTTGCCCACTGGATCACCTCCCCCTGGTGAGTCAGACATGCCAGACCACAGAGGAAGAGGATGCAGTCAGCCCTGATGATAATTGATAGGCTGGGGTCAGTTGGTAGGGGAGGAGGTCTCTTCCTTTCTGAGGACTAGGGGAAGGGCATAGGAGGTAAGATGGAGGGAGGTTGGAACTGGGAAGAGAAGAAGAAGGGGGCTACAATTGGGATGTAAAGTGAAAAAATTTTAAAGTAAATTTAAATTAAAAGGTAAAAAAAAAAAAACAACCAAACAAACAAACCCCAAAACTCCAAAGGCCCATTTTACTTGTGTAATCTGGAAGCATTGACTCTCCACTCTTCATATACCTTCAAGGCTGTCTTCTTCTCCCTGTCTCTGGCTCCCACCATGTTCTTGAGGTCTTCCTTATGTTTTCAAAATAAAGGGACTATACTCAAGCCCTTCAGGTCAGAGTCATCATCACTGATACCCGGAAGGACTGGAAGTAGGGAAAAGAAAGCCTTGTATCTGGGATTGGCAGCTAGTGCAGACTTTGCAATTATGGGAATAGAATCTTTTTTCCCCCACCAGAGTCAGGTACCTGTGTTTCAGTGCAGGAGCTCTTGTCATCATTGGAGTTGGTTGCAAAGAATCGTGAGGAAAAAGACAGGAGAGACGACGTGCTCTACAACCTGGGGAAAGGCTATCTCAGAAATGGGGATGCTAATTCAAGGATATTCAGTAATAGAGAACATGCCACCTTGGCCTCACTCAAATAATTACTGGGACCGTGTCTCTGAGTATCCTGTAAATGTAAAATAATGAGCATGCCATTTCTATTAATAATACTTTTATTAAAAGTAAAGTTCAATTCAGTGATGTGAAAAAGGCAGGCAAACACAGTCTTCCCATCTCTTTTTTCTCCCTTCCCCTCTTCCATCTTCCTTTCTTTTCTTTGTTCCTCTCCTCCTGTAGCCTCACAGGGATGAGCGGCACCAGCCACTCTAACTCTGGCACCCCTGGATAACACCCATGCGGGGCCCGCCATTGAGATCATGCTTGGCCAATGAGGATGGTATAATGAAAGATCTGCTTGTGTGCTTCTCAAGTCTTGACTCAAGGAAGAAGTGAGAAGGCCTGTGTTGGAGTGAGGACATCTTTACCTTTGCTGTGCTGTGCTGTCTCCAGGAGCTGGTAAACCTTATGGATGTATCCTCAGAAAATAATAGTTTAAACATATGCAATAAAATGCAGTCACAAAGGAAGCCAAAGATATTAAAGTATACTTATAAAAATATTAAAAACCAGAAATGTGATAAATGCACAATTATTAATGCCTTAAATATGATCCAGTGACTTCTCTAATAACTATCATAACTTCCAAGTGGTGCTAAGCATATTTCATGATACCTGCAACAACTATAAAGTACTGCAAAAATTCCCACATATTCTCCTGGTGATAAACTTCCAGATACACTAAAAACCATGGACATGCTCAATTGCAAGCAGAGGTTAACAAAAATAAATTGTGGATTTGTCCTATCCAGAAGAACGGAGTTCACTTGCTAGTACCCACCTCTCTAGATATCAGGCATGGCATGGAACAAGCAGCTCTTCAGCCTTCTGGTTTCTGGGGGATGTGGCTGTGCTCCAAGCACATCATTTAATTCAAAAACATCTATTTAAACCTGGCATAGGTGCATGCCTGTGATTTTGGCATTGGGGAGGAAAAGACATGAATATTGTCATGAGTTTGAAGCCAGCCCTGTCTGCATAGCAAGATCCTATCTCAACAAAACAAAACAAAAACCATCTATTTAGACCTTCAGGTTCAAGCGGGTAGTGGGTCAATCATATTCCCCAGCTGATAGCGCATAATGAAACTTGTTCCATGTAAAGTCTTGCTTTCCTTTTCCTCTCTCTCAAGTAGCCCTCATCCACATCATCCCCAGTTTTCGCTTTTGTTCTCCCTCCTCACAGTCATCATAACATATGTCCTAACGCACAAATACATCTGTATAATAGAATACCACGTGGTGAGTGGGATTTTAATTTTTTTATAACCAGCATCTTGTTATATATCTCATTAATTTTCCTACCTTTTTCTACTCAGTACAGTGTCATGAAAAACTGTCATCTGCGGGCTTGTGCGTGGCTTCTTATACTTGAATATTTCACTGAGTACACTATGAGGGTTAGTTTCTAAATGTCAACTTGCTACAACCTAGACTCACCTGGGAAGAGAGCCTTAATTGAGGAACTGTCTAGATCAGGTTTGCCCAGGGGCATTTCTGTGGAGATAGTCTTGACCATTAATTGATACGAGAAGACCCAGCCTGCTGTGGGGACACCATTCCTTAGGCTGTGTCCTGAGCTGTACAAAAGTGAAGAAAGCTAGCAGATAACATGGGTACATCCATTTCTTTCTGCACTTAACTACGGATATGATGTGATTAGCTGCTTGAGTGCTTGCCTTGACTTCTCCAAAGTGGTGTAGTGTAATAGATTTGTAAGCTAAATGGACCCTTTCCTTTCTGATGTTGCTTTTTATCCAGTGTTTTATTACAGAAATATAAATAAAGCTAGAACATGTGCCCATGGTGCTTTCCCTATACACTTCCCCAAAGATAGAAACCCAGGTTGAAGCCAACTGTCCTCCAGGTTGTTACTACCAATAGGTCTGTGGTGAGAATCCTTTTTAAACTGCCTCCACAGGCTTGTGTATGAGACAGTTCCTCTGGCTTCAGCATCTGGAATGGGATAGTCAGGAAATACTAGGGCATGTTCTAACAAAATGTCATCAAACCAAATCAGATTGCTTTCTTGAAAAGCTGTGCCACTGTATCCACTCACTCACAGTGCATAGGGACTCTGCTCTCCATATCCTCATCAAAACATGGCAGGCTTTTTTCTGTAACTCTGTGTGTGTTGCTGGGTCTGGGAGTCAAGCTGCCTTAGACAATGTAGTGAATGTTTAGGCTATCTAAGAATACCACTGGTATGTGGCTCAATACTAACAGGTCTATGCAAGTTCAGAGGCACACTGAAACCATGTTTCATACCGAGCTTGCAGCATATATCTCTCTGTCTGTTTCTCTCTCATGGCCTGAGAACCAGTGTGGCCCAGAAGCAAAGCCCACCAATGTGGTCAACATAACCATACCTAGGGAACACTCTATTCAACAAATAGGAGTTTAAAGCCACAGGCTCCCAGGGGTTAGAAGGATCAACCCTCACTTAGAAAGATAAATGGGATGGGCATTGGATATAGGTGAAAACAAGAAATGGGAACTGGAGCCTACCACAGAGGACCTCTTAAAGACTCTACCTACTAGTGTATCAAAGCAGATGCTGAGACTCATAACCAAACTTTGGGCAGAGTGCAGGGAATCATATGAAAGAAGAGGTAGTTAGTAAGACTTGGAGAGGGAAGGAGCTCCACAAGGAGAGCAACAGCACCAAAATACCTGGCTCAGGGGTCTTTTCTGAGACTGATACTCCAACCAAGGTCCATTCATGGATATAACCTAGAACCCCTGCTCAGATGTAGCCCATGAAAGCTCAGTATCCAAGTGGGTTCCCTAGTAAGGGAAACAGGGACTATCTCTGACACGAACTCAGTGGCTGGCTCTTTGACCACCCCTCCTGAGGGAGGAGTAGCCTTGCCAGGCCACAGAGGAGGGCATTGCAGCCAGTCCCGATGAGACCTGATAAGCTAGAGTCAGATGGAAGGGGAGGAGGACCTCCCCTATCAGTGGACTTGGAGAGGCACATGGGAGGAGATGAGGGAAGGAGGATGGGATTGGGAGGGAATGAAGGAGGGGGATACAGATGGGATACAAAGTGAATAAAATGTAATTAATGTAAAAAATAAAAATTTAATTAAAAAAACTAAAAAAAAAGCCACAGGCTCTGTGATGCTAGATGTTTGTTTGTTGCTCAAGAATCCTGGAGGAATTAAGCTTGCAGTGCTTACATCAAAGACCTCAGGGAATTCCTGGTTTCTATAGCTTCTCTTTCAGCCCCTGTTTCCCTCTTTCCTGCCATCTGAGCTCAGCCCATGCAAATATTCTGTCAATATTCAAGTTCTCTGCTGTTTAGGGAACCCATCTAACTCATATCTATTGTTTCTACATCTACAACATCTCTATGGGGCAAATGCTTTTCCTTTTTTACAGAAAAGGAAATAGACTCTCACTTGCTTGGCTGCTTCTCAGGTAGAGAAGATGAAGACTTATCTTTCATACTGTCTTCAGACATCCCTAGTGACATTCCACCAAGATTCATAGAAGAGAACTTGCTAAACAAGGAGCCAAATCATGGCTGCCCCTTTCTCCTTTTCCCCTTCTGGTGATAGATAAATTTCTATATCAGTTGTCTAGTCTACTTTGGGTCAAGCCCAGTTCTAGATGTTTCTATGAAAGGTGCCCTCTCTACCTTTTTGGATGAGATTAACATTTTTATCAGTAGACAATGTAAAGCACCCTGTCTTCAGCAATAGGTGTTGGAGTCATTCGATTCTTTTTTTTTTTTTTTACTTGTTCAAATCTTTTATTTTTTTTGTAATTTATTTATTTTTGTATTAATCACAGGTTATGTACTTTGTATCCCAGCCGTAGCCCCCTCCCTCATTCCCTCCCACTCTCCCCTCCCTCCCTTATCTCCTCCCTGCCCCCCTCCAAGTCCACTGATAGGGGAGGACCTCCTCCCCTTCCATCTGACCCTAGCTTATCATGTCTCTTCAGGGCTGGCTGCAATGTCCTCTTCTGGGCTCTAGCTAGGCTGCTCCTCCCTTGGTGTGTGTGTGGGGGGGAGGGTCAAAGAGCCAGCCATTGAGTTCATGACAGAAACAGTCCCTGTTCCCCTTACTAGGGTACCCAGTTGGATACTGAGCTACCATGGGCCATATCTGAGCAGGGGTTCTAGGTTATATCCATACATGGTCCTTGGTTGGAGAAACAGTCTCACAAAAGACCCCTGAGCCCTGATCTATTTGGTCTTTGTGGAGCTCTTGTCCATTTCATTCTTTTAAGGCCCTAACAGAGACAAAGGTCCAGGGATTAAAAAAAATTGCAACATCAACACTTCCTGAGTCTACAGTCCTAAAGATTTTCTTTCTGAGAGGACATAGTAATGTATGAATCAATTCCTTAAAAGGGAATATACCTTTGACTCCATATCTGTCTCCATGTCTATCTTTACCTATCCTTACCACATCATCTCTGTTTCACCGCTGTCTTAATCTCTGTCTCCATCATGACTTCTATCTCTATTCCTAGCTTTACTTTCATTTCCAGTCTCCATTTCCATCTTCATTTCCAACTCCATCTTCACCTGCATGTATTTCTTTGTCTGTGTACAACACACATCTCCTTGGTTCTGTGTTTTGGGAGAACATCAACTAATATCTCAATCCATAAAGATATTTTTGAAACAAATCACTTTACCCTCAGAATCTGCTTCTGAGGGAGCCAAAGTAAGTCACATGAATTAATTGGCCAAGACATAGGCTTGCTAGTCATATATATTATCACAATTCATCATGAGAGAAACTGATTTGTACCAACTTGTTCTATAGCTTCTGAGGGCCATGTTGTGGCCCCTCAGAAATGATCAGGATATTACAGCTGTTTCGTATAGCATAAAACTTCCCATGGTGAACACTATCATTAATACAATTCAATAACTGACCAAATTGATAGATGTTGTCACTCGTTTTTTGTCCATGTGTCCATGAGTGTGTGTCCATGTGTATCTCTCTGTGTATGGTGTTTTGTTTTGTTTTTGTTTTGAGACAGAGTCTCACCATGTAGCCAAAATTAGCTTCAAATTCGATATCTTTCATTTTCCCTCAGGCTTCCAAGGTTATAGGGTTACAGATGTGTGCCATCTCACCTGGCTTCCATATTTGAAGAGAGATTCTTGTTCAGTTTTTAACATATGTTTATCTCTGAACAGGTTGGCTATGGTCAGGAAAGTGGATTCATGTGTTTGAAGCAAGCCCTGTTTGTGAGGTGAATGATTTTTAAAGAATACCGGCAAGACAGACTCAGCAGTGTGAAAACCTTCTGCCAACTGTAAGTCAATCATAGCATTAACAATAGCCATGACAAAGAATACAAATGAGATTACTTCACTAGAGCTGATTTGGATAAATCCAGTTCACTATGAGGAAGGACTTGTTGCCAAAAATGATGCAATTACTGCAGATTTCTTTTGGGGGAGGGGCCTTCATAGCCATGGGTTTCTTTCAGGTGAGAAAAACATATGGAAATGGAATGAAAGGGAAAGAAAGTATTCTTTCTGCATGTGGGGAGAACAGATCTGTATCAATATACCATATAGAAAAATAGATCTCAGCTAGGCAATGCAGTTGGGCTTCTACTTGTCTATCATATATTGTTTCAGAAACATCTAGAAGTTGGCTATGGTGGTGCAGATATGTTATCTCAACTACTTGAAAAGCTGAGGGGAAAGGATTGCAATGCAAGGTCTACCTGGCCTACAGAAGAAGTTCCAGACCAGCCTGGGTAACTTAGTGGGAGAAGGATTTTATAAAAGGCTGGAGATGTAGTTCAATGTAGAATACCTGTCAGGCATATGAAAGACCCTGAGTTCCATCCTCAGTATAGAGAAGAAAAGCATGTAGAATACTCTTCACATGTTGTCAAGCAGGTGTGATCTCTCTATGCCCTCATGGCATATCATTCTCCTCTGAAGGTGCCCTCCACACTTGCTTGTTAGAGTCTCTGTGTCAGGTTAAATATTTTTGTGCCCTTTTCATGTGCATGTTAGTGTCTGTCTCAGACACCCAGCTGACAATGAGGCCCTGATGATGGGGACAAGCATGTACCTTCTTGGGAAGGAATAGGTTTGGCATAGGCAAAATTCCTTCCCAATAGGAAAAGAAACATCTTCCCAATATGCAAAGCACCCAGTACGAGTCTTGCCAAGGCACTCTAAAGTGAAGTCTTGAAATCTGAGGGGACCATACATGACAAGGACACTCCTGTGGTCTATGTGATACTAAACTGTAGAGACTGCCAGGCAGGGTGACCCTGTAGTGCTCTGATATTGACATGTATCTAGCAGCAAAGTAAAAGCAGCAGTGCAGTTTGATTAGGCAGTGCTTGTAACAGCATAAAGTAATGACAGCATTAATTTTGCTCACAAGCCAGCCATCTGAGCTGAGCTCAGTGGGGACAGATTTTCTCTGTTCTACAAAGCATCAGTTGAGGCAGCTTGAAAGCTTGGGACTGAAATAATCTGAAGTCTTGTTTAATCATATGCGTGCCAGTTGATGGCGGCTGTCAGCTGGGGTGCAGTGGGAACTATCACCCCTACATGTGGCTTTCCCAGGTGGCCTGAGCTTCCTCAGGATATGGTAGCTGGGTTCCAAATATGAACAGCCCACAAGACTAGCTGTCACTTTGTCTTTTCTCATGACCTCATAAGTCATATAACATCACTTCTACCCTGATCACCTGCTAAGAAAAAAGGGAAGGTGTACACATACCTTTCGAGAAGAGTCAGTGTGTACTTCACACTATGAAAGAACATATAGGGTAGAATAGAATGTAGTGTTACAGCCATGTTTGAACAATTCACTGTGCCATAAATAGGCAGGGAAGAAATGAGGGTAGGAATTGAGCTATTAGAGGAATACATACTGATCTCCCTAGCGTGTTACGTAAGTCTTGATAAATTCCATTGACCTAATGGAACTTCAGAGGTTGGGGTGAAGGGAAATTGAGTTTCCTAGGAGCTGAGTTGGGGATAGACATAGTAGCTGGGTGGACATTACAGCAAGAAGTTTAAGACCGTGTCTAGATATTACTGACAGAATCCCCCAGCCAGATGGTGGAAACAGACAAGAAGGGCTGGGAACTCTGTCCTGAGCAAGGTCTGCAAAAAAAAAAAAAAAGTATGGCTGTGATGTGATGGGAACAGCAGATGGTGAGAAACCAAGAAAGGAGTCTGCTTTACTTGAAATCTGGGGCAGTTCTTGAGCATTTTAGAAAACCTGCCACAATGTAAGACAGGCCACCAATTGCAAAAGGTACCATGATACTCACCAAGATGTCAGACAGAATAAAGACTGAAGAGGGTACATTTTATTGATGGCTTGTAGACAGAAGCATATATTAGGTGTCAGCAAGATAGATAGATCTTGTTGTGAAGGAGAGGGAAGGATACATACACTAACCTGGGCAAAGGTGGGCTACATACTTGGCCTTTCTAAAAATTTTTTTGAAATGTGGAGCATCAGTAAAGAAAGTCTGGGTACCAGTGGCTGTCACAACATGTCTGGCTCACTAGCTTAACAACTTCATTTATTCTGTAGGGTTTGAGACACACACTTGGGTCACCTGATGGGCAAAAAGACAGTTATGGTCCAAGAGAGCAGTAGTGTGTCAATCTGGATCCCCATTTCTACGATGAGCATAAAGGAGTCAGGGACTAATTTTACACAAGGAGTAGGGCACAGATGTGTCTTCAGTATCTGCTTCCCTCCCCCACTGGCTCTCTAAACTAGCTCTTTCACAAAATCACTGTGAGGCGGTTGTGATTATCCTCATCATACAGCTATGGAAGAGGAAGGTCGCAGACACAGAACAACATGCCCAAGATCATGTCTAAATACCAAAGCAGATAGTGCTCTTTCCTGCTCAGCCTTGGCCAATAGATTTTTCTGTTTGGATGTCCAGACACCCCAGGGAAGTGAGTTTTAAATTACATACAATTTTAGTTCATTTTCATTTAAATCTAATCACAAACGTGGTTAGTGGTTTGCATATTGGTTAGGGCGCATATAAGTTGTTTGCACGTCATTGCTTGGCTTAAAGGAGTGGCACCCTGCATTTTCTTAATGAGAAGCTTTTAAGCACGTGCATGTGTGTATGTATCTCTCTGTGTGTGTACATGTGCACAATTGTATGTTTGAATGCCTTTGTTTTCACAGAAAACCCAAGAAACAAAAGAAAATTTGTCAGAAGTAGAATGAAATTCCATGTGTTATTTGTCCAAATATACCAATGACCAACATATTGTCCCATTGTCTTAATTACTCTATATATCACCCGCAGTTATACATAAGCCTAACAGAAGTACACATATGTACTAGTATAGTAATAATCATGATAAGAATGGATTGCAGATATCAGTATGTTCTGCCTTACATTATTCACTATATATCTTCTGCAAACAAGAATCTTTTCTTTTAAAGCTACATGATACTGGTCACAATCAGAATCTCTACCCACCATAAAATCTCACTTTGTAAGCCTACATGTAAAATTTGTCACTTGCCCTATGGTGTCCCATTTGAAAAAGTATTTTTGGTTGTTCCTGACTCCAGATCCAATCCAGGAACTATCATTCCTCCTTTGGAAGTGTTGCAAGGAATAGTATAGTGGAGATGCTATGTTCCCACATACCTCTTACATGACTAGACTGGTTTGAAAGAAACAGTTGGTAGATCCCAGATCATGTGTGATTGAGAAATGGATTGACAGAAACATAGACTAACTTAACATCATTAAGATTTAGGAATATTAGTGATATCTAGCAGAGGAAGGCCAGAATGGTCTAACTTCAAATTCTGTTTGGCAGGCATAAATCAATTAGTAGGAGTTTGCATGGCATCTGCTACCATGAACTAATCTGTGATTAAAGCCCATAATCCAAGCTGGGCATGATAGGTCATGTACGTAAATGCCAGCACTTGGAAGGTGGAAGAAGACGGATCAGAAATTCAAAGCCGGCTTCAACTGCATCCTGAGTTCCAGGTCAGCCTGGGCCACATAAGACTCTGTCTAACATAGGCAGAAGAAAAGAAAAGAGGAGGCAAGAAAAATGGAGGAGCTGGAGAAAAATGGCTCAGTTGTCAAGAGCACTGACTACTCTTTTAGATGTCCTGTGTTCAAGTCCCTAAATTCTGTCTGTCTCCCCAAAGAGTCTTACTGGCATCAGAGAAATCTGGCTGACACTAGAAACAGCCAGATGGCTAAAGGCCAGCATAAGAAAACAATCACCAAGAGCTGGGCGTTATGGCAACACAAGGGCCCAGTTATCCTACAACAAGCCCTGAATATCCTAACACAGCCAAAGCACAAGAAGATGACCTTAAATCCAACCTTACAAAGGTTATAGAGTCCTTTAAAGAGAAAATGAATAAATCTCTTTTAAAAATACAGGAAAATACAATCAATCAGGTGAATGAAATAATAAAAAACTTTTCAAGACCTAAAAATGTAAATAGAAGCAATAAAGAGTACACAAACTGAGGTAGTCCTGGAGATGAAAAACCTAGGGAAGAGAACAGGAACTTTAGATGCAAGAATCACCAAAAGAATACAAGAGATGAAGGAGAGAATCTCAGGTGTAGAAAATATAATTGAAGAAATCAATGCAACAGGAAAAGAAAAAAAAATTCCTGACACAAAACATCCAAGAAAGCTGGATACTATAAAAAGACCAAACCTAAGAATAATAGGAATAAAAGAAAGAAAAGACTCCAAGCTCCAAGGCCCAGAAAGTATTTTCAACAAAATCATAGAAGAAAATTTCTCCAACCTAAAGAAAGCAATGCCTATAACCATCTAAAATCTTACAGAACACTAAATAGATAGGACCAGAAAAGAAAATCATTCTGCCACATAATAATCAAAACGCTGAATATATGGAACAAAAAAGAGTATTAAAAGCTGCAAGGGGAAAAGGCCAAATAATACATAAAGGGAGACCTATCAGAATTATACCTGACTTCTTAACAGAGACAAGCCAGAAGGGCCTGGGCAGATTTCCTGCAGACTCTACAAAACCACAGATCTAAACACAGACTACTATACCCAGCAAAATTTTAGTTACCATAAATAGAGAAAACAAGATATTCCACCACAAAACCAAATTTAAATAATATCTATCAAAATACCACTCTATAGAAGATACTAGATGGAACACTCCAACCCAAGAAGGTCAACTAGACTCAAGAAAACACAGGAAATAAATAACTACACACCAGCAAAACCAAAAGAAAAAAGCACCCCCCAAAACCCCCACCAACATTAAAATATAATTAACAATCATTGATAATTAATATCTCTCAACAACAATGGGCTCAATTCTCCAATAAAAAGACACAAGCTAAAGAATGGATGTGAAAACAGAATCCATCATTCTGCTGCATACAAGAAACATACTTCAGTGACAAATATATATTACCTCAGAGTAAAGGACTGAAAAAAGTTTTCCAAGCAAATGGACCCAAGAAGCAAGCTGGAGGGGGCTGCAATCAGAATATAAATTGAATAAATAAATACATTTGTCTTTTAAAAAGACAAATGGTCACTCGAGGTTTTCTATTTCTTACTGTTCTTAAAAACACCCACGTACCCATTCATGCACTAGCTTATTCATTCACTTTATTTAAGATGCAAGAAAACTGCTTTCTTTTCGTGTCTTTTACTTGATGAAAGGCAGGCTAACATTGCTTGATCAACAATATGAACTTTAGGACACATTGGAAAATATTGGTTATTAGAAATTCCACCCACTTTACCTAGAAACTAAACAAGTTAAACACTCTGTAGTCATATATAGTGTACATTGTGTCTGGTGACATCTTTTTTTTTTTTTTTTTTTTTTTTGGAAAGTCAGTTCCTTGCTAGATCTTGCAACTCACTGATTTGATTTACAAAGCAGTAGCGCAGCGCACCGGCTTCATTTCTATGCCAGGTTCACACCATGTCCTAGGCTATCCCTGTCCTTTTTTATTTTTATTTTTTATTTTACTTTGATTCTAGCTTGCTCATAGGAGATATGCAAAGTGGTCAAAACTTTGAGTTCCATGCTTGCCTCATATTTAATTCGTAGAAAGAGGAGAAAGACAGAGAAGTCCTGAGAGTTAAGGCCACAAACTCAGAAGGGTGAAAGAAAGAAGGGGAGAATGAAGGCAAGGAGTTGATCAGGGTGTACACAGTTGAAGACGGAGGGCAATATTAGGGCTGAACTGGACCCAGGCAGAAACTAGAGGTTTGGGGGTTATAGTAAATTAAAATCCCAGTTAAAATATCTTAGAAAAATTGACACCCTGTCTTCTGAAATTAGAAAGCCAGGGACAGAGCAGAGTAGGTAAAGTGTTTGTCCTGCAATGCATGAGGACCTGAGTTTGATGCCCAGAACCCATGTGAAAAACGCCAGGTAATCCAATCACAGAGGGAGTGAAGATAGACTGAGAAGGCCATCCAGTCTAGTTAAATCAGTGAGTTCTAGGCTAGTGAGTGAGCCTGTCTCAAAACAGAATGTAGATAGCTTCTGAGGATAGCCACTACATATGGGCATTCGAACACACACACACACACACACACACAGCAGACATACAATATAAAAAACTTTGAGTAGTTATTCAGGAGTGGCTGATCCAGGAGCCTACTTGGTATCATGACTTCAGTGCTTTACCTTTGACTTTGTAGATGATTTCCTACTTGTTTGTTTTTAATTTTTTATTTTTTTTGACAGGGTCCTAATTGTAGCACAGGTTTTCCAGGACTTCATTATGTAGTCAAGGCAACCTCAAACTTCTGGCAAGCCTTATTCATGCATCCTCTTGGGTGTTGGGAACATAGGAGTGAGCCACCATGCCAGGCTCTTGTTAGTTCTTAACTTGGCTCTCTTTTCCCCCTATCACAACTGTGGTCTTATCTCCTAGGAGCTTGAAAACCTTACTGGGAGGACACCTTCTTGATGTAGCTTAAATAATATACTGGGTGTGACCCAGCTCCTCTGGTCAGAGGGATGCATGGAATGCTCTAATTGGCTAGGTCTGGAGCTGGTGTGTGATTAGATTTCTTTAGATTCCTGTGATAGAGAATGGAGAAAAAAGTGTACATTGGGAGAAAAAAAATAGATGCTGTTTCAGCTGTTGTAAAACCATCATTATGTAGCAAACCTCTCTAAAGCTCAGAGGCTTGGAGTGATGCTTCAGACTTCAGCTTGTGAACAGGACTAGTAACAAGTTGGTACTTCCTTGTCTACGTGTCAAAAAACAGAAATAACTTGGACAGAGGTTCTGAGTCTGGAGAGCTTTTGATGTTTGAGAAACCAAAGCAAACAAGCATCAAGGTGGATGAGGGTGTCAGGAAGGGCCTTTCAGTTAATGGACTTACAGGTGGGCCTTTACTTGAGAAATCACTTCTCCAGATTGACCTCTGACTGGTACGTGAAGAACTGGGTGAAAGACTAGGTGAGGCAAGAGTAGGAGTGAGAGCCTGGTTTCTCAGTCAAGGTGAGCATACAGCTTGGGAGACTAGAGATGGCATGAGGTGGGCAGAATTGAGAGGCATTTTGTAGATAAGGCTGAGAGTTGCTGGGGCCACTGTGGAGAGAGAGGAGGCCAAGTAGGGAGACCTCTGATATTGGGTCCTAGCACTACATCAAGGAATTCCTGGGAAGCTCATGAGCCATAGGACAATTGCACACTCCCAGGGGGCTACTGGAAGTATTAATTAGTTCATATTTGTCTGCATATTCTCAGATAAAAGAGGCTTTATAGTCCTCTAGTGATGCATGAAATTCGGAGCTTAAAGAAGCCATGTAGTGCAAATGAAGATGGAAATGGTGGCATTGGGTGGACAGGGTCAGTAGTCAATTACAAGGAGCTTGAACCCACCCAGTCAGTGTCTCTCAGAGTGTGAGCAAGTCTGGTGGGCACCAGGGGTCTATTAATGACCAACCTTCCACTCCAGCTGAGATGGGTTCTTTAATTCTTCCTGCCTAAGAGCACTTTCCATAAAGATTGCACCTGCCATCAGGTTAATGCCTTCAAAGAGGAAGGAGGAACAAAGGGGAAAGATTTCAGGGGTTCTGGGCAGACTCTCAGACTCATTATAACTTCGTTTCAATCTGAGGCAGCATCAACATTATTCAGACATGTTCTACCAGATATGTGAGTGCTGGAGAGGAATGATAAGGGCCATAGAAGGAAGGCCAGAGGCAGGTTGAGAGGGAGGGCACAGAATTCTTCCCATGAAACAATTTTAGTGGCCTGAGATTAGATGAAAATTTCATCTTTGGATATTTGATGTTTTCCCCTTTTTTAGCCATACATTTTTTTTTCTAAGTTGCTCAGGTAAAACATCAAAGAGTATATTAAATTGTTAGTTAGGAAACATCACCCCCAACAAACCCTGTTCATCAAAATGTTAGTGCTTTCTCTAGGGACCTTGAGTTCAGTTTGTCAACAAGCTGAAGCTGTTGATCTGGGGCTCTGTGAGGCCCAGGAGCATGATTTAATTAATATCCTACCCATAATACCTTGCTGGGTTTATGCAAACAAAGCCCTGTCACTCCTCACCTTAGGATTTACCCTCTCCTTGAAGGAAGCATTTATTTACCCACAGTTTGACCTCATGATGTGTTCAGCAGATGTGGATCTTACTTATTTGCATTGTTTTGTGACAGTTACAAAATTCATTAGTGGCTCAGGGATGAATCCTCAGTGGACTACCCCAAATATAGGTGATGCAAGAGGGTTGATACTGAATAATCCTCTTCTGTGATGAGACTGGATATCAGGGGTAAACTAGTACCCCATTCAAAGATTTTCTAAATCCATTTTGAAAGTTGGGAGTGGGCAGTAAGTGACAAAAACTGACTCTTGTCTGCCTTAGGCCAAAAGTGGCCTTGGTTACTAGTGAGAGCTTAGATGAATGATAAGAAGACAACAGTTTTGGGCTAAAACTAACTGGGCAATAGACAGTGTTCAAGTTGGACTATGCAGCACTTCTCGACAATTGAATGTCTACTAAGTGGTTTTGGCTGTGTATCACTCAACACCAGAATCTCCCACAGCATTAAATAACATGATAGTCCTATAATGGATCAAGATGGTACTGGAGAAGACTCTCCCTCCTATGGCCCTTTCCATCATCCATTCGTTGAACCCATGCAACAAGAAGGAACTCAACCTCAATATAACTGATGAGGTATTACAAGACAAGGAAGCACAAAGGTCAAAATGCAGACAGACTTCCAGTATGCTGATATCGTCCATGAACCAATTCCAAAGGCCTACAAGCATTGGATAGTGTGCTCCAAAATGTCATAGCTGAGGCTGTACAATGGGAATTGTGATTTTCCCACTCAACAACAAAGACTTGGGTAGGAATGGGAGTTAGTGGTATCTAGACCCACCTTCTTTTTAGCCCATTGTTCCTCAGAGCAACGTGGGACTGATGTTTTGTTTTATACAAAAACTAAAGATGGGGCCCTCCTCCTACATTTTCCACTCTACAGTGAGGTATGTCTGTATGAGAGATGCTCACCAGACAAGCACTTAGCTGAAAAATAATGACCAACTGGGTTTAATCTACTCAGAAAGGTAAAAATGAAGAAATGGGCTATGTGACAGATGTACTTACTGATCAATCATATGATAACATGACCTCTTCCAGTCAACAAGTTTCTTGAACTGCATGCCTATGATACACAGGCTAGATATTAGGGGTAGGGTGTTTTACAGGGTGCGTCCTAGAGACAGGTGAGCTTAACAGATGCTTTCCCAAGTTCTCATGTCCTGGGTCAGGCACCAGTGCCTCTTCTGAAGCAGCTTGTTCCATGCTAGTGAGTCTTGTCTGCAAGGGTGGGAAGAAACAGCCACTGTTAGAAATGCTCTTCAGAGAAGAGCATCTGGGGGTGCAGGCTATTATAGTCTGGATCTGGAATGTTTGCTAAAGGCCTATGCAGTGAAGGCTTGGTTCATAGCCTACAGCACTACTGGGAGATGATGAACTTCTTAGATGTGAGGCCTACTGAAAAGTTTTAGGCCATTGGGGACATGTCCTCAAAGGTAATTGTGTGACTCTTGTGTTCTCTGTTGTGTTTCCTGGCTGTCACAGGATGAATCACTTTTTCTAACACATGCTCCTACCATGTTCCTCCTCAATACAAGCCCAAATGGGACCAAGTGATTGTGGGCTTTTTTGATGGTGTGTGTGTATGTGTGTGTGTGTCTATGTGTTAAAAGTACTTGCTAGTGTGGGTATGTGCAAATGTGTGTGCACTTGCATATAGAACTGGAGGTTACTTTTCCTCAATACCTCTATACCTTTATTCTTTGAGGGTGCATCTCCTACGGAACCTGAAAATCATTGATTTTGTTAGGCCGGCTGGCCGATGAGCTTCAGGAACCTACCTCTCTCCATCCTTTCCCCAAATGCTGGGGTTACAGGTATGTGCCACCTTGCTAGGTTTTTGTTTCTGTTTCTGTTTTAAACATGGGTTCTGGGTATCTGAACTCAGGTTCTCGTGCTTGTCTGACAAACATTTCACCAATGGAGCCATCTTCCCTGTCCAAGCCTTTCTTCTTTTTTAATTATTTTTTTTATAAATTACAGTTTATTCACTTTGTAGCTCAACTGTAGCCCCTCTCTCATATCCTCCCAATCCCACCCATCCTCCCCTCCCTCATCTTCTCCGATGCCCCTCCCCAAGTCCACTTATAGGGGAGTTCCTCCTCCCTTTCCCTCTGACCCTAGCCTATCAGGTCTCATCAGGACTATCTGCGTTTTCTTCCTCTGTGGCCTGGTAAGGCTGCTCCCCACTCAGGGGAAGGTGATCAAAGAACCAGCCATTGAGTTCATATCAGAGACAGCCCCTGCTCCCCTTATTAGGGATCCCATTTAGAGACAAGCTGTCACGGGCTACATCTGTGCAGGGGTTCTAGGTTATCTCTATGCATGGTCCTTGGTTGGAGTATCAGTCTCAGAAAAGACCCCTGGGCCCAGATTTTGGGTTCTATTGCTCTCCTTGTGGAGCTCCTGTCCCCTCCAGGTCTTAGGTATTTGTTGCAGTAACAGAAATCTGTCTACTATAAGGAAGAAAGCTAAGGATGGGATGAAAGAGTGGAAGGATTTTGAAGTCCCAAAAATATTGAGAACAGGGCTGAGAATGTCCTGAGCATACTTTGTCTCCTTTCTGCACAAGACTTTCTGGAAGTAAGAAAGGAAGGAAGGAAGCAGCAGGAATAAAGTATTGGGCACACGACCTAGAGTCTTTGAAGGAGACCGTTGCTTAAGCTTCCTTCTCAGCTTCTAGAGCTGCCTATCCCCTTTGGCATTCTGATGGCTTCAAAATATTTATCTTGTGGACCACACCAGGCCTCAACTCCAGATGCATACAATGTCCAATAGGCTCTTGAGTTTTCACTTCCAGTTCACTTACCTTTCCATTAGTATACTCTCAGCAAATGACAGATCCCTCTCCACACGTACTTGGCTTTGATATATCCATGCCCATCACTCCTCCCTCCAAGGTCATACTTGCTACTAGATTCTGCCCATTGTCCCTCCACAAAAACTTAGGACATGTAGAACCCAGCCACTGCTTTCTGTTCCAATAGATGCTGTACTAATGCATGCTCCCTTGGCCTCTCTTTTACTGACTGAAGTCTTGCTGTTTATAAGCAGTATTCTAGTGCCCTCCAGACCACACATGAGCTAGAGTGAATTTTGCCAATCTCTCAACCGTTTTTCAGTGCACTTAGATAAAAAGGCCAGCCCCGAGTCACCCATGGTGTACTATCCCAGGTCAAGAGGCATCTTCTGCCTATGCTCCAGACATCACGACCTTCACACAGTCTATGGAATGAATACTAAAAGTGATCTCCTGCCTAGAAACCTGGAAGGATTCTCTTGATCATGCCATTGGGCTTTGCTTTGTGCTCATCTAACCTCTTGACTGCTTTTCAGGGGAAGACAAGGAGCTTGTCCTTTGAGGCCAGCTGGTGGAATGCGTGCCAGCCAAGCCACCAGGATCCATGGTTTCCAGACATGTTTTAGACAATTAAATGAACTATCAGTGCCTGATTCACACAGATGCCATCATCCCCTCTTTACAGAGAAGGAGGATACATGAAAAATATCCAAAAAGGAGTTACCAAAGATATAAATGTCAACTGCTATCAGAAACAAGAGTAGACTCAGTCTCCCGACATGCTTCCATACCACACTGCCTCCCAGGATGCCAAGAAAATGATGTAATCTGACTCACGAATTCCCCTCTGGAAGCCACCCCAGCCTGTCTATCTGAGGATAAAAACAACCACAGCTTTAGTTTACATCTTCTTTTGCTCCCTAGCCTGTCAGAGCCAAAGTTGAATAGTGCCAATTTGTCAATGGTGGTTTTTATGATGTGAGCTGGGGTCATTGGGGACTGTTCAGAAACCATCAAATTCATTTCAATTAGAAGTGTAACTTAATGTCCAATTTTCAAACCAGCTTTTCTGGGTAAAAGAAGATCGTTGTGTTTGCTGAGCTGCTTTAATCTGGTGAGCAGTACTTGTGGGTACCAGCGGTGCCTGGCTCTATATCCTTGGTTGAGGCATTTCTTCAGGTTAATAAGAGGTGCAAGTCAGGCTAAAGCAAGGGTGAGAAAATAAACATGGAAAATGGGAAGGGGGCTGTGTGAAATTTGAACCAGCACAAATCAATTCCAGAATGCTGCCCAGGGATTCCTAAAAGTGAACTCAGGGAAAAATGAGTACATCTCATCCTTAACACTCCAACCCCTAAATGAGTCCCTATGTTAATTCCAAAGAGATGTCTAAATGCCTTCTTCAAAATGCCATCTCACTAGCCCTATAAAACAACATGTACTTCTTTTTATTCACTCCATGTAAAAAATAAAATGAAATAAAGGAAATTCCTTTTGCAGTTTAGGCCAAGGAACAAGCCATGCCTGGCTTTGATTACTCAGAGCTAGAGACTTTTGAGTGAAAGCTGCAGCCGGCTGCCAGCCTTGTTATTAACAATAAGCATCAAGCCAGTCTCAGGAGAGCAGGGGCCTTTTGAGAATGTCAGACAGCAGCCGGCACCTTCCTTTGACAGCACCTGCCATCACCACTGGAGGTGTGGGACTGTCCAGAACTCCATTTCCTCTTGGCTGAATCAGCAGCACTAATCAACAGAGAAATAAGCCCTTCTATTTATATAATATCTACCTACAAGGAGCCTAAATTGCCATGCTCCTGTTTAAGAATCTACAATGGCTCTCCGTGGACCATAATACCAAGTCCAAATACCCAAGTTCTTTGTTCCAGGTCTCATGAAAACAGAACTCACCTTGGCAATGTGTGAGCTTTCTTTCTTTCTTCCCTTTCATTTTGTAAAAACAGAGTTCCAGTCAAGACATTCTTCCGAAGTCTGAGTGGGTTATTATGATGAGATTGGAAAGACTTGCTGCGATATCCAGCTCTCCTCTGAAATTCAGCACTGGTTGAACACTCCCAGCTCAGGACTCACTTCTCCTCTCATTGAAATAGTGAGGAAATGATCTGAGTAGATGACCTGATACACCATGTCCTTCATGAATCTAAAATCATACAGTTTTATTCCATTCATAGCACTCTTATTTGTTTTTCCCATTCTTGCTTCGGTTTCAGAGGCTAGGAAAGGGTCGGTTCAGCTCTCCCAGCCACTATTACCAATTTAGGTAGTTCTGACCACTCGGGCACAGTGAAGTCTGGCTGGGGAGACAGATGACATTGGTGCCCTGTGTTCCACACTCACAAGCCCCTCCGATTTCTGCTGCAGCTAGAACAGATAAATGATGTTGTTCAGAATCCTACCACGCTGAAAGCATCTGACCTCATGTACAGTCTGTGCCTTGTCCTTTTGTCTGCTCCCAGGCTTCAGCAACACTGCAGGAGCCCACCAGGCCAGCTCACAAGCAACACCCAAAGTAGGGATGTCTGCATTGCAATCAACACTGGATAGGGCCTAGGGGAGAGATGTTTCAGCCACCTTTTTTTCAGGATAAATAACCTTGGAGACATTGTTCATTTATCCCAGAAAGCCAAGGTGTAATGAAGCCCCTTTTGTTCACGGCGAAACCATCTTGTCACAAATTCATTTTAAATTCTTTTCATTCTACCTTCCTTCTTCCACCCATACTCCTCTTCTAGCTGTTTCCCCTTCTCTACCCGCAGCTTCCCTACCTCTTTCTTCTCCTGTTCCTTTACCTCCCACCTCCACCTTCCCCTGTATTCATCTTTATCTCCAACTTTCTCCTTCACATTTTCTTTCTCTTCATCTTTCCCTCCTTTTCTCAATCTCTTCCTTTTCTGCCTCCTCCAATTTTTTCTCTTACACTTCTTCTGCTTCTACACCACCTGCTCCTTCACCACCTTTTAAAAACTCTAGGCAAGTGCATTTCCACTGTGCCACATCCTCAGTTTCCTCTTTATTTTCCTATTTTGAGACAACTCTTTATTAAGTTATGATGATGGCCTTAAACTCACTCTGTTGCCTAGGCAGGCATGGAATTAAAAATCCTCCAGCTTTAAGCTGAATAGCTGCAATTAAAGGTCCAGGACATTAGCTCTGGCATCTGCCACTTTTCTTGCTTCTTCTTTTTCTTCTTTTAAAAGACTATATTTATATTAATTAATTAATTAATTTTTTATTATTACAGTGTATTCATTTTGTACTCAGCTGTAGCCCCCCATCATCCCCTCCCAATCCCATCCTCCCCCCCCTTCTCCCATGCTCAATACCCAATACACTGATGGGGAGGCCCTCCTCCCTTTCTATCAGGTCTCATCAGGACCGGCTGTACTGTCTTCCTCTGTGGCCTGGTACAGCTGCACTCCCCCTGGGGGCGGGGAGGGGGAGGTGATCAAAGAGCTAGCCACTGAGTTCATGTCAGAGACAGCCCTTGCTCTGCTTTCTAGGGAACCCAGATGGAGGCTGAGCTGCCATGGGCTACATCTGTTACAGGGGTTCTAGGTTATCTCTACGCATGGTCCTTGGTTGGAGTATCGGTCTCTGCAAAGCCCCTGGGCCCAGATTTTTGGTTCTGTTGGTCTCCTTGTGGAACTCGTGTCCTCTCCATGAAATTCCCCCTTCTTCCATAAAATTCCCTGCACTCTGCCCCAATTTTGGTTAAGAGTCTCCACATCTGCTGTGATACATTGCGGGTAGAGTCTTTCAGAGGGCCTCTTTGGTAGGCTCTTGTCCTGTTCCCTGTTTTCTCCTTCTTCCAATGTCTATCCCATTTGCTTTCTCAGTGAAGATTTATCAGCTTCCTTAGGGTCTTCCTTCTTGCTTAGCTTCTTTAGGAGTACAGATTTTAGTATGTTTATCCTATATTATATGTCTAATGTCCACTTATAAGTGAGTATATACCATGTGTGTCTCTCTGGTTCTCGGATACCTCACTCAGGATGATCTTTTCTAGTTCCCACCATTTGCCTGCAAATTTCATGATTTCCATGTTTGTAATTGCTGAGTAGTATTCCATTGTGTAATTATACCACAATTTCTGTATCCATTCCTCAATTGAGGGACATCTGGGTTCTTTCCAGATTCTGGCTATTATGATTAAAGCTTCTCTGAACATGGGTGAGCAAATGTCCCTGTTGTATACTTGCTCATATTTTGGATATATGCCTAGGAGCGGTATAGCTGGATCTTGAGGTAGCACTGTTTCTAATTGTCTGAGAAGTGCCAGATTAAATTCCAAAGTGGTTGTACAAATTCGCACTCCCTCCAGCAATGGAACAGCGTTCCCCTATCTCCACATCCTCTCCAGCCTGTGTTGTCATTTGAGTTTTTGATATTAGCCATTCTGATGGGTGTAAGGTGAAATTTCAGGGTTGTTTTGATTTGCATTTCCCTGATGACTAAGGATGTTGAGCATTTCTTTAAGTGTTTCTCTGCCATTCGATAGTTCTCTATTGAGAATTCTATGTTTAGCTTTATACCCCATTTCTAAATTGGATTACTTGGTTCATTGTTGTTTAACTTCTTGAGTTCGTTATACAGTCTAGATATTAGTCCTTTGTCAGATATAGGGGTGCTGAAGATCCTTTCCCAATCTGTAGGCTGTTGTTTTGTTTTGATGACAGTGTCCTTTGCTTCACAGAAGCTTTTCAGTTTCAAGAGGTCCCATTTATTGATTGTTGATCTTAGAGCCCGTGCTGTTGGTCTTCTGTTCAGGAAATTTTCTCCTGTGCCAATGAGTTCAAGGCTCTTCCCCACTTTTTCTTCTAACCAATTTAGTGTGTCTGGTTTTATGTGGAAGTCTTTGATCCAGTTGGACTTCAGTTTTGTGAAGTGTGATGAGTATGGATCTATTTGCATTTTTCTACATGTAGATATCCAGTTAGACCAGCACCATTTGTTGAAGATGCTGTCATTTTTTAACTGTATGGTTTTGGCTTCTGTGTCAAAAATCAAGTATATGTAGGTGTGTGGGTTTATTTCTGGGTCTTTTATTCGATTCCACTGATCTGCCATTCTGTTTCTATGCCAGTAAGATGCAGTTTTTATTACTGTTGCTCTGTAATACAGTTTAAGATCAACGATGGAGAAACCTCCAGAAGTTCTTTTATTATACAGGACTGTTTTAGCAGTTCTGGGTTTTCTGTTTTTTGATATGAAATTGAGAATTTTTCTTTCAAGGTCTGTGAAGAATTATGTTGTTATTCTGATGGGAACTGCATTGAATTTGTGGATTGCTTTTGGCAGGATGGTTCTTTTCACTATGTTAATCCTACTGTTCCATGAGCACGGGAGATCTTTCCATCTTCTGATACCTTCTTGAATTTCTTTCTTGAAATGTTTTCTCAAACAGGTCTTTTTTTTTTTTTTCAAACAGGGCTTTTACTTGCTTGGTTAGAGTCACACCAATGTACTTTATGTTATTTGGGGCTATTGTGAAAGGTGTTGTTTCCCTAATTTTTTTCTTGGCCCTTTTGTCTTCTGTATCCAGGAGGGCTATGGATTTTTATTTTTGAGTTAATTTTGTTTCCAGCAACTTGGCTGAAAATGTTTATCAGCTGAAGGAGTTCTTTGTTTGATTTTTTTGGGGTCATTCATGTATACTATCATCTGTGAATAGTGTTTCTTTGATTTCTTCCTCTCTGATTTGTATCCTCTTGATCTCTTTTAGTTGTCTTATTGCTCTAGCTAGAACTTAAAGTATAATGTTGAAGAGATAAGGAGAGAGTGAGCAGCCTTGCTTTGTCCCTGATTTCAGTGAGACTGATTAAAGTTTCTCTCCATTTAGTTTGATGTTGGCTATAGGCTTACTGAATATTGTCTTTACTATGTTTAGGTATATGCCTTGCATCCCTGATCTCTCCAAGATTTTAAGCATGAATGGGTGTTGGATTTTGTCAAATGCTTTTTTAGCATTTAAGGAGATGATCATGTGTTTTTTTTTCTAAGTTTTTTTATATGGTGGGTTACAATGATGGATTTCCATATATAGAACCACCTCTGCATGCCTGGGATGAAGCCTACTTGTTCATGGTGGATGATATCGTTTATGTGTTCTTGGATTTGGTTTGCAAGTATTTTATTGAACATTTTTTCAATGTTCATAAGAGAGGTAGTTGTAAAGTTTTCTTTATTTGAGTGTGTGGTTTAGGTATCAAGGTGACTGTGGCCTCATAGAATGAGTTTCATAATGGTCCTTTTGTTTCCCTTTTGTGGAACAGTTTGAAGAATATTGGAGTATTTTTAAAATGTAATTTATTTATTTTTATATTAATCACAGGTTGCATCCCAGGCACAGCCCCCTCCCTCATTCCCTCCCACTCTCCCCAGCCCTCCCTCATCTTCTCCCCACCCCTCCAAGGCCACCTACCAGGGAGGATCTCCTCCCTGTGCATCCGAACCCAGTTCATCTTGTCTCCACAGGGCTGGCTGCAATGTCGTCCCCTGGGAGCTAGCCAGGCTGTTACTCCCTGGCATTTATGGGGGAGAGTCAAAGAGCCAGCCATCGAGTTCATGACAGAAACAGTCCCCATTCCCCTTACTAGGGTCTTCAGTTGGACACCAAGCTACTATGGGCCACATCTGATCGGAGGTTCTAGGCCATATCCATACATGGTCCCTGGTTGGAGAAACTGTCTCCTAAAAGACCCCTGTGCCCTGCTCAGTTTGGTCTTTGTGGAGCTCTTGTTCTCCCCAAGTCTTACTAACGTGCCCTATTTTTATTATTACTTCCTGCCCTCTGTCAAAGGCTTGGTTGTGATTCTTAATATCTGCTTTGATACATTGCTATATTGATTCTTTCAGAGGTCCTCTTTGGTATGCTCCTGTTTTGTTGCTTGTTTTATCCTCCATTCAATGTCCATCCCATTTATTCATCTAAACGAGCATTGATCATACCAACCTGGGTCCTCCTTCTTGTATATCTTCCCTAGGTGTATAGATTTCAGCATGACCTTCCTATCCTATAGGTCTATATAAGTGAGTATATACCATATGTTTCTTTCTGCTTTTGGGATACCTCACTTACGATGATCATTTCCAGGTCCCACCATTTGCCTGCGAATTTCATGATTTCTTCCTTTTTAATTGCTGAGTAGTATTCCATTGTGTAAAAGTACCACAATTTCTGTATCCATTCCTCAAGTGAGGGACATCTGGGTTGTT
>CM053742.1:42616465-42771385 GCA_028658305.1 Pachyuromys duprasi
CATGAATTTTGTTTTGTCATGGAAAATTTTGTTTTCTCCATCTATGTTGATTGAAAGCTTTGCTGGGTATAGTAGTCTTGGTTGGCATCTGTGTTCCCTTAAAGACTGCATGACTTCTGCCCAGGCCCTTCTGGCTTTCATAGTTTCTGATGAGAAGTCTGGTGTGATTCTGATCAGTCTACCTTCATATGTTACTTGATTCTTTCCCTTGCTGCATTTAATAGTTTTTCTTTGTTTTGTAGGTTGAATGTTTTGACTATGATGTGACAAGAGGTATTTCTTTTCTTGTCTAGTCTATTTGGTGTTCTGTAGGCTTCTTGTATGTTCATGGACTTTTCTTTTTTTAAGTTGGGAAAATTTTCTTCTATGATTTTCTTAAAAATATTTTCTGGTCCTTGGAGCCTGGAGTCTTCTTTTTCATCTATTCCAATTATTCTTAGGTTTCATCTTTTCATGGCATCCTTGATTTCTTGGATGTTTTGTGTTTGGGACTTTTGATTTTATTTTTTCCTTGAGTGAGGAATGCATTTCAGCCAGTGTATCTTCAGCTCCTGAGATTCTCTCTTCCATCTCTTGTATTCTATTGGTGATGCTTACTTTTGTGGTTCCTGATCTTTTCTCTAAGTTCTCCAGTTCCAGGTTCTTCTCCTTTTGTGTCTTCTTTATAGATTCTAATTCTGTTTTCATGCTTTGTATCATTTCCTTCATCTAATTGACTGTGTCTCCTAATTTTTTGTTTGCTTCCTCTCTGTATATCTTTAATTATTCCTGTATGTGGACAGTTAAATTCTTCTGAATTTCTTTGAGGGCCTTGTTCATTTCCTATTTTTGTACCTCTTTTTGTTCCTCTAATATCTGCATAATCAGCTTTAACATAATTTTCCTGTGTTTCTGCTGAACTAAAATCTCCATTGCTTTTGGGTGTTTCTGGTGGGGCCATGGTGTCCTTATTTTTGTTGGGTGAGTTCTTACGTTGACTTCTGGGCATTTGTTTATATATAATTAAGGAGCTGTTTGTGCTTTAAGGCTGAACTTCAGACTGGAACTGTCAATCTCTTGTGTCAGGAGTATTCTTCAAGAAGATCAGGGAGTTCCAGTGGTTTGGTAGTGTGTGTTGTTGCCTCAGTTGAACTCTGTTGTGGGATTTGTGTTCCTGGCTTTGTGCTCTGTGCTAGAAGTTGTGAGTATCGCAGGCTGGTCACCCCTCTGGTCTGGAGGCTTGACTCCTCACTCTATTCCAGAGGCTGAGTGTCCCGGTTTGAGATGTCAGCTGGGGGCCCCACTCTGGTCTGGAGGCTCCATGCTCCGACCTGGGCTTGTTGCTAAGGGCTCTCCTCTGGACTAAAGACTTGGCGCCTCCTTCTGGGCCAGGAGCTGTGTACCATGGTCTGAGATGGTATTTGGGGGCACCTCAGTCTGGATCTGATACTGTGTGTCCCAGTCCAGGGTGGCGGTTAGTGCCTCCACGGGGAGTGTGCCCGCCAAATGCAGCCCTGTCTGAAGAATGGAATCTGCGTGGACACACACATGGACTGAGGTGGTTGCTGGTGGAGCCGAGCGGTGTGTGCCTGCTGTATGCAGGCCGGTCTGAAATGGTACCCGGGGCCTTCTCAGTCTGGCCCAGACACCGTGTGACCCAGTCTAGATGGCGGCTGTTGGCGCCCAGGGTGACTGCTCATTCAGATCAGGGCTGTGCACCGCAGGTCACCCGGAGCTTTTTCTGGGGAATGACTGGGTGTCCCTAGGATTTTCTCACTTGATTTCCTCACCATAGGAGTTCTGCTTACCTGGCAATCACAAATGCTGGTGTTTTAGATCCCAGAGTTCAGTCTCCTGGTCGTTGTGTTGTAACTGCTGTCCTACTACTCATACACAGTGTCCTCTCGTCGCAGCCATTATCCCCTCCCTCCAGAATATTGGAGTTTTCTCTTCTTCATATGTGTGGTAGAATTCTGTGCTGAAAGCATCTGGCCCTGGGCTTTTTTTTTTTTTTTTTTGGAGGGGAGACTTTTGATGACTGCTTCTATTTCCTTGGGGGATATAGGACTATTTCATCTATTTACTTGATCTTGATTTAATTTTGGTAAATGGAATCTATCAAGAAAATTGTCCATTTCATTTACATTTTCCAATATTGTGGCATATAGGCTTTTGTAGTAAGACCTACTGATTGTTTGGATTTCCTCAGTCTGTCATTATGTCCCCATTTTCATTTCTGATTTTGCTGATTTGGATAGTTTCTCTCTGTGTTTTAGTTAGTTTGACTAAGGGTTTGTCTATCTTGTTGATTGTCTCAAAGAACCAGCTCTTGGTTTCATCGATTCTTTGAACTAGTCTCTTTGTTTCCAGTTTATTGATTTCAGCTATGAGTTTGATTATTTCCATCTGTCTACTCCTCTTGGGTGTGTCTGCTTCTTTTTTTTCCCTAGGGCTTTTAAGTGTGCCATTAAGTTGTTTGTATGAAATGTCTCAAACTTCTTTCTGCTATGAACTTTCCTCTTAGCACTGCTTTCCTTGTGTTCCATAAGTTTGGGCAAGTTGTGCCTTCGTTTTCATTGAATTTTAGGATGTCTCTAATTTCTTTTTTTATTTTTTCCCTGACTTATCTGTCATTGAGTAGAAAGTTGTGTAGCTTCCAGGTGTATGTAGGCTTTTTGTTATTATTGTTGTTGTTGAGGTCTAGTTTTAGGCTATGGTGGTCTGAATGGATACAAGGGATTATTTAGATCTTATATCTGTTGAGACTTGCTTTGTGCCTGACTATATAGTCAATTTTTGGGAAGGTTCTGTGAGGTGCTGAGAAGAATTTATAATATTTTGAGTTTGGGTGAAAAGTTCTGTAGACATCTATTGGGTCCATTTCAGTTAGGACCTTTGTATTGTTTCCCTATTTATTTTCTGTCTACATGGTCTATCCCTTGGTGAGATTAGAGAGTTATTGTCTCCCATTATTAAGGTGTTGGGATCAATGTGTGATTTAAACTTTAATAATGTTTCATTTACAAATGTAGGTACTCTTGTATTGGGGGCATAGATGTTCAGGATTCTGATGTCCTGCTGGTGGATTTTTCTCTTTTATGAGACTGAAGTGCTCCTCATCATCTTTTTTTTTTTTTGAGTAATTTTGGTTGAAAGTCTATTTTATTAGATATTCGGATGGCTACTCCAGCTCGTTCCTGGGTCCATTTACTTGAAAAGCCTTTTTATCAGCCCTTTACTCTGAGGTAGTGTTTATCTTTGTTGCAGAGATGTATTTCTTGAATGCAGCAGAATGTTGGATACTATTTGTGCAACCAATATGTTAGTCTGTATCTCTTTATTGGTGAGTTGAGTCCATTGATGTTGATAGATAATAGTGACCAATGATTGTTAGTTCTTTTGATTGTAGATTTGGAGTTGACAGTATGTTTCTGTGCTTGTTTTCTTTTAATTTTTTGTTGTGAAGTTATCTATATCCTGTGTTTTCTTGGGTATAGTTGATTTCATTAGATCGGAGTTTTCCTTCTAGTATCTTCTGTAGGGCTGGGTTGCTGTGTAGTTATTGTCTAAATTTAGTTTTGTCATGAAATATTTTGTTTTCTCCATCTATGTTGTTTGAAAGCTTTGCTGGGTATAGTAATCTGGGTTGGCATCTGTGGTTTCTTAAAGTCTGCATGTCACCTGGCCAGGCCATTCTGGCTTTTATAGTTTCTGTTGAGAAGTGTGTTGTGATTTTGACAGGTTTGTCTTTACATGTAACTTGGGCTTTTTCCCTTGCTGTTTTTAATATTTTATCTTTACTGTGTCGATTTAGTGTTTTGACTATTATATGACACGAGGAGTTTCTTTTCTCATCTAGTCTATTTGGTGTTCTGTAAGCCTCTTGTATGTTTATGGACATTTGTTTCTTTAAGTTGGAAAAATTTTCTACTCTGATTTTCTTGAAAATATTTTCTGGACTTTGGGGCCTGGAATCTTCTTTTTTGTCTGTTCTTATTATTCTTAGGTTTTTGTCTTTTCATGGTCTCCTTGATTTCTTGGATGTTTTGTGTCAGGAGCTTTTTCTGATTTTATAACTTTTTTGAGAGATGTATTGATTTCTTCAATTGTGTCTTCAGTGTCTGAGAGTCTTTCTTCCATATCTTGAAATCTTTTCATATTGCTTACCTCTGTGGTTTCTGATCTCTTTGCTTGGTTTTCCATATCCAAGAGTTTCTCTCTGTGTGTTTTCTTTATTGATTTTAATTCCATTTTCCTGTCTTGCACCATTTCCTTCATCTGTTTGTATTTGGATTCCTGTCTGTCCATGATGGCCTCAATTTTTTGTTTGTTTCCACTTGGTATGCCTCTATATACTCCTCTATATGTGCTTTTATTTGTTTGGCTGTAATTTTCCTGTATTTCTTTGAGAGCTTTGTTCATTTTCTCTTTATGTGCCCCTAATAACTGGATAAGCATAGCTTTAAAATAATTTTCCTGTGTTTCCTATGAATTAAAATAACTATTGATTTTGGGGGCTTGCTGGTGAAGCCATGATATCCTGATTTTTGTTGGATGTGTTCTTTTGCCAGCCTCTAGCCATCTGCTTATCAGTAATCTTCACTGTTTGTTCCTGGAGTCTGTACTGCAGACTGGGTCTGCCTGTCTCTGGAGTCTGGAGTATTCTTCAGGAAGATGAGAGAGGTCCACCGGTTTGAGAGTGGATATTGGTGTTTCAGCTGTTGCTAAGGAGGAAGGTCACAGGTGCATGTGTGCAAGCACAGGAGTGAGCATGGAAATGTGCCTTGGAGTAGTGGGTGCTAGTATGTGTAGATGCCTGGAAGGGTGGAGTGTAAATGCAGGTGGGTGTGCTGGTGGATTTTGCAGGCACAGTGTGCATGTGCAAGTGCCCCGACTACCTCAGTGGCCCACTGGCCTTTCGTACTGTCCTCCAGGTATTCAGATCTGTCTAGGTTGCACCATTTTGCACCACAGAACAGGGGCTTCAATGTTGAGAACACTGACCTGAGGATCCCTATGTTGTCCATCATGGGACTGTGGATGGGAGGGATCCGATGTCTGGCTTCTAGAGTAGAGGGACCATAGGTCTGGGGCTCTGCATGCACTCACTTTTCAAAATGCACTCACTCACTCGCAGGCGAATGTGAAAAGCACAGGGGAATTCCCAGTTCTCTAGATGTTCTACTCTCAGATTTGGCCCACAGTGGCAAATAAAAATGTAGGAGATCTGTCAGTGGTGTCCACTGTTTGGCTGCCATGCAGGGATACCCGTGCCTGGATCCAAACTTTCTTAGCTTATAGGTTGTCCCTTCTAGCCCAAGAAGTCTCAATATCGATGTTCTGTCTTCAGCCACCCCTCCACTCACCAGTTGCAGAGTTTCAGATCTTCTGCCCCTCAGATACTATGCATGCTGGTTATTGCCATCTTGGAGCTACCCCGCCCCCTTCTTGCTTCTTCTTAATGCTTCTAAAAATCAGTTAGAAACTAAACTCTCAGCATCCTACTCTTTGGTTTGATCTCTACCTTCAGAGGGACTCAAATTCAAATAGCTAACATAATTTGCCTTCCCACTTTCATTTTAAATGTAGATGCTAATGAGATGGCCAGAGCTAAACAACCTTCTCGTAATCAACATTAAAGAAAGGCTACAGTGGTGTCAGAAATGCCACATCTGACATTTTTGAGTGACTGACACAATACCGGCAACTGCCAACTTTTATGTGTGAGGCTCCAGGAAACTAACCCCTAATTCATTTAAGATACTGCTTCTTGAGTACTTTCTTATTTGCAGTTGAACACAATCTCCATCATGTTGTACTTTAGCCTGCTAGCAGTGTTAGCTTTCCATGTCTTTGCTTAGGTTGTTCTCTTTGCCTGGCTCTCTTTCCACATTTCTGTCTGTTGCACTTACTTGCCTGCTTTCTTTCATAAGCTAAATTGATATTCATTTCCCTCCCCCAAACCGTGACACTTTCCATTTCACAAAATTCTTAAAAATATTTGTCTATATTCAGAGAAAAATCCAATCTTGCATTATTTATGAGGTAGCCCTGCAATGCCTTCAGATTATGATTTTTAAGTATATCTCACTTAAATGGAGCCTTTCTTGAAAACAGAGCTTGCATTCATATGTGTGCACATATGTCTTCTATAGACTTCCACACATGATCAAAGGGCCCTGTGTAAATAGAGTGGGGGCAAAGGACACGTTTAATTTAAGAAAATTCCCTTCATGTTAGGGAGGAAAGTTTAAGTGAAGATGATGAAGGGAGAGAGTTGTATTCCTCCTGGGATGTTGGTTGTGGGAACCTTACTGGTAGAACCGACACTGCTTCTTACTGTACTGTACCTCCAGCAGAGATAGAGACTTGATGAAATGGTAATATTATTGATGGTTTTAAGAACATGGGCCCCTTAAATCCCAGTACTCGGGAGGTAGAGGCATGTGGATGTCTGTGAGTTCAAAGTCATCTTTGTCTACAAAGTGAGTTCCAGGACAGTCAGGGCTGTAATACGCAGAAACTTTGTCTCAAAAGAAATAGAAAGAAAGAAAGAAAGAAAGAAAGAAAGAAAGAAAGAAAGAAAGAAAAGAAAAAGAAAGAAAAGAACTTGAGCCTTATGTACAGACACTCTCCTCTTTTCTCTTATTCTGAATCCTCTTCTCTGGATGCCATCTCTCTCTCAGTCATGTCTTCCACTACCAAACATAGCTCTCTCTCAAGTATCTGGAGCCACCCCTTTATGGGCCTGATCTTCATCTTCCCATGTTCCCAGGCTTTTAGACACAGACCAGAAAAATACTTGTCCATCAACTTCCTCCCCTTGTCCTTTGGTCTTTCTTGCTACCATAGTTCTCCTTGTGCATTGTGGCTCAAACTGATTGGCCCACAAGTCCATCCCTAGATCATCACTCAACACTTCTTGTCAAGACTATGCAAATGACCTCCTAATTGTTCTTTTGCAGTGTGTCATGCTCCCATGTGCTGCCAAGAAGTTATCACCAGAAACAGTGCTCTTGAGCAAGCTAGCTCAGTGGTGGTACTCTTATTGCTTCCCTTCCTCCCTCAAGATAAGACTCAGATAACTGCTTTTGTTTGTTTAATTTGCTAGCCAACATGAATAAGCCACCAATGTAAGAAACTACCTTATATTCACAGACCTATGCACCTGGCTTATAGGGCCAGGCCATCTCTTTTTGCCAAATGTATACTTCACCAGCCTACTTTTGACTGTTTTCCTCATCCTTCTTATGTGGCACCGTGCGCTTGAGATGGCACACATCTTTTGATAAATTAAAAGGACCCTACCTGGTTCCTGTGGACACTTTTGCCATAGCATCCACCAGGTATGCCTTTGTCTTCTACTCACTCAGGCATGGAGATGATACTGTGGTGGGAAATCTGGTGTTTGTGCGTACCCTACTGCAGGAAGCTTTGGCTTGTGTTGTGTGTGTTACAATAGAAACCGTAGGTCATAACTGCCCTGTGTCCCCTATGGGCCGGGCACTTTGTTTTCCTTATCCACAGAAGTAGCTTACTGGGCTTCCACAAGAGTGCTGAGAAGACAGAGAACTTCCTCTATTAGATGAGAAAACAGAACTGAGTGGGTGGAGCTATTAGCCCAAGTTCCCATGACTGGGAATTGATCGAGCTGTTTCTTACCTTGGTCTGTCACCCTGCCAGATACGTGCTGTGAGAACCAGCCTGTTCTATGAGTCATGGGTTCTTATTTGCACAAGAGATGAATGAATGTCAGGTCTCCAAGGAAACCACTTTACTGGGAACCTATCTGGGCCGTTGTACCAGCTCTGCATGTTGCTTTGCCATATCAACTCTAGCAAGAGACTTCCAAACACCGAGCTTCAAAATATGCCTTGACAAATTGGGGATCAAAATCACTCCAGTCATATGCAGCTCAGGAGACTTCAGTGGGACTAGGCATGAGTTCAAATCTGTAAAAGCTCTTTTCTGACAGTGAGCAAAACAGCTGCCTGTTGTACTATAGTGAGAGAGGCCTACTACGGAGACAGAGAAAGAGAGGTGATTGAAGGTGTGGCAAAACTTGCCTGTGGAGACATGGGCCTGAAGACTCTGGGTCACAAATCTAGTTCAAATACTCACATTTTTTAAAAAGTGGATTGATGGATTGATGTTTTTAATGGACAGTTGATAATTGCACATCTTTGTTAGGTATGAGGCAGTGCTTTGGAACTTCATACCTTATGTAATGATCAACTCAGGATACTGTGCTTATCCATCATCTCAGATGCTTATCATTTCTTTGTGGTGAGAGCATTCCAAATCCTTTCTTCTGACTGTTTTTAATTATACAATATGACACTGTTGACTGTAGTCACCCTTGTGTAATAAAATACCATAATGTATTTCTCCTATCCAGTTGTGACTTTGTGCACATTAGGAAATCATTTCCCTTTCCCTCCTCCTTGCCCTCCAAGGAGAATTCTGCCTACGTACAAAGGAAGTTAAGGGTGATTGCCTCCACCAGTTAATTTTGAGCGTATTTTTCTTTGCACAAGAGTGCTATATCAGGCAAATCTGTCTAAATACATTTAAAAGTGCTCTTTTAATAACTATACAATAAAAATCCTAAGATGTATGAAAGCCTTGCATTATTGAACAGTGACATTTTTTTTCCTGATAGGCATATAACATATTGGTAGGTCTTAAAACTGATGAATCCCAGACTCAATAGAAAACAAGGAACATGAGAAGGGGCTCCTGACCCAATCTTGAGCATCTGGGAAAACTTCCTTGAAGTGATGTCAATGGACACAAATCAGGGAAAAGATACTAGAAAGGGGCCATTTACTTTTCTTAGGAAAGAAGAAAGGCAAATATAGTCTGCGTTCCCTCTCTATAAAAAGATTTATTTATTATTTCAGGTTACAGGTGTAATCTGCCTGCATTATGTGCTCTACTTGTACAAAGTGTCCACAGAGGCAGAAAGATGGTGTTAGATCCTCTGGAACAGAACCCAGGTCCTCTGGAAAAGCAGCCAGCGGTCTTGACCACTGAGCCATCTCTCCAGCCCCATCCACATTTCCTTTTATTCTCTTGAAAGTTCCTCCATCAGATGTTTTTGGCTGCTCAAGAAGCTCAGCCACCCACTTCCTAAGGTAGTTCAAGGTCAACTGTGTTGTGTTCAGTTAGTCTGGGGCTGGCCTCTTAATCTGGGGAAGAATGGCACTGGCCAGAGCAAGGAGAATCCAGGTTTTCTTTGGGGGAGAGTCAGGCACGAGTCAACAACTAGTTCTTCAAGCTTGCAATGTCTCCATGCTACTGTGATTTCCTGATCTCTGTATAAGAGCCTGACTTTTGGCTTTTCATGCCATAAGTTTTCTTTTTAACTTGGGGTCCTATTTGTGCATGCTCATCCTCTTGAATGATATCACTAGAAGTTTTAAAAGTATTTCCTTGTCCAAAAGAAAAAAGAAAAAGAAAGATGCACTCACTGTTATAGCTCAAATCTGAAATACCTGCCAAGGACTCATGGGTTTGAACACGTGTCCCCATGGAGAGCACTGGTTTAGGAGGTTATAGGGTACATCTGGTTGAGTTGGTTCATCATGGGTGGGGATTTTGAAATTAGAGCTTCACTTTGTTTTTATATGGTTCTGAGTTTTCATAATCACAGTGTGAATAAGCCTCTTTTTCATCTTCTCACCATTATGAGTGGAACCACCTCCATACTCATGTCTTTCCTGCTATGATGGACCTAAATTTTCAGAAACCATCAACCCCCTCCCCCAAAAACTTTCCTTACATTTCTTCTATCAGGTATTTTGTCACAGGGTGGTAGTTTGAGTAGGTATGGACCCCACAGACTATAAGAGTACTATAGGGAATAGTACTCTTAGGAGGTGTGGTCTTGTTGCAGTGAATATGGCCTTGTTGGAGTGTGTGTGGCTTTGTTGGAGTGGGTGTGGCCATGTTGGAGGAAGTGTGTCACTGTGGAGGCAGAGCTTTGAGTTCACATAGGCTCATGCTATACCCTGTGTTGCACACAGTCTTTTTCTGCTGTGTGTGGATCAAGATGTAGAACTCTCAGATCCATCTCCAGAACCATGTTTGCATTCATACTGTCATGCTTCCTACCATTATGATAATAGACTCAACCTCTGAATTTGTATGACAGCCCCAATTAAATGTTTTTCTTTATAAGAGTTGCTGTGGTCATGGTGTCTCTTCACAGCAAACACTAAGACACAGAGTCACAACAAAAGTAATTAAATACACTGATCTTGAGTGCTAGTAGAAAGGAGTCCATAAGAGCCTCTGGAGGTTTCAAAGTGTTCTTCCAACTGTGAAGGAGACAAAGGTGAGATAAATAAAATGTTATCTTTATAATAAACAAAGCAATGGGCTAACCTATCATTACCCAGTAGTAGTGGTGATCATAACTCTCCATCCTTACTCCTGGAAGATATGACTAATTCATCATGAGCCTGTCTCCTTTCATGCCAGAATTCTCATCACACTGGTATTGGGCAGGCCTTATGAAACTGATGTCAGCACTGGGGAGCAGAGAATTGGATTCATGGCCAAGTGACCTGGCCAATGGTCTAGCTTTGCTTTCAGGCAGCCACGGGGCCATGGATAGTAATTGAATCTCTCTGAGTTTGTTAGCTTGTTTGTAAAAGAAAGGAATGGCCCCTGTGCTTCCTCAATCTGTTTCTAATTCTCATGTTCTAAGACTCTGAAAAGCAAGGAACAGTGGCATTGTAAGTCCACATAGCTTTATGAAGCACACCTGCATCTTGGTGGTCTACCGTGTGTTTATTGTGCCTCTACGTATTCTGTAAGGAAACAGAGATATGTGAACTTGGACACTCAGGAGATTGGGTCAGCGTTGGTAGGTGACACATGCTTATGAAAGAACGAGGAAAAGGAAAAACTCTGATGCACACACACAGAGATTGAGAATTCACCGAACGGGCATTTATCTTGGGCTTGATGGAGTTATATGTGTCTGTGTGTGTCATAAGAATGCCATGTAATGAAATCTCTACAGTATCTCAGTAACCTATACCAATAAACATTTATTTATTTTCCAGGTGTGTAAGTTTCAGTGGCTGTGGGCTGGACACAAGTGTTCTTGTATCTACAGTCATCTGTGGAGTGGCTGGCTGGCCTTGCTCATTGTGGCTAAGCTTCATCATATGTCTGGTGGTTGACTTTTCATCAGCCTATCTAGCAGAGTTTTGTTTGGTGGACTGGGGTGCTTTGGCTCCGTTCTTTCCATCATTCTTTATCTGGTTTTCTATAGCATGCTGTCATGATAATAGATTTAGTGGAAGCATAGAGACAGAAACATAAGTGTGCTTATTCCTGGCACTACTCTACCAGTTCTCACGGAGAAAGGCAGCCATTTTCAGAATGTTCTCTGGTAACTTGAAGCTATGCTGCCCTCGAGCTGAGTGATTATTTTTTTCACATGCATTCTTGCTGAGCCTTTTCTGTATATGACAGGCAATCTGCACAGATGGTTAAGATGCTAAACTCCAGAACTTTCTAGCATCATATGATAGTTTAGGGAGTCAATGGAGGAAAAGACTTGGCCCTTGAGGCTTTGAATCTGCATGAGATGAGACTGGATGAGCTACTCCTTAAGTCTATTTCTTTGTGATTTTTTTTTAAACTGGGGCATAGTGATCCTTCCAGTCCAAGTTTAAGCATCATTGATTATCATTTGGCTGAACCTATTGACCCATACTCATACTTCTTGGCCATTTGTGCTTCCTGACCTTTCATGCTGCTTGCAGTTCTGAAGTCCCACTGTGCCTGACCACTGGGCTCCAATTGGGCTATATCTTACCTACTGTAATGTTTCTAACATCATGTATGGATCACAAAGTCTTTAGCTTCTTTAGATACTCCTAAAAGAGTTTTGAATCATGGCCTGGAGGTGTGGAAAATTATCACCTCCTGAGGATGAGCTGTAATAAACAGGAGAGAGATAAGTTGGCATGAAGGATTGGCATTGGGCATCTACCTCTAAATGATGGCTCTAAATGCAGGAATTTTTGCAGTGTCCTTGAAGGTTTCCAATGTGAATAAGCTATGCATTTCATTTGCCTTCTTTCCCTTCCTTCTCTCTTCCTTTCATTCCCATAGAGCTTACATGGGACCACCTCCTCCCCACAGCACTAATGAGGAACTTGACCTCAGCCTTAGCTTCCTTAAAATTCCCAGCCCTGGTACTAATCAAACACGACTTCTACAGTTGGATTCTTCCAGTCCACAAATGAAGAGAAAGAGATCCATATCTACTGAGACATTTATTTTTAACTTTATTATTATTGTTATCATTATTATTCACTTTGTATCCTAGTTGTAGTCCCTTCCCTCATCTCTACTGGTCCCGCCCTGCCTCCCTCTTCTTCCCCTATCTTTCTGCCCTAGTCCACTGATAGGGGAAGTCCTCCTCCCCTACTGTCTGACCCTAGCCTATCAGTTCCTTTCAGGACTGCCTGGATCCTTTCTTTCTGTAGGCTGACTAGGTCGCCCCACCATAGTGAAGTGATCAAGGAGGAAGTAACCAAGTTCATGTCACAGACTGTCTCATCTTCTCTTACTAGGGAACCCACATGGAGACTGAGCTGTCTATGAGCGACATGTGAGCAGGGGTTTATGTCCTTTCTATGTATGGTCTTAGGTTGATGTATCAATCTTTACAGTCCTGCCAGACTCTGCTGGTTTTGGCTTTGTTGGTCTCCTCCTGTGGCTCCTGTCCCCTCCAGGTCCTTTTATATCCCCCTTTTTCCATAAAACTCCCTGAGATCTGTCCAAAGTTTGGCTGTGAGTGCCTGCATCTGTTTTAATCTGCTGTTTGGGATCATTTAAAGGACATCTGTGGTAGGTTCCAGTCCTGTTCCCTCTCTTTTACTGTTTCTGGTGTCTATCCTGTTTTCCCTTCTGAATGAGAATTAAGCATCTTCCCAAGAATCCTCCTTGTTGTTTAGCTTCTTTAGGTCTGTAGAACCCTTCTCCATTGCTGGTGGGAATGTAACTTGTTCAATCACTTTGAATATCTGGCACTTTCTCAGAAAATTGGGAATAGTGCTACCACAAGACTCAGCTATACCACTTCTGAGCATATATCCAAAAGATGCTCAACCATACAACAAGGACATTTGCTTAAGTATGTTCAAAGTAGCTTTATTCATAAAAGCCAGAATCTGGAAACAATCTAGATGTTCCTCAACCAAAGAATGGATACAGAAATTGTGGTACATTTATACAATGGACTACTACTCAGCTATTAAAAATAAGGAAATCATGAAATTTGCAGGCAAATGGACAGAGCTAGAAAAGATCATCTTGAGTGATGTAACCCAGATCCAGAAAAACATGCATAGTATACACTCACTTATAAGTGGATATTAGCCATATTTTATAGGATGAACATACTGAGACATTAAATCACTCAGCCTTTCCTACTTCCTGATCTTAAATACGCAGGCTTTTTGGTGAAATGGCATTTGGGCTTCGAAATGGGTTTACTGTTGGGCTGTGCTAGGAAGGGGTAAGCATCAGGAAGACATCACCACTAGCTGATGAAATATTGTCAGTGAGCCTGAGCTCAAACCTTTGGCCTGAAGACCAGCTTAAGACAAAACATTATTATTATATAACACTCTTATTATATAAGCATGAACATTATTATTATTATTATTATTATTATTATTATTATTATTATTATTTTGTATCACTCCACTTCTTCAGGACTCGCTGACCATCTTCCTACTTGCAGAGGCCCTTTTTTTATATATGTCCTAAATTTAGGCAGAAGACACAGTCAGAAAATAGGTGGTAAACCTGTTGTTAGAGTGACAGCTCATCAGAACTCCAGGAACAGCTGCTCTCCAGGGTTTTTCGCTCCAATGAGTGTACTAGGTACATTTCTTGTGATAAAATATCTAAGAAGAGCCAAATTAGCAAGTTAGGCTTATGGTTCCAGAGGGAGTAGCATCCATTGTGGTGGCGAAGGAGGCGCTGCAGCATGAGAATGAGGCTGCTGGCCTGGCAGTCAGAACTAAGAGAAAGGGAAAGGCAAGGGACAGAAGGAGGGAGAGAGAGAATATGAACAGGTAGTGGACCCGTACTATAAAACATCAAATTCTCCAAGTGATGTACTCCCTTTACCTTCTAAAGGTTCCATGACCCTATCAAATAGTGACACCAACTGATGACCAAAAGTTCACATACATGGGCAACATTTTACATTTTACAAACCACAACAGTAGAGGACCTTCAAAAGCAGAAGGTCCTCTCCATAAAGACCAATGTCTAGTACAGGAGCTCAGGTACCCTAATAGCTGGCAATCAGGATATACTGAGATGAGCTTTTGATTGAGTGATCCTACACAAGTGATCCAGCTGCCCCTTGCCCTCTTTGGGTTTGGGGGTGGTTGTCTTACCCGGAATTAAAATGTAACATACATTGGCCAAACTCATCCAGCTAGCTAGTATCAGATCTTGGATCATTTCTTCCTCTTCTATCACTACCCTAGTGTAAAACGCAGCTGCAAAAATGGGGTAGCCCTTCTCATCATCTGGTAGAAATTCTCTGCCATCTGCTAAGCTAAGAAAAAGTCAGCAAAGATAAGACAAGGAGGTAGGCTGGCTGGGAGTGGCTTTTGCATCTTCTCCCTGGAGCAAGTCCAGGATTCCAATGGGTGTGGCCTTTGCCCCAGTGGTAACATCCAAGCAGTTTCTCATCCCCGGGCAGCAAGGAGAGACCTCCTGGAAGCCACAGACATGCTCCTGTGTGAGGAGGTCCACAGCATGTAGAGCCAGGAGCAGAGCAGGAAGCATGTAGAAGAAGACAATTCAGAATGCTCTGCCCACTCTAAGATTGCTAACTTCATTTACCTACAATGTCCCTTTTGTCATGGCAAGTAACATAGTTCTAGACTCTGGGAATTAGGAGGTGGAAATCTTGTGTGAGGACTGGAGGTAGGGGTTGGGGGTGCTATGATGTCTATTCTCCAGGAGAGCTATTTTCTGCACCACCTCCAGAATGTGTCCTGGCTCAGCCTGACAGTATCCTGACCGTATCCCAATGGGATTAGGCATTTTTGTGTATGTCTATTGAATACGTTGCAGTCAGCACCTGCCTTTCTACCGGTAGGCTTTGGCTGGCATGCTGTACTCTGGCACAGTTGTGTCCTACTTGTATACAGGGTAAGTAGAGGAAGGGGCGGTCAGCAGTGTAACCCTTGGAGAAACCATTGCTGATGCCTGATAGGACAAAGTGGATTAATGCCTCAGCTGTCCTGCAGGAATCTTGAGTGGGACAACTGAAGCTCATTCTATCCTATCTCCAAGAACTTTCCAGAGGGACAGGCAGTCCATCAGTTAGTATCTCTCCCGTCCTGTCCTGTTTACCATGATCTGTCTTGACAGTTTCTAGAAAGAAACCACAAATAGACTGTTGGCCCTCCCATCTTTTCCTGGAAGGCTTCTTGCTAATATTTCCTTTTATAAAAATATTATTTTATATATATGAGTGTTTTGCCTGCATGTATGTCTATGAGCCTAGTATGTGAAGGCCAAAAGAGGGTGTCTGATCACCTTGGACCTGGAGTTGCAGACATTTACAAATTGCCATGTGGATGCTGGGAATCAGACTTGGGTCCTCTGCAAGATCTGCCAATGCTCTGAACTTCTGAGCTGTCCCTCCAGACCATTGCTAATATATTTAAAAAAAAGAAACATCCATGATGTCTTCCCGCTTGGAGTCTTTTTTGTCTCATGCCACCTACTTACTTTTCCATTCTTTCCTCTTTCTCCAGTGTTTCCCCCAACCCCACATTTATGGACAAGCTTCTTTTGTTTCTGCCTATTTGAAGAGGTTCCAAGAGGAAATTGAGGTACCAGGTAATTGGGAGAGATAGCACAGCATACAGAGAAAAGCCATACATTCTGAAGAAGTTAGACTTTTATGGGTGGAAGTTTCCTTCACTAGTGATTAACTGAGTCATGATACATAAATTCCTCAATCTGTCTAAACCTCAGTGTAAGGATAGTACTAGAACCTCCCTCCTAGGCTCATGGTGAGTGACAGACCTTAGCACAGATGACCTTCTTAGTACAGTACCTGGCCATGGCAAAAACAAAAACAAAAACCAAAAAATAAAAAAACCCTCTAAATAATAGTCATTATCGGTCTCTTTAACAAGTTAGTAGGCTGTATGTTCAGAGAATTTCAGGCACCTTTTTTTATTTGCTGGTCAAACCTACAAAAAACAATCGGTTTTGTTCAGAGCTCAGGCACACTTTGTGTCTTAGAATGTAAGCTGTTTGAGTGCAGAGACCAGTCTGTGCTATCTCAGTTCAGCCTCAATATCTTCAACAGTAAGTCGGCAATTGATCATGTTTTTAAATCAACTAACGGGGGACACAAGAAAGCAACCACATCTACAAAATGACGGAAGGGTCAGGGACTGCACAGGAAGAGGCAGGCAACTTCTCCAGGAGTTCTGCACTGAGCTCATCTGATGCCCAGACAGGGCGGGTGGAGTGGGCAGGCCCAGAGGTTCCCAGCAGCTGGGAAACCCTGAGCAGCACTTACAGCCAATTTTGCTTCTGGAGCTGTGATAGACAGAGATCTACTGCCCAGATCTTTTTTCAAGGAAGGACATCACTGCCCAGCTGTGAGGAGCACGGTCTGCAGACAGCCTCCAGCTGTCAGCTCCTCTGGTGAAGCACCACTGCTGCTGAGAGCTCTCTGGCCCCTGGTCATGCCTTCCTCTGGGTGGTCCTGGTCCTGCATCTGAATGGTGTGTGTGTGTGTGTGTGTGTGTGTGTGTGTGTGTGTGTGTGAATGCTCGGCTATTTCTGCCTAATACGAGGCTTTCTATAGGCAATCCGGTTACAGAATACCCTGCTGGGTTAGTCAAGCCTTACGCATATACAGAAGTTCCTTGCCTTTTCCTATCCCTATTGGTATTCTCCACCTCTGTCAACCCCTGTCCACTGTACTTCTTCCACTCCTACGCACAGGTAGGTCTGTCCATTTATCTTTCATCATAGAATGCACCTCTGCTTCCCAAAGGCACAACTTTGGGGCAGGAACAAAGAATTAACCTCTTTCCAAGTTTAAGTCAACACTTGAGGCCCTCCCTCTTCAGAAGTTCAGGGACCCAGAACCACATTGTCTGTTTCCTTTCTGGGACTTTAACTCCTCAAGGATATTACGGATCTTGACTGCAGCTTGAAATGTTTGGAGCTCTGTGTCCTATTGCCCAGACAAACACGGGCTGTTTAATTTCTAACTCCACTTAGAATAGCGTCATTAATACAGACTGTTCTTCTTTGATGATTCAGATGCCCAGCAAGCGCTTGTTTATTTTTCACCTTATCAGGGAAGAGATTGCCAAGCAGAGAACTTCAGCAAGATGCCAAAGGAATTTTTCTACAACTTTACAGAGGGTAAAGTTTAGACCACTTTAGACAGAGTTCAAAGGCCCCGGAACTACACAATATTTTTATCAGTTTATTAACACCAAAAGCAACAGTCTTCTCACGTGGTCTCTTTGGCACATCTCCCTGAACTCGCTTGTCCTTTTGACATTGACCAAATTCCTGGTCCCTGAATCTCTTAGCCCCCCCACCCGCACCCCTGTGCCGCCCTACTGGTAACCCCTACCTCAGGTGATTCCTGCCCTCTGTGCTTCCCTCCCTCCCTCTTACCTTGCTTCACAGATCCCACCTCTGCTTTCTCTATCTCTGCTTTTCAGACAGGGGAACATGTCCTAGGTCCCACAAACTATGTCAAGAAGAAAGCAACACATTCTCAGGGGGTTTATAGCAGCTGTCAATGTTATAGCTAGATGAAGACGGCCTGGTAGCTTATGCCTGCAATCCCAGTTACTTGGGAGGCAAAGGACTGCATCGGGAGACTCAATGAGATCCTATCTCAAAAAGAGTAGGAGCTGGGATGTAGCTCATTGTTAGAGCACTTGCCTGGTAATGCCCTAGATTTGATCCCTAGTACTACAGAAAATAAAAACACTTGCTTTTCATTTCTTGTCAAACATTGAAAAACACTTCCTAAATGTAGCCAAAAGAATCTTAGTCATACCAGAGACACCTGCTCCAAGAGACATATACTTATTGTAGTACTCTTTCTTTACAATAGCCAAGATATGGAATCAGTCTGGTTGCCTACCAATCCATTGATAATGAAAACAAGGAGCTAATGGCGATTGATGGCTGCTAGGGGACAAAGAATCAGTGTTCTTTAGAGATGTGGCTGAGAGCATGTGGCCATGCTCCAGTAGATGTTTCTACACCCATGCACATATAGGCAGCACTAAGTGGACTCAGTGGATTTAAAAAACAAACAGAGAACACATAAAGTTGGGAGGGGAATATAAGGGAGGAGACATGGGAGGAACTAGAAGGAAAGAAAAGGGGGTGTGTTTGTTCAAAACACATTATATGTGTGTGTGAAATTCTCAATCACTGAAAATGTGATAACACACATATAATGTCATTTTCATGAATGAGATAGGCTTAGAGATCATCATAATAAATGAAACAAACCAGACTCCAAAAGAGATCACATGCATTCTCTCATAGATTCAACCTTGATTGTACACACACAGGTGTATCATGAAAGTGGGGAGTGGCTATTCGCTGTGGGGCAAGTGGGCAGAAGAGGGTATTTGTGAAGAAGTAAAGGAATGCTTGAACAAAAATGCCATTATGAAATCCACCATTTTATACAATGAACATACATCAACAACACATACTTTCTGTGAGGTTGAGGCAGGAGCACAGCTATGAATTAGAGGGCAGCCAGGGCTACCCAGTAAGACTGAGCCTCAGTAAAAACAAACAAACAAAAAACAAGCAAGCAAAACACACACACACACACACACACACACACAATCTGAACATTTAGCCCTTGCTTCTAGCTTGGTATATACTAATTATATAGTTAAGACCTTCTAAAATGAGAGACTCTGGAGTTGGCTTGACAGCCTGTGGTCACTTGTCACCCAGGGCTGGTGCCATTTCCTACTTGAAGTTCCAGTGGGTTGTATGCACACTCTATGGTGCTTCGGAAACAGGCTCGCACTCGCCAGCTGCAGCTCACATCACAGAGGAAATTCTCACCTGCCATAATCTTCTGTGATCTCAAGCTTTCTGAGAAAGGACCCCTTTTAAAATGGCAGCCATGACCTTGGCTCTTTGTGATTCCTGGGGACAGAGCTGGCTGGTTTTCTGGCCTGCGGCTCAGCCTGCAGGCACCCAGAACTTCCAGACAATTACAGTTCCCCTGGAATTGCCCTCATTTCTGATTGCTATTGGTTAATTACAGGAATCTAGGCTCCAGACTCTATTACCCACCCATATGTCACATCTGATGAAACTAACGAGTTCTCAGCAGCACAGGATTTGGGGATGTGTGTGGCATTGTTGTTAAATTTGATGCATTACTAGTGCCAGCATGCTTCTCTCCACAGAGCGGGGTCCCCTTTTCTCCCCTGTGACTTTTCAGCTGTGGCGGTGCAAAGCTTGAGCGCTGCCAGCTGTAATTCTGTAAATTTCCTAGTGTCACCCATGAGGATTTTTTTTTTTTTTTTTGCCTTTGTGGTGCCGCCTCCCACTTTTTGTTCTGTTAGCAACTCCTTTTCATCCAAAGAGCTTCAAATACGTCTTAAACTCTTCAACTAGCATTAGTCTTGGGGGAGACAATCCTCTCACTTTTAGCAAAGCAGATTACCTAGACAGACCTAGGGAGACTTGTCTAGTCAGAATTGAGTTTATTCCCTTTAATTCAGTTCGACACAAGACTGACACCAATCTAGGTGCTTTTGGAACAGTAGACAGCCATAAGCCCCTGAACTCAAGGTGTTATCATGCTGAATGAACTAAACAAGAGCCCAATAACATTGGCTGGAGCATACACTTTATCCGGGGAACATTCACCGAGTCAGTTATGGTAAAGACTAGCCACTATAACATAAAACCCCTCTAGTGCTGTAGCTCACCAAACACACTCCAGTTGTTCTACTTGTGACAGTCCTAAGGTCAGAAGCTCAGCTTTGTAGATAGTTATTCTGGAATCCATGACCCCATGTTTCTGTGCTTTGACAACTGCTCTGGAACCACACTTGAGTTCTAGCACATAGTAAAGTAAAAAGGGGCAACAGCTCCAAAATCAAGTGTGACAATTACACACACACACACACACACACACACACAGTCCATACATCCTACCAGGGAAAATTCAATGTATGACTACATACACCTGAAAAGGGGGAGGGGTGCAGGGAATGTTACCTCTACCTTGGTGGTATGTGTCCAGAAAAAAAGGGGGGATGACTTTGAAGGAACATACACTGCTCCCCTAACTTTCAACTGCATGCTAGTGATTCCTATGCCTACAGCAGAGATCAAGAAGATGGGGGTGCTGACCTCGGAGAGCTTACATTCCAACAGGCAAGAGAAAAATTAATGACTTCTGTAGCCTGAAGCAGGATGGAATCCAGATCTGACCCCAGGGCCTGTGCTCCTTAAGAGTTGTGCTCTCGGAGTCCCAGACTTCAAAGCCGTGTCCTTGCCAAAGCTCTTATGCTTAACATTAGCCAAAGATTTTTGCCAAGCCCAGGATCAAATCCAGATTTTTTTAGCAGCACCCCGGGAGAACTGGCCCCTGCCTGCCTACATACCTTACTTCTGTAAGCAGACTCCTTTCAAGTTCTTGGCTTTGGTTATGATAGACTACTTACAGTTTCCTGAAAACATACTATGCTTTCATCTTTCTGTGCCTTTGCCCCAAATTGTCCCTTGGCTTATAATTCCTGCCCCACCCTTACATGATGTCTGATGAACTCTTTCCATTCTTCACCTCCACCCACTTATTGTTTCCTCTTGTATCCTTTCATACCTGGTGCATTTCAGTGAGGCCACAGACAATGTTCTTTAAAAGGCTCAGGCTTGGGAACCAGAGAGACCCGGCATCATTCTCTAACTTCACCCACTCTTGCTTTGTCACTTCGCAAAGGTTTGGATGGACTTCTCTCCCTGGAGAGAATGCTGAGAACTGGGTTAAAAGGGGTTCTGTAGTCAGTGCCTGGAACAGACCAAGTGCTCAACCAAAGACAGTAACTCTGTTGCCATGCCACTTTGAGGCTCCAGGGATTGGAACAAATGGCCTTCCCCATGTGTCTGTGCAAATGTGTTGATTATACTGATTTACATTAATATGAAAGTGAGTTACTTTCATACTCCCTGTTTTGGGGGCATTAATATATACTTAAAGGCCCTCAGAAAGGAATCTGAAGAACTGGCTCAGTACTTAAGAGCACTTGCTCTTTAAGGAGGATCTGCATTCAGTTCCCAGCACTCATATCCATTGTCTCCCAATCACCTGTAACTCCAGTTCCAAGGGATCCAATGTCCTCTTCTGACCTGTACTTTTGTGGCATTCTCTCTGTCTCTGTCTCTCTGTCTCTCTCACATGCACACAAATAAAAAAAATAAAAGGAGTAGTTGGAAAGATGGCTCAGAAGATAAGAAAACTCAATGCTCTTCCAGAGGACCTGAGTTTAATTCTTAGTACACTAGCTGGCTCACAGCCAGCTCCAGGGAATCCAACACCCTTTTCTAGCCTCCACAAGCATACCCTCATACCCCCCAATGTGTGTATGAATAAAAAAATCTTTAAAAACCATAATTTTAAAGGATCATAGAAAGATTGAAATGTTTAATCCAAATAAATGATTTTCTAGTAGAATTTTAAGAGAACATTTAGAGCAAAGCCTCCTAGTTCTTGTTAATCCCAGCAACAGGCCATCTATCCCTTGTAGCTGTTGCAAAGTCATGTTCTATTCAAGGGATCAACATTCACCTCTCAAATTATTCCCTACCAAGGATGTACCTAACTGCTTGGTATTTTGCCTCCACTGTATTCAAGGGTAATTAATGTATATGGAACTTCCAAATACTGAGGCCTGTACAAGCTCATTGTTGGATGAGGGAGTTAGAAGATATGGATGTCCCATTACCTCTGTTTCTCAGGAGCTATGTGAAATTGACCCTCCCAGTCTCTGAGCTATACTTCAGCCTTCTGGAAGTGAAACTGGTACATTGGAAGTGGCTGATATCAAAGATCCAAGGGACATCTTTGGTCCGGAAATAAGACAAGTGTTGATATGAGAGAGTATCTGCACCTTGGTCCATTTCTCAAACCACTAGTGGATTAGAAATCTCATAGTAATAAGACAGCTCCAGAGACTGTGTCCTTCCAAAACCTGGCCCCTGCCCTGCCTGCCCTTGGGGGCCTGCTCCTTTCACTCTGTCCAAAGCTCTTACTTTGTTTTCCTCTCTGACTGTGGCTCTGCCTTCCCAGCCTATTCCACACTGTTACACATAGTCGTCCTGCATCTCTTTGTTCAGCCCCATATCCGTCTTGCTAATTATAATTCAGTCCAAACACCTCCGTCATTCTGGCATTTTCATTGATTCAAATTAAGAGTCAGACGTAATTAATGCAAACTGTCCCCTCGCCCTCACCCTCTGACTGATGGATTTTCAGTGTCAAAACATTAACCTTTAGGTTTGGGACCTTGATGCATTCAAAGCCCATAAGCACCTGATAAGCAAGCAAACTATGAAACCTATCCCCAAATCAGCACTTTCTGTTCATCAGCCCTTATTTATCTATGCAAAAGATTTTTATTGTGTGTGTGGGGGGGGATAAACTTATATTCATAAAGACACATACATGAAGAACCAAACTATCCATTCTTATGGCAAAGGTAGAATTTGGAAGCTGTTTAGCTGCTGTTCCCATTACTACAGGATAGGAGATAGTCAGTTGAACCCAGAGAAGAAATGTTGTAAGACAGTATGGAGAACCCCATTAAGAGTACTGTCAAGCCCAAAGAGTAGAAAACATTCCTCTGAGTGTGACTGTCATGTACCAGTTAGCCATTGCTGTGTGTGTAACCACCTTAAACATTTGTTTCTTCAAAAATAAAGCCAAACATTGATTTTCTTATGATTATGCAATTTAAGCAATATTTGATGCAGAAGGCCTAGCTCCACTACACACCACATTTCCTGGGAAGAATTAATCAGGGTGGATTGTGGAGAGGAGGCACTTCTATGATGCCCTCATGTGCTTGCAATTTGGTGCTGCCGTTCCACTAGGCGCTCAGCTAAGGCTGTAGTTGACAGCCCTGATCCTCTTCCATGTGGCTTAGTCTTCTTTCAGTGTGGCAACTAGTCTCTGAGAGTTAAGTGTCCAACAGTCAGAGTATAAGAGGAGAATAGCTAATGTGTAGATGAGAAAGTGATGTCTTGCTTGCCAGTGTTAGATCTACTAAACCCATCATACAGCTAGTCCCAAAGCTGGTGAGAGAAGTAAATGCTATGAGGTATAGCTTATTGCGTAAGGTGGATGTGGAACAGTCTATCACAGGCGGGAACCTAGGATGACATGCCAACATGAAATATAACCACCAGAGAGCTTTTGAATGTAAATGATGTTTTTGTAGTTTCTGTCCAATCACCTATTGTACTCAAGGGGGAAAAAGGTAAGACCACATTAGTTCCTTTTAGTTTTCTTGTTTAAAGCATTGGGGGGGGGGGTAGATCTGGAGATTGCCAAGCTCTATTTTTATTTTAGTGTCCCATGACTCTTAAACCCAGTGGCTCTATCCTTCTTTTTCAAATTCTCACATTCTCACTCCTATTCAGTAATATCCTTCTCATGCTTCAGACTCAAGATATGGAGATTAAACTTTCTGGGTATTTGGATTGAAAATGGAAGCCTCTTAATGTATAGACCTAGAGAGCTGGAAGCAGGCCCCACCAGCATCTGGTCCAGCCCGCCCCCTCATTAAATAGATGGGAAAGCTTAGGATCCTTCCTTGGACAGAAACTGAGGAAGAGGCTAGCTTAAAACATTGAGAAAAGAGATGAGACCCCCCAAGACCAACTGTTCTCCAGGGCTGTTGGATCAAAATCTGGACTCTCCTATAAAGCCAAGGAAATTACACAAAATCAAAGAGAAAATGCAATGCTGTAACAATTAGTAATAAAAATAAAAAAGCTGGAAAGTGAGTGAAACAAGCTGGTAAATGCCATCTTGAATCCTCATACCAAAGACACACGTGTTTCTACTGAGCAAGAGCATCATTCCTCTAAGGCTCCAGGAACAAATTTACTCTCCTTAGTATATCCAGCTTGCTGTTCATTGTGCTCATATCTGAATGGTACCCTTTTTACTGCTGATGCCCCTAATAAGGACGGATTTAACAGTAAGCCCGGCCTCCAAATCAGGCCTGTATTCAAAGTATGAGAGAAAAAGCTTGGTGCTAGGTTACTCATGAGGAAGGAACAACAATTCTCCTGATGGGCCATTTATCAGCAGCTAGCAGCCAGCTAGAAATTTCTAGCTAGAAACTCTCCTTTTTAAACAGGCCATGCCAACAGCAGCCTCATCTGTTCAGCAGCAATCCCAAGACCTAGATTTGTCATTAGGAGAACTGATTAACCCTCGTTCTTGTTCCGTATCCAAAGCAGTGTGGGAAGATCTGGGACCTTCTCATTTCTGCCAGGATGGAAGAACTGCACCTTACTATAGGAGTCTTTAAAACTCCTAAGTAGAGATGTCATTCTTCGCTGAGACTTCTATAACTGTTGCCCTCCCTGGGCATCATGCCAGTTACCAAATAGATAGGCCAGTATCTCTCACGTCAACTTGAGAGGACTATGGGCTTCGGGAAGATTGAGCCAAGTTCTACAAATCCACCAAGGAGCATGCTTCACGGAGGAGTTAGAGTAGCCATGAACACATTCATATGTTATGCTCCATCCGTCTATGCCTATATCCATAAATCCACGAATCCATCTACCTACACACCCATTCACCCATCCATGTGCTCATCTGTCCATTCAGCTATCCAAATATATAATCATTGACTCAACTGTCCATCCATTCATTCATCCATCTATCCATTCGCCTGTCCATTTAATTTCTATTTATTGGGCAACAGTTAAATAGTTAAATTCAAAGAATTTGACAACAGGCTTATAATCCAATAGAGATCACCAGACCATGTAAAACTTTACACAGAGTACACAGGTAGCACATGTCATCAGAATAGAATTAATGGCTAAGCACGTGACTTAGATAGTATGAACTGGCAATTAAAAGAAGGTGAAGGTGGAAGGGGTCAAAATAAGAATCATTGCTTTAGCCAGACTCACCTGTAATTTTCATCCTTTCTATTCTCTCTTACAATGTCCAATATGTCCATTTTACAAATGAGCCAGAAATCCAAGTGACTTTAAAGAAAGCCAAATTGTTTGCACATAGTGGAAGAAAAGCTAGAGTTTAGGATGGTTTAAATCCAAAGGTAATTCTGTCCTTTATAACATGTTGCTTCTATGCTGGATGGTGGTGGTGTACACCTTTAATCCCAGCACTGGAAAGGTGCAGGCTGATCGCTGTGATATTGAGGCCAGCCTGGTCTATAGAGAGAGTCCAGGACAGCTAAGGCTATACAAAGAAATCCTATCTTGGAAAACCAAAAATAAATAAATAACATGTTTACTCCTTGAAACAAATACTATATCCACTATTTCTGACTACTGTATGCTTCAGCCCTTGGAGGGTAAATGTAAAGAGATAGGAATAAAGGAATAGGCCCTGATAGTCTCATGACATGTTTCACATCAAATGTAGCAGATTAGCTCTTTGTTATTCGAAACAGTCCATGGACTAATAGGATCTGCATCACTCAGAAACAAGTTAGAGGTCTCAAACCCAGCACCTTTCTCAGAGTTCTTGAAAAAAATGAATTTGAACACGATCTTCAAGTGGTTCTTATGTCCATGGAAACTCATGGATTCCTAGTTTGGAAGACATCCATGGATATGTCAGTTTTAACAATTATAACTTAGTACGCTAAAGAAGAAATGTTGGGGCTTCAAGGAATTTATCACTCCATTCTATTAATTGTTAAAACTACACATGACTTCTCCGGATTGTCTTCTGCAGTTACATGCATAGCTGGGCAGAGTTATTCATCTATTGTGGGATGGTAAGCTTATAAGGACACAGATAAAACATGCTGGTGACTGGGAGGAGAAGAAAGGCAGAAGAGGGTTAATACATGGTGAGAACACTTGGAACTATGCATGAAAAGAGCATTTGGCATTGCCTGTGGGTGAAACACACGTGGATCCTTGTGGAATGAATAGCCTTCCTTCCAGATATTTGCTCCTCTCCACAACCTCAGGGATGTGGTTGGCATGGCAGCAGGCTTTTTAACTCCTCTTCCATGTAGCTTTAGGCTTCACTGAGCTTCCTGATTGTCAGGAAGCATCTCTCAGGAAGAAGGCAAATATGCCCTGGATGTCTACAACTCCTAGATTAATTTCCACCTCCTGGGCCTGGCTTGGTCTAGCTCAAAATGGATGCATAGAATAGCAGAACTTTCTCCCTTACTTTCCTAAGGGTCACAACATGTTATCCTTACAGCCACGCCACAATTACAGGTGGCAACTCTCCATATGACCTTCCTCATTCTCCATACTTAAGGCCTCTTCCTGTCCTTCAGTTTCCTGGGCTTAGGGCTTAGGAGTACATCTTGTTTGCCTGCTACTATGTGCTCTGGTTTGCTGGTGTTCCCTCTCCATTTCCTTTCCCTGCTCCAGTCCTCTTCACTTTGTAGTCTATCTGCAGAAATAGTTGTTTTTCTGAATAGCAGACCACTGGGAAGAGTCTTGTCAGGCTAGTCCAAGCCTCTCTGACACTGAGATGCTCAGCAGCTCAGCCAACTGTTACATGAGCAGTTTGCATGTTCAGGTGAGTGCTGTGGGAAGCCTGGGACAGGAGAGGTGTGCTTGGGAGACTTGTGTGGGAGGAGGCTCTAGGAGGCTGCTGTAAGGAAAGAATGCAGGCCTGCTCCCCATGGTAGCCAGTAGAACACAGCTTTCTAAGAGACCCAGCCATAGGGGCTTCCCTTATCCACTGATTTTTCTCTTTGCCCTAGGGACCTGGATGGCAGCTTGTGTCTGCAATTCCTGTTAGGAATAAGTTAGCATAGACACTGGGTTTTCATGGTAAACAAACAGGCAAACAAGCAAGCAAACAATTTCTAAAGAAATGCTTTCATTGGACCAAGGGGTTCTGAAGGGTCTTCATGTCTCCTTCATATCACTGAACTCATGGAAGTACCTATCCATCCCAAGTTCTCCCTCTTCTTTTTCACTCTACCCCCTTGACTCTTTGAAACCCCTCTTGTCTTCCTCTTCATCACTCTTTCTAATCTACTCTTTTGTTCTATTTCTGGTTTTGCTCACTTTGTTGTTATCTGTTTTTATGTGTCTTGTTTCATTTTTGCTTGTTTGCCTCGGTCTGTGCCCTGCACGCTCTCTCTCTCTCTCTCTCTCTCTCTCTCTCTCTCTCTCTGTCTCTCTGTCTCTGTCTCTGTCTCTCTCATTCTTTCAATTTCACTTTACATTATAGCCCCCTCTCTCATCTCCTCAACTTCCCACCTTCCCTCCTGCTTCTCTCTTATCCCCTTCCTCTAGTCCTCAGAAAGGGGAAGGCTGCCTCATCCTGTGGAAGTGATGGAAGAACAGTCAACAAAGTCCATGGCAGAGACAGCCCCTGCTCCCCTTACTAGGGAACCCACATGGAGACTGAGCTGCCTATCAGCTATATCTGAGCAGGAGACCTAGGTCCTCTCCATGGTTGGTGCATCAGTCTCTGCAGGCTTGCCCTGTTGGCTATGCTGCTTTCCTTGTGGAGCTCCTGTCCTCTCCATGTCTTCTTCCCCCCTCTCTTTCATAGGACTCCCTGTTCTCTGTCCAAAGGTTGGCTGTGAGTCTCTGCATCTGCTTTGATCCCCTGCTTTCAGAGGACATCTATGGTGGGCTCCTGTCTTATTCCCTCTCTTCAACCACTTCCGATATCAATTCTATTTGCCCTTCTGAAAGAGAATTAAGCATCTTCCTTAGAGTCCTCCTTGTTATTTAGCATCTTTAGGTCTTTGGATTGTAGTATGGCTATCCTGTATTATATAGCCATATAATACATATAATAATTATAAGTGAGCATATACCATGCGTGTCTTTCTGGTTCTGGGTTACATCACTCAGGATGATCTTTTCTAACTCCTTCCATTTGTCTGCAAATTTCATTATTTTCTTGTTTCTAATAGCTGAGTAGTATTCCATTGTATAGATGTACCACAATTTCTGTATCCATTCTTCAGTTGAGATTGTTTCCAGATTCTGGCTATTGTGAATAAAGCTGCTATTAACATAGTTGTGCAAATGTCATTGTTGTATGGTGGAGCATCTTTCAGGTATATGCCTAGGATTGGTATAGCTGGGTCTTGAAGTAGCGCTATTCCTCATTTTCTGAGAAAGCAGCAGATTGATTTGGTTGTACAAGTTTACATTCCCACCAGCAATGGAGGAGGGTCCCCCTTTCTCCACATCCTTGCCAGCACATGCTGTCACTTGAGTTTTTAATCTTAGCCATTCTGACAGGCATAAGTTGGAATTTCAGGGTCCTTTTGATTTGCATATTTCAGATGACTAAGGACTGAGCATTTCTTTTAAGTGTTTCTCCACCAAGGTTTCTTGCTGTTGTTTTGTTGCTGTGATAAGACATCTGACAAAAGAAACTTAAGGGAGAAGTTCATTTAACTCATATCAGGGCAGGGAAGTCACAGTGACAAGTACTCAGGCAGGTTACATTGCATCTACAGTCAAAAAAGCAGAGAGACAGGAGTCCAGGCCAAGCTCTTCTTCATGTTACACAGTCTATTTGTCCCTGCCTGGAGAATGGTCCTGTCCATAATTCAGATGGGTTGTTACACATCAATTAACATAAGCAAGACAATCCCACAGAGGCCCATCTCCCAGGTGTCTCCAGATGCTACCATGTTGACAATAATCACTAGGCTTCACACCAGTTATCTTGCTATATCCCTGTACTTGCACTTTGCTTCCCCACGCTAATCTGTCTACCTCTAGGGCTCCTCTAACCTTCTTCCCAACATTGAGCCCTCCTGCCATCTGCTACTGAGTAACTCTGAACTCCTTCTCTGTGGGCAGACCTGCTGCTCACAGTTGCTCTGCTGTATATGTCCTCCTCACACTGGTGAAGGCAGTAAAGTTGGGGAGGGGATCAACAGTTTGTGTAACATTTCATCACAGGAGCCAAATTCCAGTTGTGAGAGCAGTAATCACACGTATACTCGTCATCTACTCACGCTCAGACACAGATATGCATGCGTCTTGAAAGACATCCTGACAAGGCACTCTGACTTGCCCTCGAGACACCATACTAGCCTTAAAAGAAGACACTGCATTACCCTTTTCTGGTGTTTTTTTGCATACGAGGAATGACTGACAGAAGATTTAAAAAGCTTCACCATCTGCACCAAATTCCTGAAGAACATTCTAGTTCCACAGATCCCTGTGCAGTTGGTCAAGTCCATTAAGCCTTCTTCCCAGCAGCTAGGCAGCTTGCTCATTCCCTTTCTTTCTGTCACACTCTCTTGCCTCACTTCACATACTTCCACTTACTTTTCTTCTCTTGCTGATGCTTAAACCCCACCTTTCTCCTTAGATCTCACCTTTGTAATGTATTGATCCCTGGCCAACTCATCATGCCTGCGTTTCTTGCCCCCACAGGCCCTGACAGCTTCCTTTGGGCCTTGTATTTGTCTCTTTGTCAGTTTCTTACTTCGAGAATTCTTCATCAGTACAGTGAAAGAACATGGATTTAGAAGGGGAGAGGCTCCCTTGTGAGAACCAGCCTTACACTCTGCAACTCATTTACCTGGTTTGGGAGGAAATCTCATGAAGACTACCTCACAGCCTGAGAGGTTGCATCTGTGTCTCTGCCATGACATGTTGCAGAATTCAGAGTGCTCTTGAATCTACTAGGCAGAGTCTTTACTCTCTTTTAGCTTTTTTGCTTTCGGTTCTGCCACTACTGCCTCTTCTCTTCCTTCTCTTCTTCCCCCTCTTTTCCCCCCTTTCCCTCAATTCCTCTTCCTCCTTCCCTTCTCCTCCTGCTTCTCCTCTCCTTCCTCTCTTCTTCCTCATATTGACCGTAAAGCTTCTATGCTGGTCCCTTGGCTGTTGTATAGTAAGAAGACTAGAACCAAGTCCCCTAGAAAGTAATAAAATCATCATCCCTTTCCTAGAATTTCCACAAGTCATATCCCGGGATCAGCATCATTCCATGGTGATAGTAGTCATGGCATCCAAGAAATACATTTACCCTTGTGGTAAGATATGGGCTTTGGACATCAACAAGCTTGGGTTTGAATCTTACATGCTGTGTGACCTTGAAGAAATTCTCAACCTGCGGGAGGGATTTCTGAGCTCCTCACTGGAGAGGAGGCCAAAAGAACCCTCTTCCCAGGATGGCGGTGGGAATGAAATGAGGCATTCACAAGACAAGCCAGGATGGGGATTCAGTGAATAGTCAGAGTGCTGCTTTGTTTTGTGATCTTTTGTAAGGGAGAGATCTAATCCTAGCTCTACTGAACTGATTGGAAGACTTGTACAAATCTCTTAAACGCGGGAGGTTTTCATTTCCTTGGGAGATGAATAGCTCTTGATTTCAGAATTCTTTTCTGTCTCTCAAATGTAGATCTCACTCTGGAAAGCCAGATAAGAGGTGCATGGAAATTAGTTTACTGCTGTGGACCTCTGCAGCAGCTAGTGCCAGAGAATCCTGTGGGACGCACTGGAGAACACAGTTCAGAGTTGCCTCACCCAAACATTGAGCAAGTTAGGGTTTCAGTTTTTTTTTTCTCTGTTACTGCAACAAAATACCAGAGCCTGAGTAATTTATAAAGAAAAGAGAGTTATTTTGCCTCTCAATTATGGAGGCTACACAGCACCAGGATTTTCTTGCTACATAATTTCATGAGAGGAAAGCAGAGAGGGAAAGTAGGCACATATGGAAGGAGCATGCACACAATGAGAAAGATAAAAAGAGAGGAGACAAAGGAGCTTCTTTATAGCTCTGTGGTGTTATGAGAACAAATTTATTCCCACAGGATCTTTCCTAGTCTAATGAGTATGATTTGAATCCGACTGTCTGCTCCAACACTTCTATGCATGGTACCAAGTTTCAGCATGAGTTTTGGCGAGGAAAAAGGGTACCAAGCTAGAGTGGACACCATCTTTCTGTCTGACATTGGTTTGAGGGCTGTTTCCTTTGCCCACTTAAATTGCTCAGGATTCTGGCAGCAAGCCACAAATCTCTCTAGAGTGTAGGCCTTGCCTGACCTCATTTGTGAGAGTACACTCAGGGGCTGGGGAGATGGCTCAGTGGGTAAAGTGCTTGCCATGAGTTCAGATCCCAGAATCCACCTAAAGGACTAGGTGTGGCAGCATCGGCCTGTAATCACATCTCTGGAGGAGACAAAGATGGGAGGATCCCAGAGGCTTTTCTAGCCAGCAGTCTGAGCCAGCGCAGTCTTCAGGCTCTCATGCAGCTGGAAACAGCAATCTGTGCATGTGGTCTCGGAATCCCAGTAGTTCTGAACAGCAGGCATTCAGGAGGGGGGAAGGGAAGAGCAAGGTAAAGCTCCAGCCTGAGTGCAACCAGGCAGCTTCAGTTGCTACCTCCCAGGAGCTCTGGGGTAGTAAAAGCAACCCCTGCTGAGATCTAGAGGCCATGCTCCCCACACTCTACCCTCTGCATGGAACAAGACAGGTGTTTCTGTTCATCCCCTCACACACAGATGGTGATGGTGCCTCTCCCAAATGAACAGACAAATGCAGACATTCATCTCCTGCCTACAGTGTAATCTAGACACCTGGTGACAGGGGTGGGCACACAGGCAGCTGAGTTCTTACTACTAGCTAGTAGTATTTTCCTGACCTTGGTTCTTGTTCATCAAAGCTAGGCAGAGGGATGGGGAGAGTAGAGAAGCTGGGAGGGTGGGAGGAAGGGGAATGCGGGGGAGGGGTGTGGGGAAGAGCCACAAGGGGGCAAGTAGGGGGAGGAGGAAGGAAAGAAAGAAGCAGGAGGAGGAGGGGAGGAGGAGGGAGGGAGGACACAGAACCATAGCATTGAGCCCTAAAGGGTTGAGGGAAGGTTTAGCTTCCCTTGATTTAAAGGTAGGGCTGGGAAAGGGGGCAGACATAGTTATCTTCTTGGCTTTTTGACAGTCTCTCAGCTATATCTGATTCCTGCACCCCCAAGGACATTTGAGAATGAGCCAGAGATGGTGGCTGTGTGAGTGGCTGTAATAAGGACACTTGTGTATTTGGACAGCGGCAAAGGAAACAAAGCATAGCCCTCTGGATGTGCTCTATTGATAGAACTCAGTCGAACACAGGAAATGGTGTTACCCACAAGGACACCATCAATACCAAGACAGCCATGGGACTTGGGCTATGGTATAACTTAGGACCACAGGAAAAGCTCCATGGCTTTCTTGTCAAACAGCAGAGGGTACTGTCATATCCCCCCTTTCAAGCCTGCATTTGAACAAAGAGAGATTTATCTTCCTTCTTAGTCTACTGATGGAGCAGCAGTGGGTCTCTTTTGAGAGGCAGGGGTTAGGCCAAGCTCAGAGCTAGAAATATACATTTGTGGACACATATGCTTGGGCACCCATCCTGGCGGCCTGTCTTAGTTTGCTTTAGGTTGTTGTGCTAAAACACCATGACCAAAAGTTTATTTCAGCTTACAGTTTGGAGTCTAACCTAAAGGAAGAGGACAGGAACCTGCAGGCAGGAACTAATGGAAAGACTAGGAAGGAACACCGCTTACTGGCTTGCTCTCCTGGCTTGTTCAAATTGCCTTAGTTTTTGGCTTTTCAAGACAGGATTTCTCTGTGTAGCCTTCGCTGTCCTGGAATTCACGCTGTAGACCATGCTTACCTTGAACTCACAGAGGTCCGCCTGCCTCTGCTTCACAGTGTTTGGGTTACAGGCATGTGCCACTGTGCCTTGCTCAGATTGCTTTCTTATACAACTCAGGGCCGTTTGCCTAGGGATGGCACCACCCAGAGCAGGCTGGGCGCTCCCGTGTTAATCATTAACTAAGAAAATGCTCCACAAACTTTCCTGTAGGCTGATTTTATGGAGGTGTTTTTTGTCTTGTTTTGTTTTTGTTTTTTAAATTGAGGTTTCTTCTTCCCAGATGACCCTAGTGTGTGTTGAGTTGACAATGAAACTAACCAGCACAGGGGCAAATGTCAATGTGTTTAGAATGAATGGCTCCTCAAACACAAGAGTTTCATGGTGCTGCTGTGATATGCTTTCTAAGAGAAGAGGCATCATTTCCAAAGAATAGAAAACTCAGTATCAACACTCAGAGGCTCATCCTGTGTGTAGTGCTAGACTATGAGGTCCTTGAAAAACTGGTGCTGTTTTTGGAGGGCTTAGTGAGAGACGGTCCAGCACTAGATGAAGTTTCAAAGGGAGCAGGTTGAGAGATTTTAGCATCCTCAGAGAGCCTGCAGTCTGTTAATAACCAACTGCTAGACATAATAGTTTTGGAGGTAGCTGAAAGCTAGGGTTTGTAGGCCATGGCTATTTTGGACACAGTTGTCACTGGGAGCCAGGGGTGTCAATGGGGATGTTCTGGGAGCTTCAGGAAAATACATGAACAGCTCTCCTCTCCACAACAGTCTCCATATCCCAGTGTATAAATTGTAAGAGAAATACCTCACTTGAGCTTCAAAAACAAAAATCCTTTTATCCACTGAGCACCCTAGGCTTCAAGGTTAGTATTTATGCTAGACTGATGCTCACATTAGTTCCCTGGGTTCCTGGGTTCTCCCCAAGTACCCCGTTTGCTGTTGGGGGAATAGTTTGGGGAAATAATACAGTCAGGCAATGTGTTGGTGTTAACTATTTCTTAGACCTTCTTTCAAAGGTGATGGGGGAGAACAGAAGGGAAGCTTTCATATTACAGGGAAGATGGTGGCCCCTGACCTTGAGCAGCATTGCCTCTGTTCTGACATACCTTTAGGATGGTCTTGCAAAGGATGTGCCAGGTGGTTTTTGTGCTTTTGACTCCTGGCTTCCCAATGTTGAGAGAAAGCAGGGCAGCAGCTCCTGGCTTTTCTTCCAGGAAGAAGCATTCTCATTTTCATGTCAGGTGCAGGGTGGAGGCGGTTGTTTAGACAAAGGCTGCTTCCCTTTGTTCCTTGGTAACAGAACCATAGTTTGTTCAGTGGCAACATATGCAGGCTCCAGGAATAAATCGTGCTCACACCAAGGCAACTAGAGTAATCCCTCTTTCTTTCACAATTGACTGATACGTTGTGACATAGTTCTGAGCAAATAGATGTAAGAAAATTATGGTGGAGGGATACTGAGTAGTATTAACTTGTGTAAGACAGAGGCCCACAGGAAAACACAGCCCGTTTTCTCTTCCCTATTTCCAGTTGGGGATGTGAACAGGATGAGTGATGTCTGAAGCTTGAGGTCATGAGGTAGCCCAGCCGAGGATATTGGTGTTAGGTTAAGGACTGGGCAATGAGAAAGTCTCCCCCGGTTTTCTTAAGCACTTTAGTGGGCTTCTTCAGATTACTTGTGAAGAGATAGGCATACTCCTGGTAAAGGCCACGTTAGGCAGGTTTTTCAGTTGTACTGAAATGTAACCTCATTGCTACGCCATACTAGTAATGGAAACTGAACACCAGAGGAGTGAATAAGCTAAGCGTGCACATAATGAATTCCACCAAGTGGCGAATACAAATCAGTGTAAACTGGATGGAGCATGGAACTTGCCTGACACTGCACCTCTTTGTATACCCATTCATGACCCAATGGCTTTATTATGAGTGTGAGTGTCCAAAGATGCTTGTGTTAGTCTCTACACTGTGTTCTGGGGCACTGGTCTCTCTTTATAGAGGAAACAAGAAAGAAATCTTAAAATAGTCTCGAGGTCTTCTGACATTCAGCAGGCATTAGTTCAGGACAAGGGTTTGGATTACCTTTTTTTGCTTTAGCCAGTGAAAACTCTCATGTCTTAAAAATCTATAAAATTCATTTTTAAATAAAATGTCTTTAATGTGAACTAATACTTTATTGTAACGGGAAGAGAAATGAATGAGTTTAAAAAGGGTTCTACTGTTTATTAAGAAACTTTAATAAATGTATACTACATCTATATAATTTTAATTGATCCTTTGTGGAGAATTTAGAGCTTCCCCCTAGCAGAGTTTATGTTGAGAAATACTAAGCTAGATGGATCTTTAAGATCCCTTCCAGCACTAACATTCTGATTCTAAGTAGGAAAAGTGTTGGAGTGCTTTGCCAACACAAAGAGCCAAAATGGCGGTGCCTGCTGGAGGTGATCTCATCTAAAGGAGAGCCAGGGCAGAAGCACTCATATGAAAAATTGAGATGCCATCCTTTTCTGGCTTTCTAAACGTTGTTGAAGGCCATACATTGACTTTCTGGGAAGAGGGGTCTATTTCGCCAATGCCATGCCTCACTCATAACCTTGAATGGAAAGCAAAACACATTGTTCTTTGAGAATATAGCAAAAAGCTCCAATTTAGAAAGCTTGCAAGAATGTGGCCTGTGTTGAGCCTTTTCAGTGGCCTTGTCATTCTTGTTAGTAGAACAGGCTGAGTGGCTGAGAATCAGATTGTTCGGTGATAGAGTATTTTGCAAGTCTTGCTACTGTCCCTGTGCTGCGTGGAGACAGAGCCCTGTTTTTCAGGATGTCTTTGTACCCATAGTCTAGAGCAGTTATTATTATAACAGGCAAATCCCAGGTTCTTTTGGACAGGAGGAAAGCAGCTGACATATAAATACATAGACATAATTATTTTCATCTAGAGTGAGACTGCTCTCTGATTTGATTACAGCAGACATGATTAGCCCATCTCAATGACTGTTGAGGCTTCTCCCTTTCTATGTGGCCTCGGAGAGCCTCTTAGATTGAATTGTCTTGACATAAAACCACAGCTGAGTTTTGGAAATGGAGCCCAATGTCCCTGATGTATTTCAGTGAAAGCCTAGAATATCTTTCTTTAAATATAGAAAGCCAAGAATTCAGCACATCATGATTTTTTACCATGGAATAAGCCATTGGCAGCCAACCAATCTGGAGTTCCACTGAACGACCTGCATGCTTAACCCAGGACAGCTACTCTGTAGAGAAGTTGACATTTCTTCTGTTATTGAGGCTTGTAAGGGTTTGAGGGCATTCTCCAATGTGGCCTGTGATGGTAGCTTGGATCCCAGTATGATAGTGCTGGGGTGGTGGTTCCTAAAGAGATGATTAAATAATGGGAAAACCACTCTGAAAGGGTTAATATAGTTCTCAAAAGACTGGGTTAATTCACTCACAAATGGATTATTACAAAAGAATGAGCCTAGCCTTCCTCAGTCTCTTACTTCCTTGTTCTCACACACACCCATTGGGCATGTGGCCATTTTTCTTTCCACTTCTCTGCTGTGTTGTGACACAGCCAAGGGGCTCCTTGCCAAACATCTGACAAGCTGTTTGGACTTTACAGCCACCTGAATCACGAGCCAAACAAACTTCTTTTCTTTATGCATTACTCACAGGCACAAATTTTGTTATAGCAACTCGATAAAACTGAGAGATCTGATCTGACTCTCGCTGAGGAGATGGAGCAAGGAGATAAGGCTGGCTGAATACACCTATGCTGTTGCCAATGAGGGTTATCTTAAGGGGCAAAGGGAGCTGAATAGAAATAGAACCAATCTCAGAGGACACTACAAGAAAGAGAAGGTCAGCGCAGCACTCTACCTCGGAGGAAAAGACCTCCTGATACTGAAGCTAATGCCAATGAAAACAAAAGAAGATGGGATAAAGGAGGCAGATTCACCCTAGGTTCAGACAAAGCCTTATGTTTACAAGGTCTATAAACCACTAGACTCCTCTTTTTCATTAAAAAAAATTACAAAGTCAAGTGGACCAGATATAGTCCCCAAAGTCTAGCTCCTTTCACAAGAAGATAGGCAGAAAGTAAACCCTAGAATTTTCAGGAAGCTCAACTAAATCAAGAAAAAAATGGTCTCAGAGATTAAGAAGCATAGCGGTGAGAATAAAAAGGCTGTAGAGGTACAGAGTGCTATGGAGTTTCTGAACCTTCACCATCTTGCAAAAGCACACAATATGTGCCCTAATGTGGTCTCAGCCACATAGTGCCAAATAACTGACAATTCAATCTCAGATCTGAGTACTGTATGTTTATCAATGCAATCCAGGATGGCACTAACTTGCTGGCAGGTGGTGGGTCTTCTAACAAAGAATTTCAGTGCCTCAAGTTTCCATGGATTTGGTAGCTTAAATATTGTTTCCATCTTTTTCACATTTACATTTATTTATTTTGCATGTGACAGAGGCTACACATGCCTGTGTGTGTGTGTGTGTGTGTGTATGTGTGTAGAATTCAGCGGACAATTATTGGGAGAAATTGAGTCTTCTACTATTTGGGTTTCAGGGATTAAATATAGGTCATCAGGGTCGGTTAAAAGCATCTTTACCTTCTTAGCTATCTCAGGAGTCACCTCCCCCCACTTTTTTTAAACAGTGCTGGAGATGGAACACAGGGTGTATGCCAAGGGCCTATTATAAGCAAGATCTCTGCTACTGCATTACATCTCTAGGCCAAAATATCATGACTTATTATTACTCTCACTCCAGGTATAAAGAAATACCCAGTCTCACAAAAAGGTTAAGTGGCAGAATTGAGAATGGAACAAATCCTCTGAATTCAAGGCTTATATGCCAAGTATCACCCATTACTAATTAGTTATTTATTCATTATTTCACCCCCCTCACGCCATCTCTATTATTTCTCCAGTTTTCTTCCATAAATTTTATTCATAAGCCAATCTACTCATTTTAGTTCAGTTACTCAGCATTCATTGGCCTTCTTTTATATTCAAGTGTGTTAGATTCTTGAGATAACCACCACTACCAACACAATTTCGACTTCCCCAGCCTTGAAGGAAATGAGAATATCTGAGCAGTTACTACTTCACACACACACACACACACACACACACACACACACACACACACAATTCTCTCCAGAGAACCAGAACTAAGAGAGTATGTGTGTGCATGTATGTGTGTGTGGTGTGCATATATGTGTGATGTGTGTGTGGTGTATGCGTGTATGCCAAGGGACTAGAGGCATACACAGAGAGGTAGAGACGGAGATAGAAACAGAGAGAGACTGATTTAAACAATTTTCTTGAATAAACAAGGAGCCTGAAAACTTCCAAATATATAAGGTATGTTGATGAGTTGAAAACCCACAAACCAGCTCATTTTCTGGAAAGAATTATCTTTCTTGGTCATTATTTTTGTTGTTGTTGTTGTTGTTTGTTTGTTGTTCTATGCAGACTCTCAACTGAGTGAATAAATCTGAGACACACTGGGGAGGGAAATCTTCTTCAAAGAACACTATCAAATGTTAATCCAGTTCCCACACACCCCCACAAAATATATGCAGCTATCCAAGTTGGCTAGAATCAATCATCTCAATATTTAAGCTGCAATAGTGCATTATTCCTGGAAATAAGGTTATAGGGTCACAACGTTTCCTCTAAGTGTTTGTAGGAATGCTCAGAGTGTTTTGTCACCTTGGCATCTTGATGGAAGGGGACCACCAGAAGCTACTGACCTTTGTTTCAGGGCCTCACAAAAGACATGGTTACCCTGAGAGCTGTGGTTACACGCACAGTTCTACCACAAAGTACTTATTTCTTGGAAGTTCCAACTTTGAACTCCTAGGGTCCCAAAGTTGCCTTAAGCTCTATGGTGATAAGCACAAATGGAGAAAGAGAGAATGCCCCAAACTTGGGAACTGTTTATTCTTTTAATAGCTCTACTTGCTGTTATATCACATCCTCTTGTTAGGAAATCAGACTTATTTATGTGAGTCTTTATCCAAGTGGAGTAAAGGGTTCATTTAAAGCATATGACCAAGAATGTCAAAAAGGCATGCTAACCATATGATGAGCCTTCCTTTGAATCCTGTTATCTGCCCTTGGATAAAGCTACGTCACAATTTCTCCTCTTTCTGAAAATGTATTTCTTCTACTCCTTACCAGCAAGTGTATGCCTTTATCTTGTTCTTTGTTAAGCAAGTGAAAATAATAACAGGGATGCCCATATTTCTACCACTAGACCAATACATTTACTTACCTTCTCTTACTTCTGTGACATACCAAATTCAATGGACTCATCTTGCTGGTCCTTGAAGAAGCATTTGACAGAGTTGGTACTTTCCTAGTTCTTAAAAGTACTTCTGTACAACAGAGGAAACAAGTACCAGAGTGAAGTGAAGGCCTGAAAAATGAGAGAAAAATCGTTGTTAGTTATGTGTTTGACAGGGATTTAATACAATACTTAGAATATATTAAAATTTAAAACATTAGATATGCCCAAATCAAATCATGCATTCAATAAATAGGCAAATGAATTGAACAGACAGATCTTAAATTAATATGTACAAGTGGCCAATGAACATATGAAAAGTGCTCAAGGCTCTTAAATGTCAAGGAAACGGACATCAAAACTACATTGATTCCGTCTTCCTCCAGTCAGAATGGCCATCATCAAGGAAACAAACAACAAGTGATAATGTATGGGGGAAAGACACCTACATTCACTGCGAGTTGAGAAGTAAATTAGTGCAGCCAGTATGAATATCTGTATGGAGAATCCTCTAAGCCTGAAAATGGAGCTAACATATGACCCAGATGTACATTTCCTTGGTATCTATCTAGGACTCTCAGTCTTTGGACCACAGAGATGCTTTTATGTTCATGTTCATGGCTGCATTACCCATAATAGTGAAGACCTGGAACCAGCCTAGATAGCCTCCAAAAATGAAAGCAAAAATAACATTATAGTTGATTCAACAGAGTTTCATTCAGTCATTAAGAAAAGTAAATTATGTCATCTATAGGAAAAAAGAACTGGAGATCATTGTGTTAAACAAATAAGCTGGACTCATGAAGATAAGTATCATATGTTTTCAATGATACGTGGACTCTAGGGTCTACACTTTCAAAATGTATATTAGATATGAGAGCAGAGCAAGGACTCTAGGAAGAAAAAGATGATAAGTGAGGGGTAAAAGAAAGGACAATGGTGGTGAACATGAGTAACGTGCAAGACAGCCATGTGTGAAGATGGCAGTAAAAGGCAACATAACGTACAACAAATCTAAGCTAACAATACTAACAGAGTACCCTTTCTCCTTTCTACTTCCATGCCCCCAACTTTTTCTGTGTCCCCTATAAAACTGCAATAGAGAAAAACTCAGTTTAGTCTCACACGGTCTTCTAATTTTATTTATACCCACACTTCTTAGGTCATGTCACCTAAGCTCACGACTTAATACTTTGAACCACCAATAGCAGATTGTTATCAACATCTCAACATCTTTCCTTGCACCAGGCTCACTATCTAGCTCCTAGTGGTGCCTCATCAGGTCCTTCAAGAAGCAGACTGGATTAGATGTGCAAAACATTTCTTGAATGGTTGGACACTTGTAAGGCATAGCAAGCAACCCAGGTGGTAGAAGGAGACAAGGGCTTCCAGACCTCAAAGGGGGCTTGATGGCATGGAAGGGACAGGGAAGGAGGAGAAGCAGAAATGGGGTGGAAGAGTCTCAGACTGCAGCACAGTTCAAGAATATGCTCATGCCTGTGCTAGGGAGTCCTGTAGCCAAAGTTCAGCATCAGAGCACTCTCCATATCTTGTAGGAATGAGCCTCTGGAGAGCAGAGTCTGGGAGGAGATTGGCAGTAATGTGGTCTACTTAAGATATGTAGGATCTCGCCATAGAAATCCATTTTGCTTCTTACAGCAAGAGATCTTAAGTGACATATTTTCATGACTTCAATATTAGCTAATGTTTGCTTTTGACCATCAGATAGACATGCCAAACATAAAACAATTTTCCTGACTCCAATATCACAACTCTTTGTTGTCCATACCATGTAGCTATTACAATCTGTTCTTTCTTGGCAAGTGCCTCCAGTTTCCTCCAGATACTAAATCCAATAGCATGAAACTCATTCCAGACTCTAGAATCTAGAGTTTGCTCCCCACTTGCTACATGCAGTCCACCAGCCAGTCCTACTGGTCTTTCCACAGAGACCTCAAATCCATTTACTTTCCTCCATTTTCATTGTCACTATCTCATCCCAAGCCTCCATGTGCTCTCACATGCTGTCCTCACTGGCATCTTCATTGTCAACTCTTAGCGACCCTTGTGACACCCAAAGTATTCTTCATAAACTCACTTGGAACACCTTTTCTCCAGTACCTTTCATTGTAAATCCACCCAACCCTGAGCACATTGGCATGCCCTGTCCATGTCTTTTTATCACACAAACATAAACACTATAAGAATAGAGGCCTTACCTGTTCTCTTTAGTATAATTTTCCTGTTGCCCAACATAGACCTAGAAATGGTAGTAGGAGCATATTGCCCACTTGTTGATTGCTATGTGAGTGAATCTCTTTTTCACAAAGCCTCAGAACAATAGCCTTAGGTGCTATTGGTGGCTATGTTACATACAAATGTGTTTGAAACATTTAATGGTGGTTTTGCCAAGTTGTGATTTGTTTTAATGTTTTGTGACCAAGAAATCCAGATGTAGTCGGCAAGTGCAAGAAGGTCTGGAGTTCTACAATGACACAGCATCCAGAAAAGGCTTCTTTGTGTTTCCTTGAGTACTCCCAAGCTGTCTAGTGGGTGCCGTCCATCCAGAGGCATTTGTTTTTATGGTCAGAAGATGACCGCTCTCCCATCTGTACAACTATCATCTGTGCTTCAGGTAGGAAAAATAGGGATGTCAAAGACAGATGTTGTAAATGAGTTTTCCCCTTTCAAGAGTTCTTGTGGGTTGGCTTCCCCCGGATTCAGACTCTTCAAAAATTAGTGTGTATAAGGGGAGTGCTGTTAAGATGAAGGCCCACAGAAAGAAGTGGGAAGAAGATTGTGCAGAGGGGGATATAGGGCCATAAATACATCCCAACTTCATTGGAAATATATAGCTTGAGTGACCAGCTATATATACTCTATGCTGATAGGTCACTGAAGGCCAGTGAGATGGTGATTTCTTTAACAGAGACAAGCATATAGGTTTTAAGACCCAAAGGCTCTGTCAGCAGTATTCTCAACAGTTGAGGCTACAAGTTATTCATTCCTAAACCTCGGCATCACAGAAGCACCACACAGGCTTTTCTGAAGACCTCACACACCAACATTACATGATCAGAGTCATGACATTTAGCTGTCTTTAAGCACAAGACAGCTGGGGTGTATGGATTTTAGCTGAGCATATTGCCACTCTGAATAAAACAAAGGTCCATTAATAAGAAAAAGAGGTGGAATGTTTAGGACATTTAGGAGGGCCACTGGCAGTCTTTGGCAGATCCCCTGTTTGCCACTTCCTTGTCTCTTTTCTCTCTACTCTCCTAGTGTCTGAACATTAAAATAAATTAAACAATCAAGCAGAGCAAACATATAAACAAAACAAACATGAAAAAAATCTCCTTTCTCCTTCATTAGGCAATAAATAAAAGCTTATGAAAATCTCATTACAAAAGTAGATACTTTTGTAATATAGGCATATAGCTCTTGAGGAGAAGATGGCTACCATCATGCTAAGTATACTTTGCTCTTTACTGGGCCCAGAAGAACTGGTGTAGACATGTAGACTCTACTCATCGGAAACTCACAAATACAACAAGGAAACAGGCCTGTAAAATATATATAGATATAGATATAACTATAAATAAAACAGGCCTATAAAATAACCTGATGTAAACCAAATACGTAACTGTGTTTGGGGGTGCTCTCTGAACAGAAAGGACTAAAGAGGATAAGTACTCTTACCTGTGGCAAAGATTCATGGAAGGCTGAAGAAACAAAGAAGTGCTGGAGACGTCATATTGAACTGTAAAGAATAAGTATTTTGTAGAAGATGGATGGGCAGGGAGCAAGTGACTCTGAGCTTGAGAGACTGAGCACTGAGCAGCCAGAATCTAAGTTATGAGGAAGGCAGTTTTGGGACAAGGCCAGGTAACTGAAGCAAAAATAGTTCTGGCAAAGGAGCCATAGCCCTGTAACTGGCTCGTGACATTTATTTTCCAGCCTGGAGGTATTTTGCTGAGTACACAGGCCTCCACACTAAGGTAAGTGTGGCCCCTGACAATACTACTGGAGAGAGAGGAAGTGAGAAGGCCTGGAGCCACTGGCAGGTGAGCAATGCCTGTGAATGAATTTCCACAAGCAGCCCTTTCCCAATTGTCTAGACAGGAAATGGAGAAGAGTGCTCACTCGAAAGCATCAATTGTGCCCACACAGCCAGCTGCTCTGGGTACATGAAAGCTGCAGCAGTTGGACCTACTTAAAGCAAGCATGGTAGGGCAGAAATGGCAGTGTGTCTGAGTCACAGCTGGCACACTGACCAAAGGCATGGCTCTGACTTCTCAAACCTTGCTTTCCTCATCTTTCTCAGGGGATGCAGATGATCCTGCCATCTGCCTCCTCAGTGACTACTTACCTTATTCATCCTTTCCTGAAAATCCCTGATGGTATCATGGACTTTCTCTCTCTTGTTTGGTGAGGATTCTTGCTGTAAAGGAGTTAGGTACTAGCCCCATGCTCACAAGGTAGACAACTATTGGTCCCAGTATGTTCACTGATGTGGCTCCATTCCCTTTGCTAGTGACATGGGCATGTGATTTAATTCTGACCAATGCCTTGAGGAGACATGTCTTTAGAAAGCTTCTGAAAAAAGAGGTTGATAACATAAATGATTCGTGAAGATTCAAAACCTCTCATATCTTCTGTCTGACTTTGTGTTATCTGCAGATGAATTTCATTCTTGCCACCATAAGACAAGTTTGCTAAGGACAAGACAGTACAGCATGAACAAACATGGAAGATGAGAAGAAATAAGAACTGGACAGCAGGTACTGACCACTGAGTTACCAACCCTAGCATACCTCCACTCCGAAACTCCTCATTACATAAGAAGAAAAAGCCTTTGTCAGTTACAAAAAGTGCATAGAAATTTTTTTATTTTCAGCTCCCGGAAATCCATTTTATAAAGAACTCCTGACAAAGTAGGGCCAAATACAATTACATGAGCAAGTGCCAACATTAAAGGCCAATATACTTGGTCAATGATCTATATTATAAATTTTTATTTTCACATACATATGTATACATACATGGGAGTTTCATTTTGTTATAATTTCTTTCTTAATTCCATTATTCGTGTAAAACAAAACTTAAAAAATTTCCAGTCTTTGGCTTTGTCTGGGGGTCATCACCAATCTGGGCATTTATCCAGCCAATTCAGTATTTGACCTGTTTTCTAATAACTTCCAACTGTTGGCCTACAAGTACCCCCCAGAGCATGCATCGCAGTCAGAACCCACAGCATGGGGCTTAAAACATAAAGGCAGAGCCTCCAATATTTGGCCTAAGTGTTATTCTTCCAGGAAAGGATCAAGACATCTTAAAAAAGGAGCGTGCCCTTTTAGAAAATAGAGGTAAGGAAAATAGGGATTTAATTTGTTTAGTGATTGGTTTTGTCACATATTAGAGATCTCCAAAAACAGCCCTGAATTTACAATTTTAAGAATCTTATATTGCTTGTCCAACTTGGAAATTAGTGCATGCGCTCCAGATGGAACAATTGGACAACACAAAAGCAATGCACAGTATAAATATTCTTATTTCCTAACTACTTGTCAGCAATTTCCAGTGAGTAAATATTTACACATTTTCCTCTCCCCCTGCAGAAAGCAGTACTCACATATATGGACATAAATATTTTGGTGTATGTAAATATTTACTTGCACGAGCAATATATTTCTTCTTCCAGTCTCTCTTGTAAGTTCTTTAATAGCAAAATAATTCCAGCTCACAAATAAGTTCTGATCTTGCAATCTTCCTGGAATGTTGTGCAAAGGAGAGACATTTTATGAGGATGGTGGCTTACTGCTTAGCCAGAGCAGTTGGGCTCCAGTTAGAACTTGGCATCCTACCAGCTGTGTGACCCAGGGCGTGATGTTTAGTTTTTCTGAGCCCCAAATCTCCCCATCTGTAAATGAGGATAACAGCAGCATCTACTGTATAACAATGCTGAGAAGATGCAATGATTCCTTGTATAGAAAGTGTTTCAGACACTATCTAGAATATTGTCAACCTTAATAAATAATATTTATTTTGTTGTCAGTCACTGGAAATAAGTATATTGCTCTTCTCTAGAAGGTATTGTGGATACATGTTAATTTTATCTAGTTATCCTTTTTGTATCATTCAAAAATTTTCAAATGCTAACAATACCAGCAAATTGCTTCAGACTGGCTTTTGATTATTTTCTACCCTCCACTGGGTGAGTGGCTATCATTTTTAAGCGTTTACTTTGTGCCAGACATTTTATGCTTCCAAAGATAATGTTGCACTTTGTCGTGACAGTAACCTTATGAGGAAAATAATATTCGTGTCTCTCTTTCTCAACCTGAAATTGAGGTTTATTGTGGATAATGAATGCGTCTTCAGTTAAGTAATGTGGGAGTGATGGAGTTAATACTCAAACCCAGGTATGCTGTATGTGAAAGGTCCTGCTCTAAAGAACTTTGCCACTGTGGTGTTTCCAATGTTTACACACTAACATCCCACACAGACAAGGATCTGAGTCTTTAAGCCTCTTCCCTACTTCTTTTCCCTCCCCTTCCCTGTCAATATGAAAATGGATCAGATTCCATCCTACTTCCCAGCCCCTGGGGACATCATCAGTAAACCAACATGTCTCACTTCAAGCCTTATTAGAGTCTTATTGTAAAATGTGGTTGATTGGATAATGTAGAACACACCATGCCCCATTTTTGGAATTTTGTCCTGGATTCATTTTTATTACTCTTGTCTAGGTACCAGTCTCTGTGCTCTGGCTCTGGGATTGCATTCATGCTGTTCAACTCCTCCAGATGATATGTTGATTTGAAATCCTGGGTTGCATGTATATGGGTCCTGTTATCAGGAAGTGCCCTGGGGACATCCTCTTCTTGTTACATGAGGTTATCACATGTTTTGGCAATACTTTTTCTTGTTTAAAGCCTTCTCTTGTACTTGGTCGCCAGGCCTCTCCGCAATCATTAGACAATGGTCTGTGGAGTTTTTAAGTTCTTCAGGATTATGTAGCATCTTTTCTAGATAGTTATAACCCAGACATCAGAGAACTTTTGTTCTCAGTGTTATCTTATCACATACATCTATAAAAAATGACTAGATAGACTGTAGCCCACTTGCCACTAGTGTTTATGGCCAGTCTACCTATCTATGTCAACTGCCTTAAGCAGATGGACTCTTTGCCTCTCTTTCGCCTTCCAAACCTCTCAAGACTGTCGCACATTGGCAGAACCCTTCTTTTAAAGACGTCTTCAAAATGCAGCTCTTAGCTTATCAATATCTCCACTTACGAGCTTCAACTGAAGTTTGAGAAAAGTGAAGCCAATTACCCAACACAATTCTCCCACACAGAACTGTTCTGAATAGTACATATGAATTTTCAGATGGAAAGACACACACACACACACACACACTTTCTTATTCCTTTGGGTTCTCTTTTTCAGAAGAAACTCACATTCCTGTTTGTGAACTAATTAGAAATGGTAACTGATTGCTTCCAAAAGTACTTTGGACCATATTCAGCATGGAAGACTCAGAAAGAAACAAGGCTTGGTTTAAGTTTATGTATTAGTTACTATCTGTGGCAAAAATACCATACAGAATCACCTTAAGGGGAGAGAGGCCTAGTTTGGCCTTGAGTATCTAGGGTACAGTCCATCATGGTAGAGATAGCATGGTGGAGTGGTTTGGCTTGTGACAGTAGAAGCTTCTGGAATGTTCGCAACATGACTAATGAGGAAGCAGAGAAAAGGACTGGAAGTGGTCCTTGGTCATAATCCTCAAGGACTTCTTCTAGTAGCCTATTTCTGCCAGGTAGGCTGTGTCTTCTAAGGTTCCACAACCTCCCCCAAATAGCTTATGGGGTTATTTTATATTCAAGCCATATCAAGGATGATAGAAAAATAGAGGGTAGGACAAGGAGATTATGTTCAAGGCTGGCATGAAACTTGAAGGACATTACCTCATATTGCTATTGCTGCCTAACAAATCACCCCAAATATAGTGGCTTGAAGCTGCATTTGATTTGCTAATCCTTCTTCAGTCAAGGCTGAGATCAGCTGGGTGACTCTTCTTCTGGCCTCTCTGGCAATCCCTCTGGTGGCTAAATCCAGCTGGCAATTTTTCTGGACACTGAATTCAGCTGAGCTTTTCTCTCTCCAAATAGTCTTGGAGTCTCTGCTTCTCCACGTAGTTATGTCATGTGTTCTGTCTAGCAAGGCAGCCAGACATCTAAAGTGCTGACTCAGGATCCCAAGAACACAAGAGCAGAAACTGTCAGGTGGTTTTAAGTGTTAGGCCTGGAACTGTCCAATTGCCACCATCACTGCAATCTGCTGTTTAAACATAGCTGTGAAACCAGCCCTGATTTAAAGGGGGGAGATTTTACAAGAATATCAGGAGCCTGGGTTCACTTGGGCAGATGTACAGTAGACCAGCTAAGTGATACTGGAAATGGCAGTGAATAAGAGAAATATAAGCCAAGATATAGAAGTGTGTCAACCCATGGCTTTGGGGAAGAAGTTAGGCACCACAGCACCATTGATGGAAAGGTTGCATGGAAAATTGTGTAGGCAATAGTGAGATCAACTACTGGCTTCTGTAACTATGGTCCCTTTGTACTCCTATGTTGTTGGTTTTTGTTGTTGGAGTAGTTGTTTTGATTCATCTCTTTTCCCCTTGAATTGAATTGCTGTCTGGTTTGTCGAACTCCTAGGTGATCCAGCTCTTGTTTGATGTGTGAGTTTTTGGTCACTATGACAAGATATTTGAGACAATCAGCTCAAAATGAGGAAAGCTTTATTTTGAATTACTGTTTTAGACAGATGTATCCAATCTGTGGGCCCACAGGCCACATGCGTCCCAAGACAGCTATGAATGTTGCCCAGCACATTTGTAGACTATAACTTACCACAATGTCAAAAGGTTAGACAACCCCAGTTTGGGGGATTTTAGTGAATGGCTGATGGGTTCCCTTGCTTTGGGACCACGACAAGACAGAGCTTCATGGAGGCTTCATAATGCTCATGGAAGCTGGTAAACAGGTGTGGGATGGAGTCTGCAGTTACAGTATCTCCCTGAAGGACATGGCATAACTTCTTTCCACCATGCCCCACATTCTAAAGGTTCTAGCACTTTCCAGTAGCACCATAGACTGCTGACCAAGCCATGAACATATGAAACTTGGGGAGACATTGAAGATTCAAACTCTAACAATTGATCATATGAATTTCAAGCTTATGTCAGTGTTACTGTCTGGCCACCGAAGCTATTGTTTTTGTTTTGTTTTGTCTGGTTGCAATGGTACTTCACCATTCTCTGCTTCTTTGGCAGCTAAGTATGGCTGTGTCAATTGAGTGCTGGTGTAATGGTGATATGCAGTACCACAAGACATTGTCCATATTCTTATGTTTAATCTATCACATTCTTGCCCCTTTCCAATAGACTGAAAATAAAGAACTCCAACAAATAATTTCACATTGAAGATGACAGTGGTGCACAATGGATGGCACCTGGGTTCGTGGATAACTGTATTAGGCAGACGTATTCAAAACAATTAGGTTCATGATGCCAGCTTGTCACATAAGCATGAAACCATTTTTCTTATGATACGGTCAGAGTTGTGAAGGTCTATAAGTTATAATAGCCAGCATTACCTTAACTAACATAATTAGGAACTGAGGAGGCAGAGAACTTATTAGCATTACCCTGAGGAGATATGTGAGGGAGGAGGTTGAGAAGAGGGGAGATCAGTAATTGAGGCTTAAGTAGGGCCAGCCAAGTATGGGACGAATCCTTTGAATGAGTTCATAATAATCTTTCTTTCCACGAGGCCATGTTTACCTGGAGGAACATCTGAAACCTGCTGCAGGTGGACTCATTGACATCTTCCCATCTAAAAATGTATTGTACTTTTAGCTTTTTCAAGAGCTTTTGATAGCGTGTAGCCTTGGAAACCCTCCGCAGAGAGTATATTGACAAGAAAGCAATGTAGTGGCTTTTTGGACAAGTTAAAAAACCAGAATTTCATATTAACACAAAACACTTGTGTATTGGGTTTTCTGTTGTAGTTTGATTCCCCAAACAAACTTTCAAAGTTTCATGGACAGACTCCCCACCCCTCACTCTCCCATACCTTTTATTTCCTCAGTGGGAAACTGAGGCTGAGTTGACATAAAAGATCTTACAGTGAAGTCCAAGATACCTGGAATCCACATCTTTTAATTCTAGTCCATTTATAAAGAAAATATACTGAACCCATTGAGCCACAACAATGTTTTATAGAGTCACCCTAGTTCAAAGCTTCTAACTGGGCAGCTTTGGAGGCCACTGCATCTCCTTCCTTTCAAGGACCTGTGTCTCTTAGCTTGCCCACTTGAGGGCTGGTTCCAGTACCCTGGAAGCTTCCTTAACTCAACACAGTCACAATTTGGAAAAGCAACGAAGTATATTGATAGGGAGCCACACAATTGCAATGAGGGGATCAGATATAGGAGTAAATATTCTTCTTTTCTACTGCTTTCCAGAGGATCCCCAAAGAACAAATGCCTGAGCCTCAGCAAATGTTTACAGCTCCTTAGCGCATCCCGAAATTGAGTTTCCTCCCTGACCTGGCTCAGTTTCCAAGCAACGTCACCTCTGCTTTGCAGATCATTTCCCAAAACTAACTAGCTTCAGTTGTGCTAGTTTCTGCCCGTCTCATGCAGTATCATTGAACTAGAGGGAATAAGAAGCACGGGAAAAGGAAGAGGTTGTTTTTCTTTTGTTCTCCCTGAACTGGCCTCAGACGACCTGTTCTAACAGTGAGCATGGATAATGGCCACATGATTCTCTTACCAGACTTGTCCCAACAGACTCTCTTTTCTGTCCCAGGTAGTTGGTGGTCTGGAATCTCCCATGCATTGGTGACTTTGCTTTGCTGCCCAGGTGTCACCAGGAATGACAACAAGCAGTTTTAGTTCCAAACAGCAGCAGATGCTGCCGGTACACCAACTTCCGGGGGGTGGGGACTGGACAAGAGAGTGTGATCACTTGCTCTGGCTGCCACAGTCCCCAATGTCCTCTGTTCCCTCTAGTCATTGTGGAGGCTAGGGTGATAGAGATGTCAGCTCAGCAGTGACTGCTTGTTGAGACAAGTGTAGTACGGCATGGTGCCATGGGGAGGAGCAGACAGTCCTTTACCAGATGCCAAAGGACCCATAGGCCCAGGTCTGATATGCTGAACCATAGTGGCCAGCTATGCAAAAATGCCACCTGTGGGTTCTCTTCCAGAACAGCTGTGTTTATTTATCTTCAGATTCATTCATTCACCCATATAGTGATGCTTCTTATGTGTTTGGCACTGTGTTATGAACTGGGCATGTAACAAGACAATATGCTTTCCCCCTTCTTGGAATGTATAATGTGGCACAGAGATAACTCTTTATTAAATTTTTGTTGTTTTTAAGACAAGGGCTCTCTATGTAGCGTTGGCTAGCCTGGAACTTGCTACATAGACCAAGCTGGCCTCAAACTCACAGACATCTACCTGTCTCTGCCTCCCAAGTGCTGAAATTAAGGCATGCATCATCTACACCTCCCTTGATGAAACCGTAAACATCTGTCATTATACGGCAGCAGCTGGCTTTTACCCTCTAGTGTTTCACAGTATGTCACTGAGCATCGTGACTTCTACATGTAATTCTAACATGTGGGAAGTTGAGGCAGGATGATCTAGAGGTTAGAGTCATCCTTGAGTACATAATAAGTTCAAGGCTAACATGGGCTACATGAGAACCCATAAAAAAACACACAACAAAGTCGAACAAAGAGACTGTTCTTTCGTGTGGTGAAAGCTTTAGAGTTATGTAGGCATAGTCCATGGTCAATAATAAGAATATACAACATGCATACATCCTGTCAGCTATCCAATGTGCCATACTTCCTTTTAGTAGGACAAATAGACACAGGCCATTCTGGGCTTACTCCTAGAAAAGTTATGGGAGTACTATTCATGGAGTGCTTGGAGTGGCTCTTTGTTTGCCTAAGCTTACCTCATTATTGTCTGGCACTCCTGAGTACAAGCAGGCAGGGTTTTGCAGTCCTCTTTGGAGACAGAGAGGCATGGGATGGGGCAGATAATTCCTCCAGTGTCTTCTGTGTGCATCTTGCCTCGGGCTGCCACGGGTCTGTGAGTGCTGGGGTTGGGGCTTGGGCTTCCTTCTTTTCTAAGAAAGAGCCAGATCCCACCTTCAGTCATTGTTGGTCTCCGGGGCTACTCCAGCACTGGTTCTTGCAGATACTATTTGGAGCAGCTCCCAAGCCATTAAAGCCTTCCTCCTGGGGAACTTCACAGCTGTGGGAGAGGAGGAGGAGAGGGGGTGGAACAGCCAGTATAGATTCACTTCAAAGCAGAAGTGGAACAATCCCCGTTACATTATTAATCCCCGGAGCCATGTAAAGTTTCATCTGTTTTCTCTCAATGAGTTTTTACAAGCTATATTTCCTAAAAGCTGCAAAACCTACAACCAAATGGTATCTTTCACATGTGTGTGAAAATATTGGAATAACTCCTGCAGGGCTGAGGATGGGGTCCACAGGTTCTAATCTTGCTTTTGAGAGAAGAAGCCAGGTATGTGAAAATGGATGAGCCATGTTTCCTCTCTGGACTGCCATATCTGTATTGGTTAGCTGCGGCATGTAAAAATAACACCTCAGAGTATCAACAATAGACAACAATAACAAATGGTACCACACATCTAGTGGGTGGCTGGGATGCGGCTGTTGAAACCTGGCCTTAAGGGCTCTGATGTGAGATCAGGGGCTTGGCTGAAACAATTCTGCTCCACCTTTATCTCTTCATCCTTCTCAGGCCAATAAGCCAGGCAGGTGCTGCGGTTTAAATGTCCAACCCTTTTCCTAAATTCACACGCTAGAACATCTCCTAAATGGCAGTGCTGGGGGCTGGAACTCTCTTGGAGGTGTGTAAGTTACAAGGCTCTACTTTCATGACCGGACTGACTCATATTGCTCTTGAAAGTGCTCACGGGAGTGATTTCACTGTTTTTGTTTTGTTTTGTTTTCTATTCTGCATATGAGGACAATTTACCTCTCTTGCTTTGCTTTCTTCTGGCAGGACAAAAGCACACAACAGAAGTTAGAGCCTCTATCTTGGACTTGTCTGTTTCCAGAGCTATGAGAGAACTAGATCCCTGTTTTTCTACATATCCCAGTCTCAGGTGTTTTGTTATAGCAACTCAAAATGGTCTAAGATAACTGTTTTACGTAATATCAGTAGCACCATGAAGGAGAAAGGCCCAAGGCCCAGCAGAAAGAAGTTATATGTGATATTTCACCTGAAAGGCAAAGGAATGTACTCTACCTATGACATGGTGCCTTCACTGCAAAGTGGGGTGAAGAATATTGAACCCATATGCAGTTGGCCATATTCTCCTCAACTATAACACAAGGAAATCACCAGGTTACAAGTTTCTCTGGTACCTCCTGGCTTAAGTATTCTGTAAGGACAAATAGTGACAGAAACAGAGAGAGGAAAGTATGCCAGTGAGTGACAATAAGCAAGAAATCAGTCTGTTCTGTTTTTATAAAATGTCTCTGAACAGATAGAAGAGCAAATGACAGCCAACTACAAAGATGCAGTTCTTGAAAGCTGCTCACCTTCACCACATAGGGTATCTGCTTTGCACAAGCTCAGCATATGTGGACATTGAGATAAAAATGTAGGTGAGTCTCGCACTGAGTTCCCATACCTGTCCTGGCTTTCCTCACACCAAGAAGGTGAGTGGAGCTGCAGCAGAGGTCGAAGACTCAGCTTCCCCCTGTGTACATGTTTTCTGCTTTGGAGGCAAAAGGAGCATCTTCCTGCCAGAGAATATGCAATTAAAAAAAAACAAATTATATCAGCAGGACTCTCTTTGCTGGAAGTGTGAACTTGATAGAAATCAGAAATGCAAATGGTATTCAACTGCAGTTAAAACTTCCGCTTTCCAAAAGGGGGGAAATTAATTGCTTTTATACTTACCATAGTGATAAGCCGGAGGCACATGCTATACACAGGGAATGGTATCCAGAAACCTTCCAATGGAGCAGGGAAGGGAGGCAATAAATCTCCCCTAGAATGCCTCATGTTCCTCACTGCAGATGTTCACGGCATGTAATTTTCTAGCCATGCAGTTCAGAGACCTGCCAAAGAGTCTCAACTTTAACTGACTTGTGTGAAGAAGGCTCAGGAAGGTTTGGGAGAATAGTCACATATGACAAAAAAAGTGCTGAGGTAGAAGGTAGTTGCTAGTACCCCTTCTTTGCTAGGGAAAGGCACTAGCTTATTGGTTTTAGTTACAAGAATATCTGAAGCCTTTCTACTTCCAGGAATGCATGTTATTGCAAAAATATCCCTCAAATCCCCAAATGTGAGCTGCTTTTCCCCCATAGGTAGGTCTTGCAGGAAATGGCTAGGGATGTGGAAATGTGGGCCTTTCACGAAATCAAAAGCAGATTCTCCTGGGACAATCCATGTTTAATTTTGTTACTCTGTATGTAGTTTTACTAAGTAGGCACCCTTACTGACTCTCAAAAGTGTCTCAGTGTTATATCTTTGAACAAACTGTTTGTAAGCATCTACTGAAAATGAAGATATGTGTTCCACTTGATCCAGCTATTCTACTCCAATGTCTCTACTCAACTGAAATGCACGCCTAGGCTTGCTAGGAGAACACATATAAAAATAAGCATAATAGAGAAAGAACGAAAGAGAGAGAGAGAGAGAGAGAAGGAAACAATTCAAATGCCTATCTGCAGGAGAAGATATAAATAAGGCATGTCATATTCACACAATGGAACAATATCAGCAATGGGAAACAACAACCTCCAATTAGATGAAATGATGCAGATGACTCTCACAAACAATCTTGAGCAAGAGCAGTCAGACATGAAAGAGTATGTACTCAATGACTGGACTGGTGCCGCATTCTGAATCCAGCAGAATTAACATATGCTGTTAGAGAGCAGTACACAGGCCACTGTTGGCCATACGCAGTGAAAGGGAGAGAATGAAAGATGATTTCTGGGATCACACTGTTTACAGATTGAATCTGAAGTTTTCCCGAAAGGCCTCTGTTAGAAATGCTTGGTTTACAGCTCATGGTGCTATTTGCAGAGGCTCTGGAAGCTTTAGGTGGTGAGGTCAAGCTAGAAAAAGCAGGTCACTGGCAACATGCCTTTGGAGATTACAATGGGTCCCCAGTCCCTTCCTCATTCTATGCTTCTTGTCTACTATAAGGGAGGGGGGAAGAACTCCTTTGTCACATACTTTCACTGTCATTTTCCTCAAGTGTAGGGAGGCAAGTAACCATGGACAGAATCCTCTGAAACATCTATTTATATAGGGTGTTTTTTCACTACAAAGAGAATGTGGGTCTGCTACAAATTCATGGTCTAGATGCTGCTAGGCCATATGTGTTGAGTTTGTAAAATCGAATGAAATTGTATGTTTGTGATTTATCCCCTATTCTGATTGTTCATCTCAATCTTGTAAGAAGACAAAATGGAATGGCCGCACTCCACCTCCCATTTTCACCAGCCCCATTTCTCCCTCTCTTTCTTGCCTTTGTTTCTGTTTGATTCCTATTCCTTGACTTGTGTAGAAGGAAGCACAGCACAGTCCAATTCCTGTGTACATCTTTGTTTCTGTCCTTTAATGAATTAGATTTGATGAGCTCCTGAGGGTAGCTGGTGGTTAGCAGTACCCTGTAAGCAGAGAAAGAGTTGGGCTGGAGAGATGGCTCAGAGGTTAAGATCACTGTTCTTCCAAAGTTCCTGAGTTCAACTCCTAGTGACCACATGGTGGCTCATAATCATCTATAATGAGATTTGGTGCCCTCTTCTTGCCTGTGGGCACAAATGTAGTCAGAATACTGTATACATAATAAATAAATGCATCTTTAAAAAAAGAAAGTAAAGGAAATTTTAAAAAGAAGAGAAAGAGTGCTTGCCAACTGTGAGAAAGGCCTGCTGCAGTAATTCCTTAGCACCATAAGAAAAGGAAAGGAAAGGAAAAGAAAGTCAAGGCAAGGAAATTAGAATCTGAGTTTCCCTGTTTATTTCTCTTTCTCTGCCCCTCCCCCATTCCTCTGGTAGAACATAGAGCAAGAAGCAACCATCTGTGAATCATCAAAAGAGCCCTCACCATGAACCTGACCAAACTGTGACCCTGATCTTGGCTATCCAGTTTCTAGAATCATGAGAAATAAATATTTCTTCTTTATCATTTCACTGTGAGATCATTTGCTACAGTGGCCTGAGCTAAGATACTTGCCCAAGTGAGGGCAGACTACCTTCAAGGCCAGCAGTCCTCATATATCTCACCAGATACTGGCCATCTCTGAATCTCTTTGAGGAGTTCCATTAAGCCTGCTTTCAGACTTTCTAGTTGAGTCATGACTTTAGCTCAACGTTTGATTGGTGAGGCTTTCAGAATGCCTTTACTTTTCTTATTGATTTGAGTTCTTCAGAAACATAACATTGGTTTACACATCAAAGTGGGCCAATTTTGGCATAGAAGCAGTCTGTTGACTTTCTTTACCTAGGCCCATACACACACTCTTTTTCATAACCATCACATCAAGGATGTTAGACCCATGAATCCATTCAGTTGCCATCCCCCACCACAGGTTTCTGAACCGTTTTGATTGCCTCAAACCCCTAAAGAGCAGGATGTGGGTCTGACTAATCTTTGAAGCAGCCCTGGCCTTTCCCATTCTTGCTCATCTAATAGTTGTTTCTCTCTTTTCTTTCCCAGGGTTTGTTCTGCCAATCAGTGTCAACTTTAACATGTTCTAGGTAACTCTTCTTTCCAGGTTCTACTATGTCCCTTCAAATACCCATCAGTTTCATAATTACACTCTATCTCATCTTAAGGGTGAATTAACACCATACATTAATAACCTATTAGTCAGACAGTCCTTCAGGAGAGGGTCATGCTATAACTGAGGACTTCTAAAATTTTCCCTCAGATTTCATGTATTTTTCTATTAAAAATAAATTTCATACATATGTGAAATCTTTAAAAGTCAATCTTTTAGAAAGAGAGAAGAAAAAGACAGTAGGTAAAGGCTAGGAGGAAGAGAGTATGGAGAATGAAAAGATGTTGATCAAAGGGGACAAAGTTTTAGTCAAACTGAAGTAATAGCTTTGGTGATCTGTCACATTGCATAATGACTACAGTTAATAAAAACTGTATATTTCAAAATTATTAAAAGAGATGTTTGACATTCTCATCACAAAAGAAGATAAGTTGGAGAGGTGATAGGTATGTTAATTAGCTTGATTGACTATTTTTATACTATAGACATAGATCAAAACATCACATTGTATCCCATAAACATACAAGATTATCTGTCACTTAATAATAAATAATAAAAATGACATACTTTATCAAAGTTAAAGGTTCTCTTCTCAAAGTTTATGGTTCTATTTCAGAGACAAAAATAGACCTAAGTATGGAGATACTAGCTAAGTATCCATCGAAAATAATTTACTTTAGTCTTGGACACTCACCTAGACTGCATTTCCCAGATGCCCCTGGGGTAAAGCATGGCCATATAACTGACTTTTAGCTGTTTAGATATAGTCAAATGTGATGTAAAGTACTTCCAGGTTTGGTTCATACTTATTCTCATGTGGTCTTTGGATCTCTTTCTTCTATTGCTCAGTCAATGAAATTAGAATGTCTACTGTTAAAGAGAGAGAGCTCCCCATTGGTTCAGAACTCTCAATGACTGTGTGAAGCTAAGTCCTTTCTTCTGCCATATTATGGTTTGGATCTGAAATGTCTACCACAGGTTCGTGTGTTGAATGTTTGGTCCCCAACTGGTAATGCTACCTTGGGGGATTCTGGAAACTTTAAGATCTAGGCTCTTGCTGGAGGAACTAGGCCACTGGAGGTGAGTCTTTGAAGGTTACACCATACCCCCAGTATAACCATTCCTGCTCTCTGCCTTCTGATTGGCATGATTTGAAGAGCCTCTTCCACCTTCATGCTACCATCAAGTTCTACCCAAGTGCATGAGGTCAAACAAGAATGAACTCAGCCTTTTGACAGTGTGAGCCCCGAAGTACCCTTCTTCTCTTAAATTGTTTCCTCAGGTAGTTTGCTTACAGTTGTGCAAAGTAACAAGCACCCACTTTAAACTGGACTTTTCCTGAAAAAAAGAAATAAAATTTCATTCTGTGACAGTAGAGTTAGCTTTACCTTAACTGAAACTGAGCAGCTCTGTTCCTGCCAATAGAATAGGCATGTCCTAACCAGTTCTTGGTTGACAGAAGACTGTTGGCAGGAGGTGAGTAATGAGGTTTACATCAAGACAAGACCTCTGCTTGATCATCTAGGAAGTGCTTGAGAATATAGGTTCAGGAAAGGAGGGGAGATGGTGTAATGAGGAACAGAAAACTGGAGAAAAGCAGCTGAGGCCTGTCAGCCATCAAAGCCCTATGTCTATCTGATCTGAGAGAGCAGGCATGAGTGTGTGTATTGTTTGGGTGGGCTGATGCACACCAGTTGCAGACTCAAAGTGGAATCCTCTTGATTTAGAAATCAGGTAAGTTGGATTGTAGTATCTTTCAACTGGACTTCTGTGGCCCTGCTACTCTGAGTGGAGGCACACTTTATTGAGTATTAGAAATTGGCTTGCCACAAAGATTTTGTATTCTTGTAGGTTAAACAAGAATTGCTGTTTAAGAATAACTACAAGGGAAGGCCATGAACTGCATGCTCTTGGTTTCCTTTCACAACAGCCATCTCCTCCTTTTCCTGTTTTTTCCCTCCATTTCCCTCCTTCTTACTTTCCCTTTTCCTATGTATGTCTCCCTTTCCTTTTCACATTCTTCCCCCTTTACCCTAAGCCTTTTCCTCCTTCCCAAATACTTTGGTTCTGTACAGATCTTCTTTTTGTTGTCTCTCTTCTTCACTTAAACATCCCCCTCACTCTTCCTCTACTGCTCAAATTCTTCAACAAAAAGCAGCTTTCCACTCCTGTCACACCTCTAGAAATTGTGAGCGGCCAACCTATTGGATGATTGTGGATTCACTTATCATTCATTTGTTTAACATTGTTTGTGTGCTATAAAAGATCAGGCAATGGGCTACAAGTGGGAGCAAAGAAGCAAATAAAATGATCTTTGTAGTGGAAATGCTGCATTTTGAAGGATGAAAGCATCCAGGCATGAAGATGGTGAAATCTTTAAGAGTTAGCAGCTGCTTCACGTTTAGCAGAGAGCACCTAATATCCCCAGGGAGCAGATATTTTTGTCTGTGAGGAAATCATCACCAAAGCCAGACATTTTAGCAGCTCTGAGACAAACAGGGTCCCATGCTGTGGAGAAGGTTCAGAAAAGACTGTCCATTGCTGAAGGCCATAGAGGAAGAGCTTAATGTTCTATAGGGGAGGCTTGGTCAATGTCCATTGCAAGTAAGAAACCTCAAAGGAGGAAGGAGATTGTAACTTTGGCACTTCTTTTTGATGGGAGCTGGATGATTTTAGAGCACCCTAATGGACCAAGGACATCATGAGATTCAGGAGGCAAGCAAAGACCCAGTGTTGGTCCATGAAGAGTAAAACGGACAACTACAATGCTGAGCAGAGTTGGACAGTACACTTGACCCAGTCCTCTGAAACTTCAGGTGTGTGCCCTGGGACATTGCATATCTATGTGGTCATCTATTGTAACCAATGGTTTTAAAGGTGAGTTCAGGGTCTGGAGAGATGGCTCTGTTGGTAAATTGTTTACTGCAGAAGTATAAAATCCTGAGTTCAAATTACAAGCACCCATGTAAAAAGCTTGGAGTATCAGTACATGCCTGTAATCCTTGCACAGGCATGTACAAGGGGAAGCAGAGACATGTAAATTTTTGGAGATACTAGCCTCGCTGAATCAGTAACTCAAGGTTTGGTGAGAAACTTCATCTCAAAAAATCATCTAGAAGAGTGACTGAGGATGACACCCAACATTGACCTCTGGTCTCCACACATATGCACACACACCTATATGTACATGTGTACGCACACACATGAACATGCATCCATACATATACCACACCCCCCCACACACCAAAAATAAATAAATAAATAAATAAACAAATAAATAAATAAATTGTACTGAGGAATCCAATCTTTCTGTAGTCTTGGACCACCAAAGACAAGTGAAACTCCTGAGTTGTTTTCTTGGCCCCCACAGCATGTCTTAAACCAGGTAAACCTAACATTTTCCTTTCCTCTTGGTCATGATATTATTGGCGCTACAAACACACACACACACACACACAGAGAGAGAGAGAGAGAGAGAGAGAGAGAGAGAGAGACCCCACACAAACACATATGTAAAACACACACAAGGAAAGTTGCACACTCCATGAACATTTAGCTCCAAGAATTACTACCAAGCAAGTATCACCCAGGTGAAGACCTATCTCTGCCTCCTTTATGCCTTCTACTCACAACTCTTCCCTGAACTTCGCACATCCTTTCCTAGCACCACATTGTCCCTTTGTCTGCTTCTGAAATGTGTATATCAGTGGATGCCTGTGGACTCTTTAATAGCTGGTTTCTTTTACTCAGCATGATATGTGTAAGATAAATACATGCTGCTTCTCCTTTTCTGTGCCATGCATGTACACACACACACACACACACACACACACACACACACTTTTTCTTCTCTTTACTTTGCTCTCAATGGGCATAGGTTACTTCTTCTTTGGCTTCTCCCAAACAAGCTGCAGGGAATATCCTGGAACATGTTCCTCGGTGCATTTGAAAACTGTCTGTTGAGTGATGGGAACTGGACCATGACCAAGTGAGCTCAGATTCTGCTTTGACTTATTATGGGATGATAGAGAAAGGAAGTAGCAGGTCTTAGAGAATTTACACTGCAGGATGAAAGACTGCAACCGAATTGAGTTGAACAGTGAAAAGGACATACAAGTCCTCATGAGACCTGACAGGCTAGGGTCAAATAGAAGGAAAGGAGGACCTCCCCTATCAGTGAACTAGGAGAGGGGCATAGGGGGAGAAGAGGGAGGGAAGAAATGAGGGAGGGGGCCACAGCTGGGATACACATTGAATAAATTGTAATAAATAATAAAAATAGTAATAAGGACATACCTAGTAGGGCAGAGATGGTGCACTCCATTAATATGAGCACTCAGGAGGGAGGCAGAGGCAGGCAATTCTCTATGACTTCAAGGCCAGCCTGGTCTACAAAGCCAAGGATACACAGAGAATCCCTGTTTCACCCTCCCCCTCCCAAAAAAAGGGGAAAGAAAGAAAAGAAAGAAACATACTTAAGACTAAGTTCTCAAATCATATATTTTGTCCCCCACTGTGTCAGAGTATGAATAAGAAAAGGCTGAACTCTACACATATATGAAATTGTCAGTAACAGTATCAAGAGTAGTCATTTGGCTCTGGTCCCTTTGGAGACATTTATGGAACTTTTCTCTGAAGTGTGCCTTATATGAGCTCACCCTGGCTGCACTTCCATATCTCTTGTCAAGACATGGCTCTACTCTACACACTGGTCCACTGAGGCACAGTTTGCTCTCTCTGCCCAGACAGTCCTCTTCTTACAGGCAACACTTTGCTCCTTCCTCCTGTTTTTGGTTACTCGTAGACTGTTACATGGTTACCCACTCCCTGGCTTTGCTTTATGTTGTTTTCAGCACTCTTTAGCATTTATTCACTCATCTAAGAAATGCTTATCATAGGCGCTAAGGGAAAGGACTGGCACCTACCTAGCTTCCTAGCAAGACCTAAGAGGAAACTTTGACCCTGAGAAGCCATTGTATCTCCTACTATATACTGTGGTTCTGTGCAAATATGCCTTCTGAAAGCCTCCCCAGCCTTTCCTCCTATCCACTCTGGAGCTCCTCTTTGAAAATTAGGACAATGAAAATCATTTCAGAGGCAGTGAACTCCACAGTGCTGGGCTACTGATAGAAACATCCTTCCTGGAAGTAGGAGGTGGCCCAGCTTTCTTCCTTTATCCATTACTAGAAGACTTTTTTTTTTGGCAGCTCCAGAAGGAAGGTAAGCATTCTACTCTTGTTGCTGTTCTCTTCCCAGGGATTCCAGTGTTGGGCAAGAATGCAGGAAACTCAGACTTGGCCAATGAAAGAGGTGAGAGCTGTTCTGATTTGCTTATACCAATGTAGATGCATCCCAGAACCTAGCTGAGGAGAAGACATTGTTTCCCACGTGAAAGTCAGGGATCCTTTTGATGTAGAGATGGCAGACCAGCACAAATATTCACATGGAATGGTTTGTATGACCTGATCTTTGGGTGTGGAGGGGAGGCAGTAAAGAACGACAGACTCTGGCATTTCTTTTTTCCTCTATGTGCTCACCTCTGAGCCTGACCAACGTTTACTCAATCTTCACCTGGAAAACCTTCTTTCACCTTGTATATTTACGGTAGAAGGGAGCAAGAAAGGGGTAGGTATTAGTTTTTCTTCTCCATAACTGATAGTTGGAAGAAAAGTTAAAGGGAAGAATTATGTTGGCTCATAGTTTCAGAGAGCTCAACCCTTGCTTGCCTGGCTCCATTGCTTCTGGCTGTGGTGAAACAGAAGAGAAAGGTTGAAGGACATAGAGGGGTATATACGGTCATTTCATAGTCACCAGGGTGAGTGTGACACAAGATACAGTCCCCACAAACGTGCCTCCAGTAACTCACTTTCTCCAGCTAGGTTCTACCTCTTAAAGTTTCCGGACCCTCCATAATAGTGTGTCCATCAGGGAATCAAGCTCCCAATACATAAGCCATCTTTAGAGTGGTCATGTCTAAAGTGGGCATACATGTCTCTGTGTATGCATGATGAATGCCTGTGTGTTTTTTGGGCAAACCTGCATCAGTGTTCACTCTGAAGGGCTAAATCATAGAGCAGGAAAATTACTGACTCCAACTCTTTTGTTTCTCCGAGGTACACTAAAGTACAGAGAGGTGATATGAACTGCTTAGTTAGACACCCAAGTCCTTACAATAGTAATGACCAACTTTAACAGATTGGATTATAGCAAAGAAAGGTGACAGGCAAGGTAACAGAGAAAGAAACATTGGGTAACTGTTCCAAGTTTGTTTTCATGCCCATCGTAAAAGAACAGGAGGGCTATTGTTGTTGAAGTTTTCAGTTCTGCTGAAAAGTCTACCTCCCTATCCCAAAAGAATGCCCTATGCTTTTTAAAATTACTTGAAGGAGATTTTGAGAAGCAAAGAAGCCCTGGTTCTTTCCTTGGGGATTGTCATCATGGATCTCAGCTTCTTTTATGGACAGTCAAGGATGAGGATTACGGACCAAAATTCTCCAAGGGTGTCTTCCCCCCAATCATGGAGAGTAGAGACACAGAATTTGTGAGCTTGGTTCAAAGACTCCCAGTCCCTGCTGTCCCCACTCAGAAGAGTCTGGTTCCCAATGCCCAGCGGAATTCCCAGACTGTTCCACAATTCTTTGAGAAAGCCCATTAAAATGCCTCCCCCAGAAGCCATCTTTTGGACAACCCTGGTAGTCAGGGAGGTAGCAGCATGGGATGTGAAACTAGAGAGGGAAGGCCATTAGAAAGATACTTCATTCCAACTGCTTCCCTAAGGGAAAGCACAGGGCATAGGACCAAGGTGGAGAGAGAGGATGGCAAGTGCATTTGCTGACTGCCTCACTCACAGATTAAAGTTCATTGTTTCTGGTTCATTCTTTCGGGACAAGGAAATCAAATTCTCCACAGAATGTAAAACTTCAACAACAATAGCCCTCCTGTTCTTTTAGGCTGGGCATGAAAACAAACCTGGGACAGTCACCCAGGATTTCTCTCTCTGCTACCCTGCCCGTCACCTTTCTTTGCTCTTATCCAATCTGTTTCTTTTCACATCGTCACTCTTAGACTCCGGACAACATACAGGTTGTACTCTGTGCAACCCCTCCTCCTCCCAGTCCCTGCTGAGTTTCCACTGCCTTCCCTCCCCAGTCTCCCTCACCCGGCAGCTCTCTTCTTTTTCACTTAATTTCCTGCTAGTTCCTCTTCCCTGACTGCCTCAAGAGAGAGGAAACCTGGCCTCTGTAGGTTCTGACCCACATCCATCACCCTTGGCACGGTGGGGCAGGGCCAAGGCCAGGTGTCCACTTCTCATGACAGGCCAGGGGCCCCCTTTCGAAGCGAGCTGCCCTAAAGAGTTCACAAGCCCCTAATCTCTTGCTCACCACAGTTTTGCCTTGCCAGATGGAAATTGTTCTCTAGGTTCACCAAAAGGCCAGAGACCCTGTTTCATAAATAAGCTTAGCTCTACTTTTGTGTATTTCCTTTAACTTGGCAGGCTCCCCCTCCCCCAGTACCATTTTGTTGGCACTTCATAAATACCCTCTTATGGCCCCCTCACACAGCTCACAGCCTCAAGCACTTTTTGAAAAGCAAACCTCTGTGCTCTTCCCACCCCATATCAATCCTTTGCTGTAGGCAGTGGCCACTTCTGGGGGAAAGAAAACTGAGGCTTAGGGAACAGGTCTGTAGCAGAATCCGATTGGAACTGAGGAGGTTTGTGGTTCCCCTTAACTGTGTCCCTAGATCTTTGGTCCCTTGGAGCCCTCCCAGCCCCCTCTTTTTTCTTTCACCTGCTCCCTTCAGCATCATCTGCATCAAGGTTTATTGCGTTTGCCCCAAAGGAGTACCTGGCTGGGATGACTGCCTTCCCTCCCATTGGTCCCATGGACTCTTTCAAGCCACTCTTCATCTCACAGTACAGCCTGGCCCAACACAGCCTGGGCACCTGCAGTGGTGTAATATGTCCACATGCTGACATTCTTGATGGTGTTGCCCTACATCTCACAGGCAGGACCTGAACATGTAGTATCTTCCCCCCTTTTTTTCCTGCTTCCTGCACCAGGCATTGGCCGAACATCCCCTATAGCTTGATTAGAGCCTTAACAAACCTCATCAACAATGCAAGACCCTGTGGCTACTGGCCTCTTCTCCATCTCTGACCTCCCCCCTTCTCCCCCTTCTCCTTCAGCCCTCAGGGACCACAATGAGGAAATTGTCCTGTAATCGCATTTTACATGCACGTGGATCGAGTCTCTTCTCTCATCTGGTTATCTTTGGAAACACTGGGAGGGAAGAGGATATTAAAGAAATCCTCCTCTGCTTCCATCTTCAAAAAAAAAGGCAGCACATTTTGAGTCACTACCTTATCTCTAAAGAAGCCCGACATGGAAAAGGCAGGGCGATACGATCTATGACTTCATCAGCTTGTCCTCTGAAGTTGTTTTATGCTTTCCCATCCCCCTCCAGGTCCCTTCATTTCCTGTTTTCAATCTCTAATGGCAAGGGATACACAGGCTCTCAGAGCTAAGTGAGTCTTGGTGGTGGTAGTGTGGGGGGGGGGGGAGTGGAGGGACTGTTTCAGTGCAGGATGCTGACCAGAGAGGAAGCTTTTAAAGTCCAAACTGGAATCTGGCTGCAAGTTAGGAAATCATTTAAATTCGCATTTTATTTTTACCTTCACTTTGTAGTCTCAGAAGAGCTGCTGATTGGAAAGACCTTAAATGCAATTTGAAAACTCCAAAGGTTTCAAGTGAAAAGGAAAGGAAGATGTTGCGATTTCATAACAGGAATTTTCAACGACTTCTTTCAAGATGCTCCAAATGCCTCCCAGACGTATTTGCGTCAGCTCTCGCCTCCTCCCACGGTGGAGGCCATAGAACTGGTACCATCTGAATCATTATATACACGGAAAAACAGAGACGCCCACTTGTTCCTGCTTACCCAGCAAGTCGGCACAACATTGTGACAGTTGTTTCTCCAGGCCCAACTAGCTTTGGGCGGTGTGTGTGTGTGTGTGTGTGTGTGTGTGTGTGCCCGCACCACCCAAGCAAGCATTGTTTGTGTGAGTACATGGATAGGATATGGACGATAATATCAAGAGTAAGAAAAACCACCTACCTTGGGCTCCAGTTGCCTTCTATGGAGGTAGATTTTCTAGTTTGTGCTCTACATTTTCTGTCAGTAGAAGGGTCTTTGGGTGGGGCTCATATTGGTTGCCATGGTAATAATGCCAGCCATTCTCCTGTCAGTCAGAGAATGGCATCTTCTAAAGGGGCATCACACAGAGACGTTCCCATCTGACAAGCTTGTTTGAGGGGCTGAGCACATGGTGTCTTCCCTGCAAACCAGTTTTCTGGGGTCTTAAGCTCTTTCTCAAACCTTAACTGACCTTCTCTGTCTTAGTTCTCATCTTCACTACATCTGTGTGGGGCATGAGTATACACATACAGACCTCAGGTTAGAGAGCAAAGCTGTCACCTGCTGCTGAAGGGTAGATTTCTCTGGTGTGTGTCTGAAGCCAAAGTTTGAGTCCTTTTGCCTGAAAGGCTGATGTGGGACATGCCTGGTCCCTTATTCTAGGGAATGTAGTAGGCATTGCCAGTGAGCTACTCATATGCTCTTGCCATTCCCACTTTAGTAAATATGAGGAGAGGAGAAGAGAAGGAGATAGTAAATATGAGGAGAGGAGAAGAGAAGGAGAGCCGGGAGAAAAAGATTGATGTCAAAAAAGTCAAGAGGCCAAGAGGGCTGCATAACCAAAATGGCTGTGTTATATAGAAATCACAGAAGCTGGAGGAAGGGAAAGTCCTGTACTGCCACTGAGCTGGAGAGGTTTAGGGTAGGGGGCTGAGGATGCCAGCTAGGAAGACCCTGTAACAGGTAGGGACTGAGGGATGCTGGTAGAAACTGGTGTCCCTCATCCACTTTGATATGGTAATAGTCAACTCAGTTAGACATTTGAGATCTAACAGTGAATGCCTTTTGCTACAGTTTGGATGAGTATTTCTGAAGGTCCATAAGCTTGGTTCCCAGGGTGGAGACATTGGAAGGCCGTGTTCACCTTTAAGAAGTGAGGCCCAAAGGGAGGTCCTTATGTCATTGGGGTCATAACTTATCCCTATGCCTCTCAGTTGGAGACATGAATTCATCCTCAGACAGACCTTCCTGCTATCATGTGTCTGCTTCCCTCAATGTTGCCCAAACCAATGGGGCTGCCCAATTTTAGAGACAAACATCTACAACCATGAGCCTAAATAAACATTTCTGTTCTAGTTTGCTTTCAAGAGCTGTGATAAACACAACCAACAGCAAACTGGAGAGGAAAGGGTTTATTTCAGCTTATAGCTTGCAGTCCATCACTGAGAGAAGTCAGGGCAGGAGCTCAAGGCAGGAAAAATGCCCAACAGACATACCCACAGGCCAATCTCCTGGAGGCAATTTCTCAAATGAGGTTTCCTCTTTCCAGGTGATTTTAGTTTGTGTCAAGTGAACCAAAACTAACTGTCACACTCTCTCTACTTCACAGTCCTTTTTAGTTATTTTTTCCCTTTTTTATGTGTACATGTCTGCATACATGTTCACAAATGTGTGGGTAAATATGTGGATGTGAATGTGCATACAGGAAGATAGAGGCCCAGTGTTAATGCAAGTGAATGATAGTCTTTCTGTCTTATCCTTTGAGCAGGTCCTCTTAATCAAACCTAGACCTCACTGATATGGCCAGGCACATTAGCTTCATCCAGAGTCTCTGACTTCTGAAGCTGGAATTACCAATGGAAGCCATGCCCACCCAGAATGCATGTAGGTTTGGGGCTTCTGAACTCCAGTCTTTCTGTTTACTTGGAAAGTGCTTTAACATTTTATTTTTTGAGCCATCTCTCCAGGCATGTCATGTCTTTTGTTGTAGTGACATGACATGACTCAACTTTGAGCCAATAATTCCTTTACCTTTGCCTCAAACTAACCCCTTTACTTCAGGTCTTTATTAAGACATAAACTGTGTCAGTGCTGTTGCTGAAAATCAGAGCACCAGTAGGGTAACATTTTCCCCAACTCAGTAAAGAAACCCTCAGCCACTGACCAACAGCTTTTCTGAGTCTCAGGTGGTCCCAACAGGATTAAGTTCTTGTGCCTCACAGTAGCAAGTGACTTGGCAAGGCCCTGTCTTATTTCCCTGTGCTCCCTAATAAGTCCTCTGAGATTACTTCCCAAACAAACCATGTGTGCATCTGGAAACCCAAACTTTCTTCTGCCACCATAGCTATGCAGCAGTAACTTCTAAGGCTATGACGAAAGTTTTTAAAAACTGTCCTCTGTTTCAGAATATTTGATCCCATTGTGAACCCCAAAAATGTGAATTGTAAAACCCTGTTTCTTTGGTGTGGTTGAATCCTATCATACACCTTTTTTAAATAAAAATTTTATATCAGTTTATTTACTTTATATCTTAAGGGTGCCCCTCCCTCCCCTCCTCCCAGCCCCCCCATTTTCCCTCCTTCCCCCTTCCACTCTCCCCTTCCCTCCAGAAATGGGGATCCCCTTTGCCCCCCCCCATATTAACCTTCCCCAACACATCAAGTCACATCAGAACTGCACTTTTCTTCATCCCCTGAGGCCAGGCAAGGTAGCCCTGCCAGGGGGAAGTGATCCAAAAGAAGGCAATAGGGTCCTTATTAGAGACTCTCCAGGTGCCGCATATGAAGACCAAACCACCTCTCAGCTACGTGTGTGCTGGGGGTCAAAGTCCAGATCACGTATGCTCCTTAGTTGATGTCTCAGTCTCTGAAAGCCCTCATATGACTGGGTTAGTTGTATCTGTTGGTCTTCATCTGAAGTTCCTGTCTCCTCCAGGTCCTTCCATCTTTTCCCTAACATTTCCTCAGTACCCCCAGAGTTCTGCCCAATGCTTGGCTGCAAGTCCCAGCATCTGCCTCCATCTGCTATTGGCTGGAGCCTCCCAGACCACAGTCAAATTAGACTCCTGTCTGAAAGCATAGCAGAATATCATTATTAGTGTCATGGGCTGGCTTTCTTCCATGGAGTGGGTCTCAGGGTGGGCCAATTATTGTTTGGACTTTCCCTCTATCTTTGTTCCCTTGTTATCCCTACACTACTTGTAGGCAGGGTAATTCTTGGTTCACAGGGTTTGTCAGCGGGTTGCTGATTACCTCTTTCCACTAGTCCTGCCTAGCTAGGAGGTGGCCACTTCAGTCTTCATGCCCCCCTACCCCAGTTAGGAGTCTCAGCTAGAGTCACACCCATGTCCTCCCAGGCGCCTACCCTGTTGCAGCTTGGCCAAGAGATGTCCTTCCCCCATTTCCCTTCTTGTTCCCAGCCCTCTCACTGCCCACCCTCATTCTCCCCACATCAGATCCCCACTTTTCTTTCCCTCCCCATTCCATCTCCTGCCCAGTTCCCTCTCTTCATCCACTCCTGATGTCTGTTTTATTTTCCCTTCTGAGTGACATTCAGGCACTCTCCCTTGGGCCCTCATTGTTACTTAGCTTCTTTGGGTCTATGGATTATAGTATGGTTATCCTGTACTATAGGTCTAATATCCACTTATAAGTGATCACGTACATACCAAGTGGGTCTTTCTGGATCTGGGTTACTTCCCTTAGGATAATCTTTTCTAGTTCCATCCATTTGCCTGCAAATTTCATGATTTCTCTGTTTTTAATAGCTAAGAAGTATTCCATTATGTAAATGTACCACAATTTCTGTATACATTCTTCAACTGGGTGACAAGTAGGTTGTTTCCAGATTCTGGCTATTAAGAATAAAGCTGCTACAGACATGGTTGGGCAAATGTCCTTGTTGAATGGTTGGGCATCTTTTGGGTGGTATAGCTGGATCTTGAGGTAGTGCTATTCCCAATTTTCTTAGAAAGCGCCAGATTGATTTCCAGAGAGGTCATACATATTGAATTCCCAAAAGCAATGGAGGATGTTCCCCATTCTCCACATCCTATTCAGCATGTTTTGTCACTTGAATTTTTGGTCTTAGCCATTCTGTCTGGTTTAAGATGGAATCTTAGAGACATTTTTATTTGTATTTCTCTTATGACTAATGACATTGAGCATTTCTTTACATGCTGCTCAGCCATTCCATACTTTTCTGTTGTGGATTCTCGGTTTAGCTCTGTATCCCATTTTTAAATTGGATTATTTGATTTGTTGGTGTTTAATTTCTTAAGTTCTTTGTATATTTAGATATCAGCCCTCTCTATGATGTAGGGTTGGAGAAGATATTTTTCCCCAATCTGCCAGCTGCCTTTTTGTTCTAAACAGTATCCTTTGACTTACAGAAGCTTTTCAGTTTCATGAAGTCCCATTTATTAATTGTTGATCTCAGAGCCTGTGCTGTTGGTGTTCTGTTCAGGAAGTTGTCTCCTATGTCAATGCATTCAAGGCTCTTTCCCAGTTTGTTTTCTAATAGGTTTAGAGTCTCTGGTTTTATGTCAAGGTCTTTTATCCACCTGGACTTGAGTTTTTTGAAGGATGATCAATATGGATCTATACGCATTTTTCTACATGCAGACATCTTGTTAGACCAGCACCATTTGTTGAAAATGCTTTCATTTTCCATTGTATGGTTTTGGCTTCTTGGTCAAAAATGAAGTGCCCATGGGAGTGTGGGTTAATTTATGGGTCTCCTATTCAGTTTCAATGATGTCTATTTTTATGCCAATACCATGCAGCTTTTATTAATATTTCTCTGTAGTATAGCTTGAGATCAAGGATGTTGATACCACCAGAAGTTCTTTTATTATACATATTTGTTTTGACTATCCTGGGTCTTTTAGTTTTATATATGAAGTTAATGGTTGCTCTTTCTAGGTCGGTAAAAAATTGTGCTGGAATTTTGATGGGAATTGCATTGAATCTGTAGATGGCTTTTGGAAGGAGGGCCATTTTTACTATGTTAATCATACCAATCCATGAGCATGGGATATGTTTCCATCTTCTAAAATCTTCTTCAGTTTCTTTCTTCAAAGACTTGATGTGCTTGTCATACAAATCTTTCACTTGCTTTGTTAGAGTTACACCAAGATATTTTATATTATTTGTTGCTATTGTGAAGGATGTTGTTTACCTAATTCTTTCTCCACCCTTTTATCACTTGTATAAAGGAGGGCTACTGACTTTTTACAGTTAAATTTGTATCCAAATACTTTGCTGAAGGTGTTTATCAGCCGTAGGAGTTCTCTGCTAGAATCTTGGGGGTCTTTTGCATACTATTATATCATATGCAAATAGTGATACTTTGACTTCTCTTCTAATTTTTATCCCCTTGATCTCCTTTACTTGTCTTATTGCTCTAGCAAGTACTATGTTGAAGAGAGATGGTGAGAATGGGCAGCCTTATCTTGTCCCTGATTTTAGAATCTTGGGGGTCTTATGCATACTATTATATCATCTGCAAATAGTGATACTTTGACTTCTCTTCCAATTTTTATCCCCTTGATCTCCTTTACTTGTCTTATTGCTCTAGCAAGTACTATGTTGAAGAGATATGGTGAGAATGGGCAGCCTTATCTTGTCCCTGATTTTAGGAGGAACACTTCCAATTTTTCTCCATTTAACTTGATGTTAGCTCTAGGCTACTGCATATTGCCTTTTTCATATTTACGTATGTGTCTTGAATCCCTGGTATCTCCAAGATTTTAAATATGAACTGGTGTTAGATTTTGTCAAAGGCCTTTTCAGCATCTAATGAGATGATCATGTTTTTTTTTTCCTTTCAGTTTGTTTATATGGCGGATTGTATTGATGGGTTTTCATATGTTGAACCATCCCTGCATTCCTGGGATGAAGCCTACTTAATCGTGGTGAATGATATTTTTGATATGTTCCTGGATTTGGTTTGCAAGTATATTATTGAGTATTTTTGCATCAATGTTCATAAGGGAGATTGGTCTGAAATTCTCTTTTTTTATTGTGTCTTTGTGTGGTTTAGGTATCAGGGTAACTGTGGCCTCATAAAATAAGTTTGGAAATGTTCCTTCTCTTTCTGTTTTGTGGAACATTTTAAGAAGTACTGGTATTAGTTCTTCTTTGAAAGTCTGGTAGAATTCTGTGATAAAACCATCTGGCCCAAGGTTCTTTTTGGTTGGGAGCATTTTGATGACTCCTTTTTATCTCCTTGGGGGTTATAGGTTTCTTCAAATTGTTAACTGGATCTTGATTTAACTTTCTCAATTGTATCTACCAAGAAAATAATCCATTTTGTTTAGATATTCCAATTTTTGTGGCACACAGGTTTTTGAAGTATGATCTAATGATTCTTTGGGTTTCCTTGGTATCCATTATTATAACCCCCATTCATTTCTCATTTTATTTATTTGGACATTCTCCCTTTGTCTTTTAGTTAGTTTGGATAAAGGCTTGTCTATCTTGTTGATTTTTCTCAAAAAAAAAAAAAAACAGCTATTGGTTTTGTTGATTCTCTGTTATTGTTCTTTGTTGGGTTATTGACTTCAGCCCCGAGTTTGATTGTTTTCTACAGTCAACTCCTCTTAGGTGTGTTTGCTTCTTTTTTTTTTCCTAGAGCTTTCAGGTGAGCTGTTAAGTTGCTAATATGAGTTCTCTCAACTTCCTTTATGAAGACACTTAACGCTATGAACTTTCCTCTTAGCACAGCTTTCATTGTGTCCCGTAAGTTTGGGTATGCTGTGTCTTCATTTTCATTAAATTCTAGAAAGTCTTTAATTTCTCTATTTCCTCCCTGACCTAGTGATCTTTAAGTAGAGAGTTGTTTTCATGAGTCGGTAGGCATTCTATTGTTTCTGTTGTTATTGAAGTCTAGCTTTAATCCATGATGGTATGTTAGAATACAAGGTGTTATTTCAATATTCTCTTATTTGTTGAGGCTTGCTTTGTGTCTGAGGATATGGTTAATTTTGGAGAAGGTTCCATGAGGTGCTGAGAAGTAGGTATATTCTTTTGTGTTTGGATAGTATGTTCTGTAGTTATCTTTTAGGTCCAATTGATTCATAATGTCGGTTAGTTTCATTATTTCTCTGTTTAATTTCCATCTCAGTGATCTGTCCATTGATTAAAAAGGTGTGTTGAAGAATCCTACTTATTAATGTGTGTGGTGAAATGTGTGATTTAAGCTTTAGTAATATTTCTTTTACAAATATAGGTGCACTTGTGTTTGGGGCATATATGTTCAGAACTTGGTCAGTTTTTCCTTTGATGAGTGTGAAGTGCCCTTCCCCATCTCTTTCGATTAATTTTGAGTAATATTTTATTAAATATTAGAATAGCTTCTCCAATTTGTTTCTTGTTCCTGTTTGCTTGGCAAACCTTTTTTCAGGCCCTTTATTCTGAGGTAATGTCTATCATTATTGCTGAGGTGTATTTCTTGTATGCAACAGAGTGATGGGTCCTGTTTACACATTCACTCTGTTAGTTTGTGCCTTTTTATTGGGGAGTTGAGGCCTTTGATATTGAGAGATATTAATAACCAGTTATTGTTACTTCCTGTTATTCTGATATTGATGGTGGGAGAGTGTGTGTCCATGCTTCTTTTGGTTTTGTAGCTGTGGGGATATTTGTTTCCTGTGCTTTCCTGTGTGAGTATCCTTGGGTTGGAGTTTTCCTTCTAGTATCTTCTGTAGGGCTAGGTTTGTGGCTAGATACTGCTTAAACTTGGTTTTGTCATTGAATGTCTTGTTTTCTTCATCGATGGTGATTTTTGCTGGGTATACTAGTCTGGGTTGACATCTGTGCTCTCTTAATGTCTGCATGACATCTTCCTAGGCCCTTCTGGCTTTCACAATCTCTGTTGAGAAGTCGGGTGTAATTCTTATAGGTTTGCCTTTATATATAATTGGCCTTTTCCCTGAAACTTATGATATTCTTTCTTTGTTGTGTGCATTTGGTGTTTTGATTATTATGTGTTGGGAGGATTTTCTTTTCTGGTCCAATCTATTTGCTATTCTATAGGCTTCTTGTATGTTTATAGGTATTTCTTTCTTTAGGTTGAGGAAGTTTTCCTCTTTTGGTTGAAGAAGTATTGTTGAAAATGTTTTCTGGGCCTTGGAGTTTGGAGTCTCCTTCTATTCCTTTTATTCTTAGGTTTGGTCTTTTCATATTGACCCAGATTTCTTGGATGTTATATGGCAGGAACTTTTTTGACTTAACATTTTCTTTGACTGATATATCAATTTCTTCAATTGTATCTTCTACACCTGAGATTCTCTCTTCCATCTCCTGTGTTCTGTTATTGATGCTTGTGTCTGTAGTTCCTGTTCTCTTCTCTGGGCTTTCCATCTCTAGGGACACTCCAGTTTGTGTCTTCTTTACTGCTTCTATTTACATTTTTTTTAGATCCTGTACAGTTTTATTCATTTCCTTCTCCCATTTGGTTGTATTTTCTTGTTTTCCTTTAAGGAATTTACTCAGTTCCTTCACTCATTTCAGGTATTTTCCCATGTTCCTTTAAGGGATTTATTAATTTCCTTCACCTCTTTAGTTGTGTTTTCCTGCAGTTCTTTAAGTTATTTATTTACTTCCTTTAAGACCTTTATCATTTTTCAAAATCTCAGATTTAAGATAATTTTCTTGTGCTTCTGGTGAGATAAGATCCTCCGGGCTTGCTGTGATAGGATAGCTGGATTTTAGTGGTGTCATATAGCCTTGTTTTTTTTCTTGCTGGTGTTCTTGCACTGACCTCTAGCCATTTGGTTGTCTCTGTTATTAGCTGGCCTGGTGGTCTCTAATGGAATTAGGTCTCTGATGGAGTTAGGTGGATGACCTCAGCCCTCTTGTTTTTCTGCTGCTCAGGGCAGCAGAAATGGCTCAGGGCAGGGAACTGGGGTATGGGACATGAAGAGGAAGTGGAACACAAAGGGTCCTGGCAGGCCTGGCCACTGTTGCTGGCAGGCTGTGGCAGGCCAGTAGATGGGAGAGGGGTCTCTTCCCTGTTGCTTCCTGATCTGTGCTAGGCTTGGGGGCAGTAGATCTGAGTGGGTCCAGGAAAAGACATAGACCAGGGAACTGTTGCAAGTAGATCCACACTTATCACCCTGCACAAAACTAATGTCCAAGTGGATCAAAGACCTCAACATAAAATGAGACACAGTAAACCTGTTAGAAGAAAAAGTGAGGAAGAGCCTTGAACTCAATGGCACAGGAGGCAACTTCCTGAACTGAATACCAACAGACCAACAAACAATAAATGGGACCTCATGAAACTGAAAAGCTTCTGAAAAGCAAAGGACACTGTCATGAGAACAAAATGGCAGCCTACAGATTGGGAAAGAATCTTCACCAGCTCTATATCTGACAGAGGGCTAATATCCATAATATGTAAAGAACTCAAGAAGTTAAACAGCAACAAATCAAGCAATCCAATTAAAAAACGGGGTACAGAGCTAAACAGAATTCTCAACAGAGGAATATCAAATGGCAGAAAAACCATTTAAAGAAATGGTCAACATCCTTAGCTATCAGGGAAATGCAAATCAAAAAAATACTGAAAGTTCACCTTACACCCACCAGAATGACGAAGATCAAACACTCAAGTGACAACACATGCAGGAGAGGATGCGGATAAAAGGCACCGCTTCTCCGTTGATGGTGGGAATGTAAACGTGTACAACCATTTTGGAAATCAATCTGATGCTTTCTCAAACAATTAGCACTTAGTGCTACCTCTAGATCCAGCTCTACCACTCCTAGGCATATATCCAAAAGATGCTAAAGTATACAACAAGGGTATTTGCTCCACCATGTTTTTAGCAGCTGTATTTGTAATAGCCAGAAACTGGAAATAACCCAGATATTGAGGAATGGATACAGAAATTGTGGTACATTTACACAATGGAATACTATTCAGCAATTAAAAGCAAGGAAATTACGAAATTTGCAGGCAAATGGTGGGAACCAGAAAATATCATCCTGAGTGAGGTGTCTCAGAAGCAGAAAGACACACATGATATATACTCATGTATAAGTGAATATTAGACATATAATATAGGCTAATCATCCTAAAATCTGTACACCTAAATAAGCTAAGCAAGAAGGAGGACCCTGGATAAGAGGATTAATCATCATTCAGAGAAGGATATGTGTGGACATTGGAAGAGGGAGACAACAGGGAACAGGACAGGAGCCTACCACAGAGGGCCTCTGAAAGACTCTACCCTGCAGGGTATCAAAGCAGAGGCCAAACTTTGGGCAGAGTGCAGGGAATCTTATGAAAGAAAGGGGAGATAGAAAGACCCGGAGGGGACAGGAGATCCACAAGGAGAGAAAAAACAAATCTGGGCACAGGGATCTTTTTTGAGACTGATACTCCAACCAAGGACCATTAATGGAGATAACCCAGAATCACCTGCACAGACGTAGCCCCATGGCAGCTCAGTGTCCAAGTGGGTTTCCTATCTGGAGCAAGGACTATCTCTGATATGAACTCATTGGCCTGTTATTTGATCACCCCTCCTAAGGGAGGTGGGTTTCAGCCTTACCAGGCCACAGAGGAAGACAATGCAGCTACTCCTGATGATACCTGGTAGACTAGGATCAGATGGAAGGACAGGAGGACCACCCCTATCAATGGGCTGTGGGAGGGGTATGGGTGGAGATGAGGGAGGGAGGATGGGTTTGGGAGGGAATAAGAGTGGGGGCTACAGTTGGGATACAAAGTGAATAAATTGTTATTAATAAAAAAGTAAATAAATTTTAAAAATACTCAATGCTAAGACTGCTAAAGCTGGATATTGTGGAAAGCTTAGCAAAAATTGCTTATTTTTTGTAAATAGTTTTACTGAATCAGTCCATTTTATTTAGACAAAAAGGGGGATTTAGAAATAATATAGGAACAATCGAAAAAGGATATATTATTAAATCTACTCTTATAGATCTTTGTATATTGATACAAAATTAAGGTTATAATTTATTTACAGTATACTATGTAGCAACTCTTTTTAGATGTTGCACCATGTTATTCTTAATAATGCAATGTGGATTTCTAGGCCTTTTGAAAGCTATTATCATAAACTGTTTAGGATATTTAAGAAATGCAAACGAATAGTGAATCAAAATTGTAGTTTTTTTTTTCAGGTACTAGTTTAGTCAAAGATTGATGGTTTCAGTCAATATATAGCTACAAATAAGTAAGTCAGATATACTAGAGATAGATAGATGGTCCTCAAAAACCTCAGAAATCTATAGAATATGACATTTAGAGATATTTTATTAATTTGAGAATTTTTTGACAATGATACACGTCAGCTCCTGGCAGCACCTATTTTTGACTTCAAAGAAGATGATGAGCATCAAAAAATTCTCCTTTAGGAGATGTCTTCATGACAAGCTAGCCACTGGGCAAGGAATGCTCTTGCTTCTACTGCAGACAGAACGCTGGACAAACTGGATGCAGGACAGTCGACTGCTGAGATTTGCAAGACTAGGGTAGGCAAGTCCTTCATAATATCTGCTTCACAGGAAAGTCTGTCAGATATTCTGAACCAGAAGGCCGAAGATGATGCTCCAACATCATAGAGATATCTTGGGTGACTGTTCAAGTAGCCAGCAGTCTGTATCATTTCTGTAGTTTTGGAAACTGCTTGCTCTATACTTCCTGTTTATTCAGATAATATTAATCCTTCTCAGGTCTCTGATGGGGTTGAAGACTAAATAGTTATAATCTTAAAATTACAAGGAAATCTTTAGGATTCAAGAAGGTGTTTTAGGAATAAAAAGATGATTTTTTATTGGTAATGCAAGTTTTGATACAAAGTACAAAGATACAGAACTTTGGACTCACTAAAATAGGTTAGATAGAATACTTTCTTCAAGGTTGCTAATTGCATATGGACTAGACATTGTGAATATATTGTTTACCTGATAGTATAGAGTTTATTGATGTCAGAGAAAAAAATCTTTTATTTAGACCAAAAGAGGAAATGTGTAGGATATTTGATCCTATTGTGAACCCCCAAATTGTGAACTGTAAAACCCTGTTTCTTTGGTGTGGTTGAGCCCTATCACACACCTTTATTCCAAGAGCTTTCTATACACAGGATTTAATAAAGTTAATCCTAGGTCAAGAGACAGAGCAAGAAACTAGTTGGCAGAGATTAAAGAGTCGGAGGGACTTTGAGTTGATAGGTATTTAAGACAGCATGGAAAAGAAGAAAGAGCTTTTAGCTCAAGCTCTGGCTTTAGCTTAGGCTTCAGTTCCTCAGCTTCCTGGCTTTTTGGGCCTTTTCCTTTTAGGCTATCAGTTGATCCCATGAGCCTTTTGGTTTTTTCCATCTGGATGTGAGCTCAGAAGGAAGGTCAGCTGGGTTCTTTCTCTGCCTCTCTGAGCTAGCAGGTTTTCACCCCAGCATCTGGCTCCTGAGTCTTTACTGGTAAAATAGAATGGTTGGGATTTTCCTTCTTTCAAACAACAGTCCTCTGCCCAACAGTTAAGGCTGAGAGCATCTCTGAGACTTTCTTAACCTTTTCCATTATTTCATAGTTTTCAGAGTCTTGTACCCAACCCCTCACTTAAGTACACAGTGCCAATGGGGTTATTACAATGCTTTCTGACATTTTGCAGAAGAAAATAAAATCCATGCTGCAGAGCTTTGCCTGAGTTTATTGAATTCATCTGATCTTAGGTAAAGTAGGGACCAAAACGCATATGTTTGGATTCATGTTCCAAATTACTTTCATGTGCAAGTATGCATGTACAAATTTGTTTCATGGAGTTTTTCTACACTTTTTTTTTCACTATAGCAAAGTGTTGGGTACCGAAAGAAGTGTCTTTCGACATGACTACCGAATGCATCAGTCATGTGTACTAACTAGTAAATGTGTACCAAATTGCCTACTAAGCCTGAGATATATGTGGTCAACACCTTCAAGAATAGAGGCCCACAAAGGTCTATTGCGAAAGCACAATAAAGCACCTTAAGGCAGAGATAAGTGGTCATGAGATCCAGGTTGGTAGCAGGGCATCTCAAACAGGTAGCATGGATGTCTTCAGATCAAGGCAGGGCTTTTACCTTCAGTTTGTTCTTCCTCCAGGTAATCTCATGGCTCAGTTCCTCGATTGTTTCTATCACTTGCTCAACGGCCCCCTCATGGAGGCCTTCCCTAACCACTGTGAAAATCCCCTTCACCTCATTTTCATTTGCCTCATGACCTTTGTTGCTGCTGTTGTATAACATCTCTGTTTATTTCTGCCCTTCCTTCTCTCCACTAGAGTATGCACCTTTGAGAAGGACTTTCTGATGTGTTTATCACTCTATCCTTAGCGACTAAATAAACATTGGTACATTCCAGAACCTTGATAAATACTGAGTGAATTAGTGAAGCAGTGAATCACTGACAGGAACTCTAGCTCCAACAGGGAAGGTTCCTTACCTGAGCCTAGGGAGCATCTCAGCAAAGTGGGACAGAGGTGGGAAGGCTCCCAGAGCAAGCTCAACTGCGAGGCCTCTGTCCCATTTCTCTACTCCATGCTGTGCTCATTAAATCTCCAAGTAACATGGGACTCATAAAGCAGAAAACAAGGGGAAGAGAGATGGATTCTCAGTGGAGATAGGACATCACACCCCTCCCCCTGCCTCATTCCTACTTCTTGTCCTATCCCAAGAAGCCCCTTAGAAAAAAAGCCATTGCGTGCTCTCCCAGACACTGCTCTCAGAATACTCAGATGCACAATCAACCAATTGTTAAGTCCTCGACAATACCTCATCAGCGAGCACAGCACTATAATTAAAAGTAAATCCAGCTCAAGCTCTTTAAAATAGGATCTAATTTAATTGGTGCGTTTAATCTATCACTGTCACTCCAAGCCAACCGGGGGAGAATCTCATCGCAGCAGTAGGTGACAGGAAGACTTAAGCGGCCCCTCTGCAGGGTATCCCTGTCGCCCCAGGCCTTGTGAACAGCTGGGAAAGGACAGGCTTCAGTAATTGTGGAAAAGGGAAAGCCCACAGAAACTGGGGACTACATCTGAGCCCAGTGGAACTTAAGTGTGTGTGTGTATGGGGGGGGGGAGCTCTGCTCAGACTTTCAACCATGCTTCCAGTAGGAAGTAGGTGTTTTAGGCAGAGACCTTCCCTTGCCACCTGCTTCACCTCAAAAAAAAATATTAGAACACCACACAGAACTAAGAATTAAACTTCTATTCATGAGTCTGGCATTACTGGATGAAAAGCTTTGTGCCAGACAGAGTCATCATGTGTCTCTGTTTTATCTCAACATCAGCTTAGGACCCAACTCAGAAACAAAATCCCATCTTTTAAGAGTAAGATAACAGAAAACATGTATTAGTCAGGCAGTATCAAATTTTGTGGTTTAGGAATAGTGGCTTAAAATCATTTAACAACAAGTTCGAATCCTGGATAACATATTTACTAATGTGTCAATTTGAGGAGGTTTTCAAACACCCCCACGCAAGGGAAAATCTGCTGTCATTATTGGAAAGAGAGGAACGCATTAGGTACTTCATAGTTTTATGGTATTTCAAGTACCACACCTGGGGCCATTAGGAGCTCTGAGTGATTTGTTCATACCCTTGTACTAACCCTACAAATTAACTGCAATCAGTCAGTTTTCATCTCGCACCCTTCTGATGGACCCTGCTCTAGAGCCAGAGGCATCTTTATCCTTTGGAAGACAGGGGGTGGTAAGACAAAGTCTCACAGAGGTGTGTGTGTGTGTGTGTGTGTGTGTGCATGTTTGTATGGATGTATGCATATGTACATGTGGGCGAGTGTGTGTGTAGAAGCCAAAGGCCCAGTGTCTTCCTCAGTCACTTTCTACTTTATTGGTTTTTGAGGCAAGTCTTTCAGTGAACCTGGCTAGTCTGGATGGCAAGTGAGATCCATAGGATCTCTTCTGTTCGCTCTCTCCAGCACTGGGGTTACAGATGCATACTGTTCATGCTTGGCTTTTTACATGTGTGTTCGGCATCCATGCTGAGGTTTTCATGCTTGTATGGCAAGCACTTTACTGACTGAGCCATCTCCCTAGCTCCTTAAGTTTCAGGATTGACACTGAGGCATGTGTTATATTCCACCAGTGTCTCTGAGAGGTCTCACACTAGACTGTACTCATAGCAATAACAGGTTCCACTGATTTTCTTCCCTTTTGAACAATTCAATTCCCATTCTGCCTTCTAGAACATCCCCAAACTGATGATGCACTACAATCTTGGGTCTTTTTTTCAGGGTGGAGAGAGGGAATCAAATGCATGTGTTTATTTGAGTCTGGTGTTTCTTAATATTCTGTCACCATGGTCATTTCCAGGAATCCAAAGTTTAATAGTGAATCCATAGGCCAACATTTTGCATCTATTTTTAAGATTCCCTCAAGACCATTGAAGAAGGACTCCTCTCCATAGAGTGAGTCCTGTGTCTACCCTACACTCTACAACATCTTGGAGGACTGTTCTGTTAGTTACCTAAACTGTGTGGATGTCAGCTCTAACCTGTGGCTCCATACAAAGATTGATCTAAGAAGAAAAGACTGTATCCCCTCCATGTGAGTGTTGGAAAGTATTGTAAACTGAGGAATACTTCCCCCTCCCCCAAAATATAGCATCATATTGAATTCCTTAAATTGTGGTCTTATTTTGAATCAAGGACTTTTTAGATGATCAAGTTAAATCCTGTAGTGTGGACCCTACACTAACATGACTGGTATTCTTAGAGGAGATTTAGAATTGGGGATATAGCTTAGCGGGTGAAGTATTTGCCTTGTTTCTGAGGTTTTTTTTTAATTATTTCTCTGATAAACCACCATGACCAAGGCAAATTATAAGGATTTGGGGCTTATAGTCGTAAGAGGGTTAGAGTCTCATATGTCAGGGAGCAGGGCACCTGGCAGGCAGGCATGGTGTTGAAAGCAGTAGCTGAGAGAGTACATCTTGATCTACAAGTGTAAGACAGAGAGTGCTAACGGAGAATTGTGTGGGATTTTTGGAACTTCAAAACCTGTCCTCAGTGACATGCCTTCTCTAACAAGGCCACTCCTTCAAATCCTTCCCAAAGAGTACTGTCAACCTGGGACTAAGCTTTCAAATATATGAGTCCATAGGGGCCATTCTCATTTCAAATCACCACACTTTGCAAACATAAGTATATGGATTTGATCCCAGAACCCACACATAAAAATCTGGGTATGGTGGTACATGCTTGTAAACCCAGCATGAGTAGGCAGAGACAGCAATATCCCTAGAGATCTCCTGCCTGCCTGTTTAGCCTATCTCCTGCCTGACTGTCCAGGCCAGTCAGAGAACCTGTCATAGAAAATTAGATGGTTGGTGCCAGAAGAATGTTTATTGTAGTTATCATTTGGCCCCCCCCCACACACACAAACACACACACACACACACACACACACACACACACCCCTGCATATACATGAGCATGAAGAAACCCAGAAGATTGGTGGGTGTGAAGTCAGACACCAATTGCATTCACATAACAAATTGTGCTATCAGGAGCCAAAGAACTATCAGAAGCCAAGAAAGAGGTTTGGAATGATTGTCTATATTGCCTCCAGAAGCTACACAACCTTGTCAACACCTTGATTTGGGGCTCTTGGCCTTCACGACCATGTAGCCATTGACGAACTTTTGCTTCAGCCACTCAGTTAGAGATCTATCTTTATGTAATGCTTATACATGGCAGGAAGTACTGTGAGTATACAAGAGAAACATTTCTATGAAGCTAATCCTAGAGACTCTTGGATATAATCAGGCCTTGGCATAAGCAGGTAAGGCGAGACCTTCTTCTAGTATCCACAGGCATGAGACAGAGAGAGCTAATGGTGAATGGAATGGCTTTTGAAACTTCTCACTAGTATCTATAGTAAAAGAAAGAAACACTCCTTTTTAGCCTTTGTCCCCACAGGTGTTCTTTTTGACCTCCCCTCCTGTGGTTCTGTGTCTACCAGCATCCTACATGGCCCCATGAAGACCTATGCCCCTGCTCTCTCCACAAGACCCTTTTACCCGAAGAATCATTTAGGCTTTGCTTCTGCTTTCCACGAATTGCCTATTCAATGTTGAAGGTAAAGGCTGGTGACCCCTTGATATGTGTTGATTAGAGTATTACAATTTGGATATCCATGTTGAGATTTGAATCCCAATATGAAGATATTGGGATAATTAAGACGTGACAGCCATTCTGGCTTAATTGGTTATTGCAAGAGCCAGTTACCATATACCAAGGCTGTCCTTCCTGTATTTAAAAAATATTTATTTTTTTTATAACTGTGTATGTGTACATGTCTCTGTGTGGGTATGTGAACTTTAGTGCCCGATGTCTGAGGAGGTCAGAAGATGGCTTTAGATCACTAGTCACTAGACTTATGGCTAGTTACCTGGAGGTTGTGGGTCACCTGATGTGAGTATTGTGGACCAAACTTTGATATATTGCAAGAACAATACATATTCTGAACTGCTAAGCCGTCTCTCCAGCTTCCTGTCCATGTTTTATCTCATCTGCACACACCTTGTGGCCCTTCCATTCACTGCCATGTCATCATATAGCATGAGGCCCTTTCCAGGTACAGTCACTCAGTCTTAGACTTCCAGCCTCCACAATTGTGAAGTAAATAAACAACTTCTTCTTCTCCTCCTCCTCTTTTTCCTCCCCTCCTCCTTCTCTTTCCCTTTCTTCTCCTCCTTTCCCCTCCTCCTTTTCCCTCTCCTTCTCCTCCATTACCCACCTCAGATATTTCATTATAGCAACAGAAAAGGAACCAAGAAACCCACTCAAAAAGGTATGCTTATTAGAACTAGACAAATACCCAAGAAAGTATTCTCCAATAGTATTTAAGCACGATTTCAGATTACTTCCCAACTTCATCAGACAAGGCCTCAGGCTTTTCCAACTCCATGGCCTGAACACAGAATTCACCTGCTGTCACCTCTGGCCTTGCCAATTGCAACAGCTCTGTCCCTCCTAGGCTTTTGTGTTTCTCTGCTGCACTCTTGAGCTCCAAAGAGCCCAGCCTTTGTGGTATATATCAACTGGGAAGCCTTGCCATCTGGCTTCTCAGTAACTTTGACCAATTGAGAATTGCTAATAAGGAGTTGAGAGAGTGGAAAGAGAGAAAGGTAAGGGTGTTTGTTCCAGTATAGGTTGAGGTTGCTTATGACTGCTTTCCTCTCTACCTAAGGCCCCAGGTCCTGTTGAGTCGTCCTGTCTTCAAGCCACGAGGCTCTCTGATGTCTGGGAACTCTTCCACTCCTTTTGAGAATGCCATCTGTTTCTTGACCAGAGATAAACTGGCATATCTCCTAATCATCATCCTTGGGCTCCAATTTTACTATTTACCATTCAGCTCACCCTGCAAGCTATGCTGAGTGAGCTTTCCAAAGCTCAGAACATGTCATTGTTTAGACACAGGTAGGCCCCCCAGTTGCCTCCTGGAAGCTGAGATCGAAATACTTTTGGAGGTGGGACTCACTCTTGCACATTCTACCTGTACTTAACATTCTGTGCAATCTTCCACTGCTCCCTTGAAAAGAGCCAATTCTTTGGCTACATCCGACAGTCTGTACTTTACTACACATGACTTACATGCTCAGAGATTACTGTCCGTGTTCTCTAAAACTCATTGATCCTTTTCCTGTGCACAAGAAATATATATTACTTGAGGATCAACCAACTCTTTGGCATGATTTCACTCATATCCCACCTTTCCCAGCTCAGTCTGAGTTCCATGCCCCATGCAGGCTGTAAATAACTCAGAACTGTAAGTAACTCATCTGATGGTAAGGTTCTTGGCCTGTTTGTCTTTCTTCCTGTGACATTGACTTCTCTAAGGGCACTGGGCACTGTGACTAAGTCATCTCTCCATCTGTCACAGACCCATTGGATATTCTATCTGTGTAACCTCGGTTCATATCTCCTTAGCCCACCAGAGTTAACTAAATCCCAAGTAGTGGTTCAGAAACACCACTTCCAACACACTGACAACTTCCAACCTCTTGCAGCTTCTGTGCCTCCGGGCTTTCTAGGAAATTTAGGAGCTTAGCTTCAAGCAGATAGACAAAATTCTGAAGTGCAGTGGCGTTAATACCTCTGGGGCCAAAAGAGTTATGTCCTTAGGGATGAGAGTCAGTAAATTGATGCCCCAGGCTTTCAGTCTTCTGTTGAGAGGATCCCCAGCATGTTCTACATGGTGCCTTCGAGTGTCCTTAGGGAGATTCTGCCCCAGTTGGCCAGAGCAGTAACCTGCTTGTTAATGTATCTGCCATTGATTTTTCTTCCTTTCCTGAATCACTTTCCTCAATTCCTTGTGTGTGCTTCCTAGGTATTCTTAATCAACTATCCAGGTCTTAGACCTTGTCTGTAGAACTTGTTTATAAGGTAGCCAAACTAAGACAGTGTCCTCAGCACCTATACCATACCTGCTACATAGTAAGTGTCCCATAAATGAAATAGTAATGAGTTACTACGGTGGGGGAGGCATAAGGCCTGTTGATCCAATTGAGCTATATGGGAATTTTACTGGTAGTCAGTAACTGTGCTGTTTTGAACAACATGTGCCCATCCAACCCAGAAGTTGCCATTCCCATTTATCCTTGTTACCTGAACCTTCTTCATAGTATGCTGCCTCCTGGGGAGACTAGTGCAGACAGGCACTTTTGATTATGTATGCAAATGAAGGTCTGGCCCCACAGTTTACTGGAGAGCCACATAGCTCAGCTAATCCACCCTGGAGAAAGACTCTTACAAAGAATACTAAGGAGCATTCATGTGTAAAAAAATAAAACACACGTGAAATATTTCTAAATAATAGATATCAAATTGTACTTTCCTCTTGGCTTTCTCACAAGTCAACAGCCTCCAAATAACCCTAAAATGATGTTCTCCAGGTTTCTGGCCTGGATTTAGATCAAACATAACCCTCATTAGGATGAATTTCATAGAATATCTATTCCTGGAGGTCAATCCCAAGAGGATGACACAAGGGCAAACTGGTAGGATCTAGCCCTTATCTACTGTCAAGGAGAGCATATCTAGGCATGGTCCAGAGAAGCCAAAGGGACTTGCTAACACTACCAAAAAACTTGGAAATAATGAATAAGGCACCAGGATGGCACTTTGAGCAAAAAGAACAGCATGCATGTCATCATAGGGAGGTGAAGGAGCTACAGTTTACCTAGTTGCTGTGGAAAGTGTGTATGGTGAGGGGAAATAAAAGTGGGAAACAAAGGCTCAATACCAAAAGATCCTGTCTGTGTATAATGCAAAGAACAGTCCACAAAAGATAAAGAAACCTGCACATGGGTCAAGAGTACGATGATAAGAGTTCTGCAACCACCTGAAGTTGCAAGAGTGTGAGAAGGTGGCATGTGAATGCAACCAATAGAGATGGATTGAGGTGGTGGTGGCATTTGGAGGAAGTCAAATGCAAAGAGGGCTGGGGAGTAATAGTGTTAACCAGGTGGAAAATGGGACTCTTCAGTGAGTTGTATCTAGGGGAGAGGAACTAAATAGACTGTTTTGATGGTCACGGTGATAGGCTGGACTGATGAGCTGGGTTTTACTTTTCTGAATTTTTTTTTTTTTGTAGTTCTGATGAGGTTCTCCAAATGAAGGTATGTTGGAGCCAGTGAAATGACTGGTTTAGCTGGAGGTGGAAGGGGAGCAGGCTGTGGATGTAGCTCAGTTGGTAGAGGGTTTGTCTAATATGCATGAAGCCCTGGGTTTGCCCGCCAGCAGCACATACACTAGGTATAATCCACACACCTAGAATCCTGGCATTTAGGAGGTAGAATCATGGGGATATAAAGAGTTCAAGTTCAATCTCAGCTACGTAGCTAGATTGAAGCTAGCCTGGGCTACAGGATACACCGATTCAAACAATGAAAAACAACAAAAAGAAGAGGAGAGAGCAACACACATATGGTTATGGAAGCCATGGACCCATATGAGCTCACTAGGGAAAACAACAGGGGGAGAAACAAGGGAAGCTGATGAACAAAACCCAAGAAAAACAAACACTGAAGGAGCAGAAAGCCAAGAAAGGATCATGAGGAAAGACAAAAAGAGTTAAGAGGAAAGCAGGAAAAGCAAAAAGGGATGTCATGGGAGCAAGAAGTTTCTTAAATTTGACAACAGTGTCAAATGAGGCAGAAAACTCTAGAAAGGGAGAACTGAAATATATTCTACAGGTCCTCCTACTGTCTCAGTGGTTGCTGGATTTGATGGCAATTGTTAGAAGGAGTGGATTTATTGATCTGTTCATGGGTCACTCAGTTCCCATGTGTCCTTTTCTTTGAATTCAGTTCATTCAGCTGAACAAGAAAAACAAACTTTCTACAGTGGATATCATTAATATCTATTCTTTTTTTTGATAGATAGCAGAGGAAATAATTTGAATAATGTTGCTTTCTGTCTGTGGTCATTGGATTGGTCATGAATGTCATTTTTCAAGTTAAGACTGGTGGTCTCCTTTCAAGTCAGCCATTTCTTTATCCCTATTCACTGTATATATAAAATAAATATCTCGTGGGTTAAAGAGAAATTGAAAAGAGGTGTGCAGTAGGAAAACCAGAAGGAAACAGTATTTAGAAGGCCTCTTTGAGGAAGAATCACTTTCTACATGATGCAATAACAGAAAATACAAGAAACAATAAAGCAGTTCACTTTAGTTTTTCACATTAACACACACATGTGTGAACGTGTATGTGCATGTGTGTGTGTGTGTGTGTGTGTGTCTAGGTTCATGAATGTGAAAGCCAGAGGGAAGTATTGGGTGTCTTCCTTGATTGCTCTCTACCTTGTTTTTTGAAACAGAGTTTCTTTGAACCCAGAGCTCTCAATTTGGAGAGATTGGGTGGCCAGTGAGCCCTGTCGTATCCTCTGTTCTCTGCTTCCTAATTACTGGGCCTACTGGTTTGCCCTAGTTTCCTCTGTGACTTCTGGGAATTTGATCTCAGATCCTCATTCGTAGGTATCAAGCAATTTAATGATGATGCTATCTCCCTATCTCTGATCAATAAGTTGAACTTTGTAGCTTTCTGTAGTTCAAAATATTTGCATGCATATATGATGTATATAACACAATTTTTATAAATGCTCACAGTGAATTTCTTTCTCCTATAGAGGTTAGCAAACTGAGAAAAGCAAAAGTAGTTGGTGGTTAATATTTCAATGGTCAAAGAGCAAGAACAGATAATTCACCAAAGAGAAAACACAACTAGTTCACAAACACTCAGAAGAATGTTATGCCTCATTAGTAAGAAAATAATTGCAAATTAAAATATGAGGTGCCATTTCTCCCAATAAAATCACCTAAAAACTTACCTAGTGTTGCTGAAGGCGTGGTGAAATTATTGCTTACAACAATGTCAATTAATACAGCTATGTTAGGAAAGCACTTGGTAAATACAAATTAAGATCCATAAAAATGTTCATATGGCTAGACTCAGCAACTCCACTTCTATCCAAAGAAATCTATCTAAAGGCACAATCATAAATCTGGCAAACACTGTATGCATGACAATGTCATAGCAGCAGCATGGCAAATACCCAACTCTAAACTTTCAGCTACAAGGGACTGATAGAATAAATTGTGGCACATTTACCAGATGAAACCTTATGAATCTTTTCAACATAATTATTGGGAAGAGTGGATAGCAACAGGGAAGGGGAAAGCTGTATAATGCTAACTGGAAAGGGGAGGAAAATTTGCTCAAAGCAGTATGTGATAATTACATAGATAGATTCATATTCACAAACACGCACAAATTGAAACACGAAAAGAGGCAAGAAAAAAACATCCAAGCACGATGACGTGATGCTGCTCTGGGGTGATTTGTCTTCTTTTTCCAAAATTTTTTCATGCTGCACTGATAATAAACATGGATTTAAAGAACTGAACAATCTTGGGTTCAGAATATCATATTATCACTTACTGTGTGAACTTATAATCTGGTCTTTAAGCTTCCCGTGATAGAGAAGATACCTATCTCGGAAATATTATAAGGAATATAGGGGAAAGTGTGAGAAGACTTATTGTTGTTGTGACAAAGCATAGTAAGCTCTCAATAAACGAGCACTTCTGTGACTGTAATTACTCACATTAGTATAAAGATCCTACTTTCAGATAGTCACTGAGTCTCATGGTGCCCAAAGAATGCTCTCAACCAAAGTGATGCTGCCTTTCACTTCTTGTTCTCTCTTCTTCAGTCAACCACCAGCAAATATCAGCAGAGTTAATTTTAATGGGGGAAATGATTGCTTTTCTTAATGAATGTGAAAGTCCTCCTTTTTCAAGTTTGTTCTGCTTTGTCACCCAGGCAAGATATGCCAGGTGATAAAACTGTGGGAGATTTCACATGGAAACAACTCTCCACATTTTATACATTGAGATGTGAAATTCCAGAGGCACCAAGGTGCCCTGAGTCACTTAAAAGCTCAGTGTTTCTTGATACCTCAGCTCTCGGTCACTGTTTGATTGCTTTCCACACTCATACTAGCCTTTTCCTCTCTGTAGAAAGATTAGAGGACTCAAGTAAAGCTGTATGTGTGTGTGTGTGCTTCTGTGTTTCTTTGTGTGTCCTGGAGTGTATGTGTTTGTTCATCCATCTGTCTGTCTGAACACACACAGATGCTGAGTAGGTGAAAAGCTTTATGGGAATTGCCAATTATGATGCAGGTAAAGCCAGAACTCTAAGAGGTAGTCAAGGACCATCTTTTCTCCAGTCAGGTTCTGTGTGAGTGAATGGCTGTGAGCTCTGGAACATTGTTTCCTAGCCATCTGTATCTTTTCTAGTCTTTTCATCTAAACTGTGTCCACCTAGCCCCTGGGCCCTTCCTCACTCCTCAGTGAAGGTTCTCTATTCTCTTCACTTACACAGGCTTGGACCACATCGCTAGTCATTAGCTTAGTGGCATTCGCAGTATCTTTAGTATTTGCCCACCAGACCTCCACTTCCTGTTTCTTGAGGCCCAGCTACCTTGTTGGAGAGCTCAGTATTGTGACCTGTTAGACAAAATCCCTCAGTGAGATACAATATATGTAGGAAGGATTAATTTCATTCATGATTTCAAAGGGTCCAGTCCATCATGATGGTATGGAGGGCCCAGTGTAGCAGAGTAGCTCACAACAGTTGCCAGGAAGCAGAAAAATTACTTTCATTTGCTGCCTTTCTCCTTTTTCCTCCTTAATTCCATTGATCCCTCATCCCATGGGAAAGTGCTGTCTATGTCCAGGGCAGGTCTTTTTCTTTTGGTTAATGGTCTTCGAAAACACCCTCCTTCACAGACACCCCCAGAAGTATACTTTACTGATCTCATAGGGACTTTCCTATCCAATTAGCTTGACATTGAGGACTAATCATCACAGTGTACAAGAAAGGAAACTCAAGCCACCTCAGCAGGATAATTGTTCAGCAGTGGCCATCACTAACCCTTTGTAGAATGCTCCCTGTATCCACATCTCACATAGCTTCCGGCCATGTTCCTGTTCTTGAAGTGTCTGCTGCTGAACTGTCTTTCTTTCCCAAGCCTACAGCCCATAACAACCCTTTCAGTCTTGATAGGTGTCTTGTCTCCTGACTCACAGGTAAAACGGGGGCAAGCTAATACACAAATTCTCCAGATTGCATCTTCCCTTTGAGGGTTACATTTTTCCCATTTTCCATCCTTTTCCGAAGAAGAGTATCCCCAGTTCTTGAAAAGAACATATTTTTTCCATATTTAAGTTAGCTCTTCCCTTTCTCGCACTGTTAGTCATCTGCAGCTAATGTGCCTAAACAATTTCCTCTACAAACCACAGCTCCAATAGTTTAATCTATTGAAGACCAAGAACAACTCTAAACGTTTGCTGGATAGCTCCTTTCATTGTAGAATTGGGGAAACTGAGAAATAAGCAACTTACTCAAAGTCACTTAGTAGGCTCCCTCCACTCTTCCTGCTCCCACCGTCCCTCCCTGTTTCCCCTATCTCCCCTCCCCTACTCCTCAGAGGAGAGAGTATCCTTCAACCCCAGCACATTAAGTCACATCAGTGCTGAGCACATCCTCTTTCCCTGTATCCTGGCAAGGGAGTCTCACTAGGGGAAAGTGATCTGAAATGCAGGCAACAGAGGAGGGACTTAATCCCAGAACTGCTGGCACCACAGCCTGTTGTTTTAGTAAATGTGTGATGCTCTCCCTCTTGGTTTTCTCAGGGAACTTGTTCCATCAATTATTTCTTTCCTTAATCTCTTCTATCAAATCTTCTCTACACACTGAAACTATCATTCCAAAAAAAAATGTTTCCTATTCTCCTTCTTCCATGCATTCTGTGTCTTTATAATACCAACCTAACCCCAAAAAACACGCAAGTGGGTTTTCTCTATTTCCCTGTTATTTTTAATCTGCAGCTTCTTAGTAGGATTGCTCCCACCCCCGCTGCAGTATCCCTAAAGCCTGAAGACTTTGTAGTAGATTAGGCAACCACAGGATCCCTATCCTACCTGCTCTTCTGATCTCTTGAAACTGACAATTCTTTTATCAGGATGCAACTTATATCCTCTGCTCTTCAACAGCAGACATGTTAATATGTGACTTCCAAGGCTATTTCATTAAAAGATGATGCAGCGTCTACATTCTGAGATACTAACTTTTAGAACTGAGCCACGATGCATTGAGAAAGTCCAGTAGCCACATAGAGAGCCCACAGGTAGGTACCTGTCTCCACAAATGTCTCAGCCAAGTAGTTATATCAACAGACAAGAGAGTGAGAATGTTTCTGGGTGATTCTGAACCCATAATTTTAAGCCTTCTGTTGAGACCCTGATATGTGTAGAGTAGACACAAACTACCTTTGATATGCCTTGTTCTAAACAATGAGATACATTGAAATAATTAATGTTTGTTCATTTTCTTTTTTTTTCTTTGAGACAGGGTTTCTATGTTCAGTCTTGTCTGTCCTGGAACTTGCTCTGTAGACCAGGTTGACCTTGAACTCACAGCTATCTGCCTGCCTTTGCCTCCTGAGTGCTGGGATTAAAGGCATTGCCACCACTTCGAGGGCCTGATATGAGTGTTGTTTTAAAGCACTAAGATTTGGGTCAATTCATTATGCAGTAAGAATAACTGGAACAGACCCCAGCAATTAAAAAGCTAATGACATCTTGATGTGTGTCCCCACTTTGTCTTCGTCTTTAGATTTGGGACATTTATTTCTCTTCAAATCCCCTTATTAACCATTATAAGAAACTAAGGAGACACAGCTAGATATAGCATAGGATCAAGCATTATATCCCAGACTAGATAAAAAGGAACAACCTTAAGAAAACTAGGAACTGTGCATGGGTTCAGTTAGTTGACTTACTTAAGAGAATTGGATTGGTTGTCAGCATTGCATTGCTACGAATTTCCTGGTGCTAATATGTATACCATGTTTACATAAGTCATTAAAATTGTGGAAAGCAGAGTGAGGATACATGGGAATGGGTAGTTTTTAAAATTTTTCAATAAATCAAAACCAATCTCAAACTATAAACTTGAATACCAACAAGAGCAGTATATACAATATGGGGTAGTATTTATGAAGGGTCACTTCTTTTCACTTGACATCTGGGACTTCAGTGACTGTGTCCTCACTGTTTTGGATTGTCCTTTCTCAGGTTTCATTGATGAATATTCTCTGTTGCTACCACAGGTACTCATGTTATCCAGTATTCTCTTTTGTCCTTCAATGCTCTCTGCATCCCTATGTTGCTTATATTCATACCCATACATTTCAAAGGTTCTCCTTCTAAGATCTGGACTAAATATTTGCCTGTCTCCAATATTCTTGATCTGCCTGTGTGTTATTCAGGCAACCCTTAGATGGCTTCACTGTTCCTCTCCTCTGGATGTTTCATCTAATTCTAAGTCAGGTACCCATCTTAGCAGGTAGAAACCTCAGTTCCACTAATGTAAATGACTCAATTTCCTAAATAATTTTCAGATTTTGTCATTTCTTCTCTACCCTCACAGCCAGATCCCTGTCATCTCTTATCTACAATAATTCAATAGCCTTCTAACTGGTTTTTCTGCCTCTGGTCTCCTTCCTCTGTCTCAGCTTTAATGACTGGTGCCAGAGATTATTCCAAAGCGCAAATCACAATGACGGCATTTTAATAACTCTGGCTTTTGGGATGAAGTCTAACTTTCATGTCATGGGACTAAAGGTTTTTTTTCAAAGCTAGTTCCAGATGGCTTTTGGAATGAAATTTAACCTTCGTGACATGGGACAAATGGACTTTTTCAGAGCTAGTTCCAAATAACCCATTCAGCCTTATCTGTGCCAGACTGTCCACTATTTCCAACATCATACATACTAGGTGTTCATGACTACTTCCCAAATACAGGAGTGCTCCTTCACACCAGCAATCCCTCACATAGGGTGTCCTCCCCTCTGCCATGAATAACTGATATCTTCTAGATTTAGGTAAAAAAGGTTCTCTCTTTACCAGTCTTTTCCAATGCTACCAGTCAGATAGTTATTAATTATTCCTGTTCTATATCCCTAGTAAAGCATTTGTCAAATGCTATTATTTTCATATGTTAAATTGTGAATAGCGAGAGGCTATAGTCTAGGACCTACTATTGTATTTATCAATAAAGGACAAAAATAAAGAACCCAAATGATATTTAAATAGGTGAATGCATGCTAAGAAAGTGATATGTGGATGAAAGCATGGGTTAGATGGTGGGTAGGAAAGATTGGTAGATGGGAAGATGAGTGTCTAAGTTGGATTTCTATTGTTGCCATAAGCACCACGACAAAAACCAACTTGGGAAAGAAAAGGTTTATTTGGTTTATACTTCCACATTGCTATCCATCATGAAGGGAAACTAAGGCTGGGATGCATGGCAGGAATCTGGTGGTCAGAACTTTATCAGAGACAATGGAGGAATTCTGCTTACTCATTTGCTCCTCTTGACTTGCTCAGCCAGCTGGCTTATACAAAGTAGGACAACCTGCCCAGGTGCTGTACCACCCCCAGTGGGCTGAAACCTTTCACATCAATCATTAATCAAGGAAATGCTCCCACAGACTTGCCTATAGACAAACCTGATGGGATTTTCTCAGCTGAGGTTCCCTCTTCCCAGATGACTCTAGCTTGTGTTAAGTTGACAAGAAACTATCAAAGACAATGAGCATGCTAATGAGTTAGAGGATACTTAGATGGTGGGTGAGAGGGGTGGCTAGTGATCAGAGGGTAGCATGGCAATGGATATAGAATGAAAATAGAAGGCAAGTGAAAGGAGAAGATGGGTTAAGATGGGTGAATGAGGGTGACCAAGTAGGTGGCTGGATGGTAGTGACCTTTCAATATGAAATATCTCCTATAAAGGCTCATGTTTTGAAGGCTTGGTCTCCTGTTGGTAACATTATTAAGAAGTGATTGTATTATGAGATCCCTATCAAAGGACAGATTACTCTATTAATGAGTGCATAGCTGATTGGGTTATTAGGGCATGTGTCCTGATTGGAGGAAGTAGTTCACTTAGAGTATGCCTTTAAGAGGCCTATATTGTTCCTAACCCCTTCCTCTCTTCCTGATTAATTGCCACCATATGGTAAGCAAGTTTCCTACACTATGCCCTTTAACCACAATGACTGTACTTAAAAGCAGTGGAGCATCTAACAATGGGTTGAAATCTCTGAAACCATGAGCACAATTAAATCTCCCTTTAAGTTGATTTTATCAGGCAAATAGTTTGTCACTAACTAAATAGTAGATTGGTAAGGGAAGCCATTATGATTGAAATAATGATGTGCAACATATTTTATATGAAAGGTTTGTTGCAAAAAGAGACAGAGAGAGATGTGGTGGGGTAAGGGGGCGCCCCGACAGAGAGAGGTGAGAGCAAGAGAGCGAGAGAGTAAGAGTGGAAGAGAGAGAAAAAGTGGCATGTTGACCCTTTTATGGAGCAACTGAACCACTCTTGCCAGGTGTGACACCTGGCAGGGGACACATGATGACATCATAGGTTGCTAGGCAACCCAGAAGCAGGTTGCCTAAATAATAACATTCCTCCTTTTTTTCTATAATGAAAAAAAATCAGGGCCTTGGGCTGCTTCTCATGTAAGGCATGTTAAAGTAAATAAACATAGGTTCATTGGAAGCAGTGCTTGGTTGCTATGCAAGGGGATAAGAGAGAGAGAAAAAAAGTAATAGCACCAAAATGTCCAGATTACATGGTAAGGAGGAGGGGAAGTCCCTGCCCTGAAAAGTTCAGGGTAAAGGGTGGAGTTGTCATCCATGCCCAGCAGCATACAGAGACTGAGGAATGCTGGGAGAACCTGAAGCTACTTGTCTTGGGCCTGAAGCACACAATCCAAGCCTTTTGTTAATAATAAGTACATAGCAGGTGGAGCTTCTCTTTTGGCTGCCTCCTGTTGACTCTGGGGGTAATGTAGGGAGGTCAAAAGGCTAAAATGCTGGCCAAGTCCAGGAAGAACAGGCTGCTTTGATGCTGTCCAGGGTCTGTGAGAACTTCCATGGCTGGGAGGGAAAGTGCAGGTCCAGCTTGATGGAAGTCTGTGAGGTGAGACTGGAACACATATGGCAGCTGCTTTGGCACTGTTGTGGATGTAGGAACACCTGGGTCTGACAGGAACACACACACACACATATGCAGAAGACAAAGTTAAGTAGGTTATGGAGAAAATTTCTTTAGGTGTACATTTAAAACTTTTGGGAGAGTGAATAGAGGTTGAAGGCTTAGATCAAAGACACTTGAACATGGGAACCTCTATTTAACTGAGAGAACCTCCATTTACTCAATCGCTCACAGTAATTAAAAAGGTTTTGCTTTGGCTACATTATCTAAGGAAATTGAGGCCAAGTTTGCTTACGGAAGTGTGCAAGCTTAGAGGGCCTTAAAGTGGGCACTATGTGTAGAAAGCTGAAATTCTCCAGAAGACATTCCAAAGGAGAATCTGCAAAATCAGATGAATGGACTATTCCCATTGGACAGGTAGGAGTCAGTAACCTGTCAAGGTGTCCCAAGAGCAAGGTTTGACTCAGTAGATTAGTATTAGATTATTCTGTTCCAACAGCTTGTGAGCATTGGCCAGAGACCAAGGGAACGGTTGCACATAGCAGACATGGTTTACTTAGCTAGGATTCCATAGACAAACGAGAGGGGGAGGGAGCAAAGCTGTGCCAGTAGAGGGAAAGTCTTGCCTAAGGGAGAAGAGGGTCCTAGATGAAGGATTTGGATGTTGGTTGGTGAGAGCAGTAGGAAGTGTTTGCTCCAACCAGAAGTGAAGACTCACCAATCAGCTGGTGTTGGACGTAGGAATGTAGCAATCGAGTACCCAGGAAAGGGAAGTCCCAAAACCAGGTAAGGGGAGGAATCCCACCCTCTGAGATAAGCAGTACTTGCAGTACTTATTTGGAGCCCAATTGATTGACCTGAGAGGTGGATTCAGGCACATTTCCTGCAGCTTACAGGAATTACTTTTAAGTTTTACAAAGGAGATAAAACTTTAGATATGTTAGCGTCACAATTGTAATTTGCAGTGAAATATACGTTATGGAAAAGGGCAGTAGACATACATACTTGTGTTAAGAACATAAGCATTTTTAAAGGTGATTTCTGAAAAGGCAGAAGCCTTTTGTGAAGTAGAAGGGACAAAAGCTCACTTAACCTTTAGTATGACTACACATTATGGAAGAGAGGCTTTTTCCTCTCTGTCCAGATGATACTGCATGTACATAAGTCTAGTACAATGAAAAACAATTTTAAAGTCTATACTTAAAAGACAAACCAAAGGAGATTTAAAATCTTTTTAAAATTTTTAATATTAAATACACTTTATTCACTTTGTATCCCCCCATAAGCTCCTCCCTCCTCCCCTCCCAGTCCCACCCTCCCTTCCCCTTCTCCACACATGCCCCTCCCCAAGTCCACTGATAGGAGAGATCTTCCTCTCCTTCCTTCTGATCCTAGTCTATCAGGTCTCACCAGTAGTGGTTGTATTGTCTTCCTCTGTGGCCTGGTAAGGCTGCTCCCCCCTCAGGGGGAAGTGATTAAAGAGCAGGCCAATTGGTTCATGTCAGAGACAGTCCCTGTTCCCAGTACTATGGTACCCACTTGGACACTGAGCTGCCATGGGCTACATCTGTGCAGGGGTTCGTTCTAGGTTATCTCCATCAATCGTCCTTAATTGGAGTGAGATTTAAAATCTTGAGCTTGGAAACATGATAGTGGGTGGTATAGTGGAATGTTTTTATGTTAGAGTTAGATTAATAAATCAGAGCTCTATTGATAAAGGTCAAAGCTCTGGACAGTTAATATAATAGTAGCATACAAATAGGAGGAAAAATTAAGCATTTTTACCTATTTAGGACACCTTAAATCACCTTAGACCTTGCAACTTTTATAATTTGCATTTACCAACCTTAAAACACTTCCTTAGACCCTCAAACATTTTCCTTAGGCCTTTCTATTTAGCTATTTACCATTAGACATAGGTGAGACTGTTATGAATATTTATTGTTCTTTAGCTAAAGGGATGGTAAAAGATTACATTTGAGGCCTGTTTTTTTTTGGTCTGGCAACAAGGCATATTGTGTTTAGGCTTGACGGTAGCAACTCTACGACTGAGGCTTAAGGCCTGGTTTCCTGCATATGAAGAGGACTAAGAAGGCATCTGAAGTCTCCCAAGACAGAAGTTGACAATATGTCCATGGGGCCGGAGTGTGATGTTAAAACAAACTTGCAATGTTATCTGGGCTTGGCAAGGCTGGTGGAGGTTATGGAATCTAGGAGTCATTTGTCCTCCGCCTGGCCAAGGAGCTCGAGGCTGGAAGTGTGTTTAGCTCTTGGGCTAGTTTAGCCGCCATGGCTGGCCACAGAAGACAAGCCTGCATGGGAGCATTTTGACTTCCAGAGGCGAGTCTGCCAGCAGGCAGAGTGTGGCTTGAAGAGGCAGCTGCGAGACCAGGCAGCTGTGAGACCAGTGTCCTTCCTGGCTGCATTTGAAACAGTTACTTGGCGGGGTTGACTTTTGGCCATACCCGGGTGGAATGGGGCATTGCAGACCTCTTGTTTTCTGTGTGGGAATGCCAACAGTCTCAGAGCAGGAGCCAAGGTCTGGAGCACAGTTTTTGCTGAAGCTGGGCCTGTTGGAAAGGCTCCTCTCCGGCTTTAAAAATCATTTTTACCAACTCCTGTATGGTGAATCAGGGACCATACTCAGTTATTTAATTAAGATAGCAGTGAGACCATGTTTACATCTGTAGGACTATAAATACATTTTTGAACATGTTAAATGACTTGGTCATCTATGAGATGATTGATTATTAACTTGGATTTGCTACCATTAAATATTAGGACTTTAGGTTTCATCTCTATTAAGTTGGAGCCTTAAAAGCCATAAATATAGTCCATTAAAATGAGAGCATAACAGTTTCCTGTATGATTTAGTATATAAAAGTCCATAGCTTATAAAGTCTAAGGCTATATTATAGATTAATAATGTTATCATATTTAGAAAATAAGACCAAGCATATTTTAACCTTTTTGACAGTGAAGATATAGCATAATGACCAAGTTTTAACACAAATAAATGACTCTAAAATTAATAGCTCTTAATTTAGAGTATTCTTGGAATTATATCATATAGTTTAAGGGGATCTAGGCAAAAACTTTTATTTAGTAATCCCTGGGTTACAAGTTTTAAAACCAACAATATAGAACAGAATAGAAGAAATTTTAAATTACATTTGAATTTATTATACCAAATCTATTAGCCAGAAAGCTTAGTGGTGAATCTGGAGCACAGACAGCTCTTGGCAGGAGAAATAGTATTCATTCATTAATTTAAAAATTGACCTGAAGAGCCTAGTGAGGGAAACAGGGACTGTTTCAGTCATGAACTTGATGGCTGACTCTTTGACCCTCCCCCATACAAGCTGGGGAGTGACAGACTGGCTAGATCCCAGGGGAGGACATTGCAGCCAGCCCTGAGGAGACAGGATGAGCTGGGGTTGGATAGAAGGGGAGGAGGTCCTCCCCTGTTGGTGGACTTGGAGGGGGTGGGGAGGAGGGAGATGAGGGAGGGAGTGGGAGGCTGGGAGGGAATGAGGGAGGAGGCTAAACCTGGATGCAAAGTACCTAACCTGTGATTGATATAAAAATAAAAATAAATAAATTTTAAAAACAAAACAAAACAAAAAAATTGATAAAGACATAGGCAGTTAGATATACAATTTTAAATTAGCTTAATTTGAAAAGACCTTTTAAACTTGAAATTTTAGCATCATGTAAAAATTATTTTGAACAATGTTTGAATAATATATATATAGAATGTTATAAAAATATTATTTTTAATTTATACAAAATCCATACCAATTTAAAATGAGACTTGTTGTTTTTAGTCTAAAAGGAGATAAAATAAACAGTTAGTTATGACTAGGAAAGTCTTCTAAATGTAAACCCAATGAGGAAATTATATAAATCGTTAGATAAGCATTTACAGCATTTAAAAATATTTTTTAAGAACAGAGTGTACAGATATCAGGAAGAAAAGATTTTTAAAAGGTGGGAAGTAGGGCCTTAGAGGTCAGAAATATTTTGAGAGCCAGTGCTTAGAATGTGCAGCTTGAATCTCCCTTGTGAACATTGATGCAGAAATACTAAACAAAATACTTGCAAACCGAATCCAAGAACACATCAAAGATATCATCCACTATAACCAAGCAGGTTTCATCCCTGGTATGCAAGGGTGGCTCAATATATGGAAATCCATCAATATAATCCACCATATAAAAAAATTGAAAAAGAAAAACCACATGATCATCTCCTTAGCTGCCAAAAAAGCATTTGATAAAATCCAACACTTGTTCAGGTTTAAAGTCCTGGAGAAATCAGGGATACACGGCAGTCACCTAAACATAGTAAAGGCAATATACAGCAAGCCTGTAGCCAACATCAAACTAAACAGAGAGAAACTTAAATCAATCCCACTGAAATAAGGGACGAGGCAAGGCTGCCCACTCTCTCCATATCTCTTCAACATAGTTATTGAAGTCCTTCCTAGAGCAATAAAACAGTTAAAGGAGATCAAGGGGATTCAAATCAGAAAGGAAGAAGTCAAAATACCACTATTTGTAGATGATAGGATAGTATACATGAGTGACCCCAAAAATTCTACCAGTGAACTCATATGGCAGATAAACACCTTCAGCAAAATGGCTGAATACAAAATTAACTCAAAAGAAAAAAAAAACAGTAGCCCTTCTGTACACAAAAGACAAATGGACTGAGAAAGAAATTAGGGAAACAACACCCTTCACAATTGCCACAAAGGACATAAAGTACCTTTGGGTGACTCTAACCAAGCAAATCAAAGACTTGTATGAAAAAAAAAAACAAAACTTCAAGTTTCTAAAGAAAGAAATAGAAGAAGATATAAAAAAATGGAAAGATCTCCCGTGCTCATGGTTTGGCAGGATTAACATAGTAAAAATGGCCATCTTACCAAAATCAATCTACAGATTCAATGCCAATGCCATCAAACTACCAACACAATTCTTTACAGACCTTGAAAGAAAAATTCTTAACTTCATATGGAATAACAAGAAACCCAGGACAACTAAAACAATCCTCTACAATAAAAGATCTTCTGGAGGTATCTCCATCCCTGACCTCAAGCTGTACTATAAGCAACAGTAGTGAAAACTGCATGATACTGGATCAATGGAATTAAATAGAAGACCCAGAAATAAACCCACATACTTATGGACACCTGATTTTGACAAAGATGCCAAAATCACACAATGGAAAAAAGATAGCATCTTCAACAAATGGTTCTGGTCTAACTGGATATCTACATGTAGAAAAATGCAAATAGATCCATACTTATCACCCTGCACAAAACTAAAGTCCAAGTGGATCAAAGATCTCAACATGAAACCAGACACATTAAATCTGTTAGAAGAAAAGGTGAGAAAGAGCCTTGAACTCAGTGGCACAGGAGACAACTTCCTGAACAGAACACCAACAGCACAGGCTCTAAGAGCAACAATCAATAAATGGGATCTCATGAAACTGAAAATCTTCTATAAAGCAAAGGACACTGTCATGAAACAAAATGACAGCCTACAGATTGGGAAAGGATCGTCACCAGCCCTATATCTGATAGAGGGCTAATACCCAAAATATATAGTGAACTCAAGAAGTTAAACAGCAACAAATCAAGTAATCCAAATAAAAATGGGATACAGCACTAAACAGAATTCTCAATAGAGGAATATCAAATGACAGAGAAACACTTAAAATGCTCAAATTTCTTAGTCATCAGGGAAATGCAAATGAAAATGATCCTGAGATTTTACCTTACATCCATCAGAATGGCTAAGATCAAAACCTCAAGTGACAACACATGCAGGAGAGGATGTGGAGAAAGGGGAACCCTCCTTCACTGCTGGTGAGAACGTAAACTTGTACAACCACCTTGGAAATCAATCTGGCACTTTTTCAGAAAACAAGGAATAGTGTTACCCCAAGATCCAGCTATAGCACTCCTAGGCATATATCCAAAATATGCTGAAGTATACAACAAGGACATTTGCTCAACCATGTTTGTAGCAGCTTTGTTCATAATAGCCAGAATCTGGAAACAACCCAGATGTCCCTCAACTGAGGAATGGATACAGAAATTGTTCTACATTTACACAATGGAATACTACTCAACAATTAAAAGCACGGAAATCATGACATTTGCAGGCAAATGGTGGGAACTAGAAAATATCATCCTGAGTGAGGTATCCCAGAAGCAGAAAGGCACACCATGGTATATACTCACTTATAAGTGGATATTAGATACATAATATAGATAAGCATACTAAAATCTCTACACCTGAAAAAGATAAGCAAGAAGGAGGACCTGGGCAAGATGCTCAATCCTCATTCAGAAAGGGAAACTGGATAGACAAAGGAAGAGGGAAAAAACAGGGAACCAAAGAGAGCCTCTGAAAGACTACCCAGTAGGGTATTAAAGCAGATACTGAGTCTCATAGCTAAACTTTGGGCAGAGTGCAGGGAATCTTATGAAAGAAGATGGAGATAGAAACACCGGGAGGGGACAGGTGCTCCCAAGGAGACCAACAGAACCAAAAATTCTGGGCCCAAGGGTCTTTTCTATGACTGATGCTCCAACCAAGGACCATGCATGGAGATAACCTAGAACCCCTGCGCAAATGTAGCCCATGGCAGCTCAGTCTGCAAGTGGGCTTCCTAGTAAGGAGAACAAGGGCAGAGGTCGTCTCTGATATGAACTCAGTGGCAGGTTCTGTAATCACCTCCCCCTGGGGAGGGGGTGCAGCCTTACCAGACCACAGAGGAAGACAATGTAACCAGTCCTGATGAGACCTGATAGGCTAGGGTCAGATGGAAGGTGAGGAGGACCTCCCCTATTAGTGGACTGGGGGATGTGCATGGGAGGAAAAGAGGGAGGGAGGGTAGGGTTGGAAGGGGACGAAGGAGGGTGTACAGATGGAATACAAAGTGAATAAATTGTAATAAGTTTAAAAATTTTAAAAATTAAAAAAAAAGAACATGCAGCTTGGAGTATTGAAGGAGTGGGGAGGGCAAGGGTGTAGCGCAGCTTCTCTATTACAAAACCACATGGCGAGTTGCCATGTGCAGTGCATAACCTTGGCAGCACAGGGAGACCAGGTGCTTGCTGGTGGGAAGGCTGTCCTGGCCCTTTTCAAAACTCTGTGCGAGAATGGCAATGCTGAGGGGAAGTCTGAGCAACTGAAAACCCTCCTCTCAAGCCAGCCTCTAGTGGCAGGCATTCAGAGGTAGATTTAAAACCTCGCGATGGGGCCTGAGGCAGCGGTGCAATCTAAAGCCATCTGTGTGTGTGTGTGTGCTGGGTCCTCAGCAATGGCTTACCTAACAGCAATAGTTTAGAAGCAGGCTGTGCCTGAAGCAGCAGTTTCAGCGTCTGGCGTGAGTGTTTTAATTTCCCCAAGCTGATTCTCGTGCAGTGTGAGTGTCTACCTTGTCCCGGATGCTCTGAACACATGGCAGGATGCCGAGTCTGAGCATCCAGGAGCAAAGGGACAGGTACACATGGTAAGGGCAGGTCAGTTGAGAGAGAGTGTATTGAGTAGTGATTAGGGACAGGTGGATCAGAAGAATCTGTTGCTGGCATCGTTCCTTTAAAGTGATCCTGGGGTGACCAGACCAGGTGCTACCAGGAGAGCGCTTCCTGATCCAACACACCAATGAAATTATGATGGGCACAACAGATTTTATATGTAAGAGGTTTATTGGATGGAGATGGAGAGAGAGATGGAAGGAGAAATACATGATTGGGGGGGGGAGCCCTGACAGAGAGAAGGGAGAGCAAGATAGCAAGAAAGTAAGAACGCAAGAGAGAGACAAAGTGATGTGTTGACCATTTTATGGAGCAACTGAACCACATCTGCCAGATGCCAGGAGTGATTACCTTGCCTGCGATACATGATGGCATCATAGGTTGCTAGGCAAACCTGAGGCAGGCGGCCTAAATACTAACATTCCTCCCTTTTTTTATAATGAACAGAAATGAGGATCTTGGGCTGCTTCTCATGTAAAGCAAGTTAAAGTATAAAAATGTAGGTTCATTGGAAGCACTTTGTAGTGCCGTTCAAGGGGGTAAGAGAGAGAGAAAAGTAGCAATAAAATGTCCAGATTACATGGTCAAGAAGAAGAGGGGAAGCCCTTGCCCTGGAACGTTCAGGGTAGAAGGTGGAGTTGCCAGTCATGCCCAGCAACAGATAAGGACTGAAGAATGCTGGGAGAACCTGGAACTACTTGTCCTGGGCCTGAAGTACACTAATAATTTGATGTACGGATGTGGGTGAAAGGTGAGTGATAGGTAGATGAATGCATTGTCAACTCATTGTCAAGAAAAATCTTTGACGAGAATGAAAAGCCTCACCAAAGAGTCTTGTGTCTTGAGTCATGTGGTTGGAGGTAGGCTCGATATCAACTCATGTTCCAGCTTCCCAGGTGTGCTGTTTAGTTTTTTTTTTACAACTTGAGGAAAGCTGAGTCATCTGGGAAGAGGGAACCTCAGTTGAAACATTGCCTCCATCAGATTGGCCTGTGGGCATTTTCTTCATTAAGGATCAACATAGGAAGGCCCAGCTTATGGTGGGTGGTGCTACTGCTAGGAAGGTGGTCTTGAACTGTATAAAAGCAAGCAAGCCAGCGATCAGGATTCCTTTGTGGTTTCTGTTTTAGGTCCTGCCTCTTGGTTCCTGCTTTGACTTCCATCGATGATACATTGTGACCTGCAAGATGAAGTGAATCATTTCCACCCTAAATTGGTTTTGATGAGAGAATCATCACATCAACAGAAAAGTGAACCAGAACACCGGCCTATACTAGGAGTCTTAAAAGTAGGGGCCTGTGCTGGTCATCAATACCTTCTAGTCTACCATAGTTCCTCCTGCCTTGCCCAAAGCAGAGGTTTGAATGGTGCTTATTGGATGGAATTCTGTTATTTTCAACATGTTTCCTCTAGCTTCTAGAAACATGGAGCTTAAAGAGATGTCCCTCATGTCTTTTCAGGGAGGGGGTGTTTCTGGCTTACTCTTGGTTCTCCTTTCCTTTCCAGAGCATAACTATTGTTATATGCAAACCTGTTTTGGATTAAGTCAGTTATGCTAGCTTGACAGCTCTTGACCCAAAATGCTGAAGTGTAAGTATTGGGAATTTGTCAACTGTTGTCAGTATTTCCACAGTATGAATGGGAACCACATATTTATCTTTAAGAAATCTACCAGGCAACCCACAAGTGAAATAGTATGGCTTTGAGCTGGAATTACATTCTTTTTGGCAAAAACAGGGGAAAAACTCCAGACTGTGCTGATTACAAGCCCCAACCCATAGTTTTACAGCTCTTTGTTGAATAAAAGTGGGAAGGAAAATAAATTATTCGGTAATAGCTGTAGCTTGGTTACAGAATCCTTTACAATATGTTGATCACATGGGAAACATCTATCTCCTTATGGTCCTTCAATTCAGCTGGCCCACCCTCATTGCTCAGACCACCCACTCATTTCAGGTCATGGATGGGTGGCCTACTCTGCTGCATCCCCTATTCTACCACCAATCCCAGCTCTGCAACCGGAGATTACAGATTCAGGATTCTCTGTCTACACCTGCTTTGAGTCCATGTGGTGTTTGGAAACCTCTATGCTCTCCTGTCCTTTTTTATGCATTGAATATTCTCTCAGACCTCCTCAACTGAGAGATTATGACCTTTCCTCCTCGCCTCTGCTCATCTTGGCCAAGGTTTGCCCTCTTTCTTACCTCCATCCTTTATGGAACATATATCTGACAGTGATCCGAAGATTGGGTAGACTCTGAGGTCTCCAACATATGAGGGACCTTCCTGAGTCAAAGAGCACTTGTAGGCAATGAGAACTGAACACCTGGAATCATATCTAACTAAAAGCATGGTGTGTATGTTTGCTTCTTAAAGAAGCACTTTGGCCAATAGCATCAACATGCGCTGGTGCTCTTTAGAAATGTAGAATTTCAGGATCTCTCTAGATCTCCTGAATGGGGATGTATATTCTGGCAAGATCATCAGAAAACGCATATGCCCTATAAAATGCTTGAAGAGCCGGGTGCCAGATGACTTAGCCAGTAACTCAAAGCCCCACACCAACTCTACAATGTCTTACCATCTTTCTACCAACAAAATTTACCCCACACTCCATTAAATTATCACCCCATGAAGCATCTTTGTTGTAAAAACAAAAAAACACCCTAAAAACCTCTATGTAGTTTACTCAGCCGTTTTTATACCTTCGTATTATTTTGTTTTCAACCATAAGCGAAGGAGGAAGGGGGATGATAAAAAGATCAACTTTGATGGGGCTAAGTGTGTGGGTGTGGAATGCAGAAAAGGAGAAACAGGGTGAGTATCTGGCTGGGAGATGGAAGAGACAGAATGGAGTAAGGAAGGACAGCTTAGGGGGTATGAACAGGCTCCACGGGAAAAATGAGGGGATGACTCTCACCAAAGACTCTTATGTTGAAACACTAATGTCAATACCTTAGAATATGACCATGTATGGACATAAGGTCTGTAAAGATGAGTAAACGAAGATGAGGTTGCTACTGTTGATCCCTGAGCCAAAAGAGGAAAGGAAGTTCAGATATGCAGAGAGGAGAGGCACTGGGGATAATTCAGACATATAGAAAGGCACTGGGGATGCTAACAAAAGATTATGCAAGGACTCTGGAAGAGGGTGGTCACCTGCAAGCCAAGGGGAGAAGCCTTAGGAGGAAGCACGTTGGCTGGCATCTTGATCTCAAACTTCTAGCTTCCAGACCATTTCTGTTGTTTAAGCCTTTGGTCAGTGGTACTTTGTTACGGTGTTTTTCATAACATCAATTTGCCACCTTTGCACTTCAGTTATTTTACTTAGAGCTAGCTACTAGGAAGCATGCCACCTCTGTTAAGTAGGCATTCCCTCCACACGGGAAGCCTGCTTCCCATCACGAATGAGTATTGAGAACAAATGTAGGGCTGCCTGAACCCAGAACAAAAGCCTCCTCCTCAACATTCTTTCTCACACACTTTTGCACATGCCTCATAAAATTGCCTACACTGTTATTGCCAACTGCAAGGGTCCTGTAAACGGAGAGAAGTCAAAGTGCTCCCTAATAAAAAGACCCAACACTTCCACAGCACCTACTTTGTTCTGACACTGCTTTGAGCTCCGTGTGTGCATTAAGCCGCCTAAGCTTGTGAAGTAGGGCCCCTGCATTGACTTTCTGCAATGGAAACTGTAACGCGTCTCCCAGTTCAGGAATGAAAGATTTCTCCTTCCCTTCTCTACCCACTTCCTTCAAGGGTTGTTTGTAGATAGCCTGGGTTCTAGGTCTCTTCGGAACTGGTTCAGTTCAAGAGAGTCAAGAACAAAATGACTGTTCAAGACAAGACCACCCTCAGCAATCCCAATTCTGTACAATCCCAGTGCCAATAGGAAGGTCTGTTGAAGTTTTGGTTGAGATTCTTGCATACCTCACCGTTTCCTTTGGTGAGACTTACGTTTACAATTACAGGAACATTGACCCCAAGAAGACAGAGTCTGACAATCTTCCTGACTGCTTTTCCCCAGCTCAGTCAGTTACCTGAGCAGAGGAGCACACAACAGTCTTAAAATGAAGAGGTCCAGAGAGAGATCACATAATTGGCTCAAGGTCACACCATTAGTAATTAACAAAGCTGAGACCTGAGGCTGACATCCTTGTCCCAGAATTCATACTTTGTGTCACAAAATTGTGCCCAGTGGATAGCTGAATGCCCAACTATTCTTTGATGAAATGTGACCCAGAGGAAGGGCAACCTGGTCTGTTCTTTCTGTCTCCCTGCAAGTCTGTTAGGAACAAGTGAGATGGATTTCTTCAGGGGTCCAGCGGGGCTTTGCTTTTATGGAGGTTGTCAGAGGGACCATCTATGGAGGGTTGCTCAACACCTGAAGCTCAGGTGGCTTTTTCTGGGCCAGAGGGTGGGAAGGTCGCCCCCTTCTTTAGCCTATCCCTCCCTGCTGCTGCCCACCTCACATAGGAACACAGAATAATTGCTCTTCTGTAGAAACAACTCGAATCAGCATCCCTCTGCTGAGAGTGTTAGTGACAGGTGATTGCATCAGGACACTGAAGCAACAGCCAGGGCTCTGGTGCCTATGTTATTTACTGGTCTATCATGTATAATTTCCAGGTTTAATTTTATCTTCACAAACTTACAGGTGCAAAATGCAGTATAAAGTTCTTTAAGGGGCCCCCGTGAGAAGCCAGGATCCACTTGTCCTCCCTCCTCACCACCCCCAAGAGCTCTCAGGGTGGCTCACTCAAATTAAATCATTATTGAGGAGGAATAATCCTGGTAGGTTCAGAAAATCAGTTTGAAATTCAGCCTGCTAGCAAAATTCTGAATGTATTTACTTTCTAGATTTCATTTCTCCATCCATATTAAAGCTCCGTGGCATTATCAATTATGGGTTTATTGCAAAGCACAATAGGATTCAATCTGGAAGATGCCTCAGGGTATGTCTTAGGAGGACGATAAAGCTAATAGTAATGGGCCTACAACTTCTAAGGCTAATTTTCACAGTTACAAATTTCATAAATAAATAGAAGGCATGTCAGTTTTCAGTCACCCAGCTTGAGGTCACTCAGACTGATAACAGGGCCTGCCATCAAACTCAGATCCGAGCTCCTGTTAGAACCTTGTTGTGAGGGTCTGATGTTTCTTGTTTCTTGGATCACCCAAAGAAGCAGAAAGATGAGTAGTGCAGATAGAGCCTTCTGAGTGACCCTGCTCTTCCTGTTTCTGCCACCTGACTGTGTGTTGGTTTGGGTGAGAATAGATGCAATAGCACAGCTCATCCTGGAATCTGGGTATGTAAGAGCACAGAATTCAGCCAAATTCTGTGAAACAATGGGAGGACTGTCATGTGTTCATGACTATGTTGAAGACATATTTCAGGGACACCCAGAGAGGTTGGAGCTGTGTCTAGTATAGGCTAGGCCCTCTACTGTCATTTGGGAAAGTAAAATAATTCAGTAAAGGAGATGGTAGCAGATGAGGACAGGTTCCTCTACCCTAACTCCCTGGCTACTTTCAGCACGTATCTCATCCATGGCTACTTCCCCCCCCCCCCCCCAGTGCTGCTGCTACAGTCCACCTCCACACCCTTGCCTTCTATGAGCCATCAGAGACCCAGGGTCAAAGTTTCCTGCACTGGCACACTTTGGGTAGTGGTTCTGTTTCTATAAGCTCATGTGTATTTGGAGTTGGCAGCATCCTAACTCAAGTGTGGAACTTTCAGCTTCAAACCTCCCTGGGAAAGGCTAATATCTGCCTTGGCCACAGCAGAACTACCGACTTAGAAACTCGAAGTTAGTACCTACATGCTCAATTTTTCAACCAGTGAAGACAGGAACCAGGGTTAAATGTGCTTGTTTTCCTTCTTTCCGGTGGAAGAATCCAGAAGCATTCTGTATCCATTGCATAGTGTCCTACAAGGGCCAATCCTGGGTGCCTGTGGCAGTACCCTTATACCCATGCTAGTTTTACCCCTTCCTTTCTCCCTATCCCTGCTCCCTCCTTCTGGGTTCCAGGGACTACTTGTCAAATAGATGCCATACGCCCAAGTCTTGGCCTTACTTTCTGCTTCCCAAAGAAAGAAACTAAGACAAATGCACATCTTGGGATTTGTTCCTTTGAGTAAGATAAAGGCAGGGCATCTTACAATAGCTCTTGTTAAAATGCACACATATAACTTGGTGGGGGAATACAAGTTCTTTCCTCTTTCTTAGTCACATGGAAGTTCCACCAGGGGAATTATTTGTCACCTGGGAAGACAGAGAGATAGGAAAGCCAAGAGATGGAAGATTATTGATGGTGGGTAGAGGGGTGGCTGGGAACAGGGCAAAAGAGACTCTGGGGAACCAGGATTCAACAGGAGTGACAGAAGCAAGGGCTGGCACCAGGCAGCATGTCCCAAGTTTTGTGAGTCAATGAGTGTGTGTTGTATCCACTAGTATAAGGACCCAGATCCCAGGCAGCCTGAAGATATGCCTGAAGAAAAGAATGGCTAAAGTTCTAGGACAGAGGGCTGTCATGAAACCTCCGTGAGAGCTATTGTGTCCGGGACTTTCCTTTCACTGGACACAGCTTCTGTCTTCAAAAGTGACCTCCGAATACTCTCAGGGCCCAAGTGACTATGCAGGCACTGCTTTCCTCTTTGGGGCAAATAAACAACAAAGAAACATAGAGATTGGTCATGAGATACCTTAGAAACCTTTGAAAAGTCAACTCAATCTGAAAACAGTACCTGTTAATAATTGCTAACATTATTATATTATATCATTACTATATTTTATACAATGCTTACAGCATTTTAGGAACAGTTCAAAATTCTTTGCTGTGCATTAGCTAGTTAATCCTCTTGACAATCTTATGTGGTGGTACTCCCAGTCCAGAGATGAGGGAACTGATGTACACTGTGGTTGAGTTGGTCAAAGGCATACAACTACTTAGTACTATGTTAGGACTTGTTACCACATAAACATATGAATATGACAAAGTGTTTGGTTGGCACTTTAGAGATGTAGATGCCATATGAGTCATATTTCTGGCATTCAAGGATTGTAACATTTGTTTATTGAGGGAGACAGTCATTTACACACAGAACAAAATTATGAAGCTAAATGAGATAAACCCCATAAAAACCAAAGGCACCATGTTCTTCTAAATAGTTATTTGCTGATTCTATGGCTTTCACAGGAACAGATACCTGGAGGCTCCAGGTTTGAAGTATGTAGGATTCCCAAGAATAGAGAGGGTTAGGTAATGTCTTCATTCAATTGAAGTGACCAGTGCTGGGGACTGGTCTATTATTCTCACTTAGGGTTTCCTGTTGAATCTTTTCCCATCATTTTCGTTTGTCTTTTAAGTATGTTATTCTTTCATTCATTGCTCATTTTCTAATTCCATGTTGCTTCCCCCACCCCAAGTCCTATCTGTACTGTGGTTAACAGCATAGGTGATCTGGCCAAGCCTACCTGCTAGGACCTTACTATGTCCACATCATGTCAAGTCAACAGCAGAAGTAGGAACCCTGCCTACTTCCCAGCTTCAGGTGGAATAGGCCACCTACCTTAAAGTTATGAGATAAACTGCGTAAGTCTTCATAAGCTGTGCTCAACCAATCAGTGACCCTCTTTAAGAAGTCTGAAGCAAAGGGAGTAGTTCTCTTCCCATCTGCAGTCAACAAAGAAACTTGCCAGGGGCATGTAGCTTTGGAAATGAATGCTTCTGATAGGCTATGCATAAAGGATTGAAAAAAATCCTTGAATTAAAGAAGCTATGTATCCCCTATATTAGTTATTTATCTGTTGTGATAAAATATCATGTGTGTGTGTGTGTGTGTAATGCCTGGGGTTGAGGGTTTATGGTGGGGTGTGTACACATAAGTGTGGAGGACAGAGGTCTATGTCAGGTATTCTTCCTTGATCACTTCCCACTTTAGTTTGTGAGATAGTGTCTTTTACAGACTCTGGGGCTCATCAATTTCCTAGGTTGGCTGGCCAATGAGCACCAGGGATCCAGCTGTCTCTGCCTTGCTCGTGCCTGGCTTTTATGGGGAATCTGAGCTCATGTTCTCACACTTGTGCTGAAAGCAATTTACCAAACAAGCTATCTAGTCATCCCTTTTCCTCCTTTTTTTGCATCCCCACCATGAGTTGAGCAGCTTAGCTCTGCCATATGCTCACCAGTATGATGTGCTTTTGGTTCTCAAACAATGGGGTACAATCAGGTACTGCAACTTCCAAAACTGTGAGCCAAAAGAGATCTTTTATTTATATTATCCCAGATATTTGTTACAGTAATAGAATGTATTATTGTATTATAAGGATAACAAAAGGTTAGATTTCATGTGAGAGCTTGCCATTAGTCTGAGATAGTGGCAAGTGTCCTCTTTTCCCTGGGCTATAGATTGTGAGCTGAATAAGCTATTATAGGCTATAGAATTCTCTGTAAGAATTCTAACACTGTGAGGTGTGAATTCACACAACTTTTTAAATACAGGAATTCCTTTAGCCACAAAATGCCTCAATGTGTTATGAAATAGACACCATCACCTATGAAGTTGTGTTTTTCAAGTGTGTTTATCGTGTAAAGAAAAGAATAGGGATCTTTTCTGGATTCTGTGGGATTTAAAAGAAATAAACCAAAGCAATATGTGCTCCTTCAAGTTCTGATTTAAACAAAAACTCAAAATCAAATAGACAAATTAAAAAAAAACAGTTTTTTTAAAAAAAAGAAAAATTTAGGTGTTAAGGAATTACCCTGAGTGTTGTTAATTTCTGTGATAATGGCAATATGTTCATATTTTGTCTTTATTATATAAAAAATCAAAGACTATAAGTTTTAAAATTCTTTTGAGAGCTACATATTGAAGTAGAATCATGTGTCACTTAATGATGGGGATATAATCAGGGAAACAGATTGTTAGGTGACTTCACCACTGCATAAACGTCATGGAGTGTGCCGACCCAAATCTAGGTCACACAGAACATTCATTGAGTGCATGTGACCTTCTGATGCTATTGTGAGACTCAGTAAACACAAGAAGACATAGGAGGCTGTTGCCAGAGTAACACGACATCTGGCTTTTCAGCAAACTTTCTTTTTACAAATAGAAGGAGTACACCTTAAGTTAATTGAAGAAATAATGACACGGTGAACACATAATCCAGTAATATGGCTATTTATTCCATCACTAAGTACTCCATACAGAGCTGTGTGTATTGTGTTTTTGTGTGTGTGGCTGGTAGTGCAACAGACCTCTTCACTGCAATGTTCCTAGATCATAAGCAATGAATTACATGATGACATTATGAGAGGAACATCCGTAGGTAATAGAAGTTTCTTGGGGGTTATTTTATTATACTATAATTTTTAAAGATGTATTTATTTTATCTTATATATGTGTATGCTTGTCAGCACGCAAGAATGTGCATCATGTGCATGCCTGGTGTCCATGGAAGTCAGAAGGAGTAAGTTTCCCTCTTCTGGAACTGAAGTTAGAAACAGTTTTGAGCTTCAATGTGGGTGCGGGGAATTGGACATAGGTCCTCTTGAAGAACAACAAACTCTCTTCACACCTGAGCCATACATGTCTCTAGCCCCTTGTTAGCAAATATTAGTTGCAGCGAATATGAATCCAGTCATGACATTGCTATACATATATGATATACTTTGATCATATTCACCTCCTACTACCCTGGTCTCCTCCTACTTCCTGCTGATCCTCTCTCTTCCAAAAGTCGTTGCCTTCTACTTAAAATTTTCAGACTTCACATATGAGATAAAATAGGTGATATTTGTTTTCTGAGTGTGGTTTATTTCTATTAACAAGGTGATCTGCAGTTCAGCCTCTTGCCCTGAAAGCATGTTTTTTTTTTCCTTCTTTATGGTTGAATAACTCTATTGCGTATAGCTACCAGTTTCCTAATCCACCAAAGGACACCTTAGCTGACTATGAAACTTGGCTATGTGAATAGTGTCACAATAAATATGAATGTTTAGGTACCCCTCTTAAACAAAAAACAATTCACTTCTATTATAATCTTCTGGGACCCTGAAATATGTATCTGCTACTTGCAAAAAATATTACATGATGTATGACTGCACTTAAGAATGTATACAATTCTGGGCCAGGTAAGATACTTCAAGAGGGTTTAATAAGAGAGACTATACAGAGTAGTCAGAATGCAGGGAAACCAATAAAGTATTTTGAAGCACCTCAGAACTGCATGAGCTTACAGTGACTGGGGTTTTAAGGGACAGAGGAGAGGGCAGTTACTGGGACTTGAAGAGTGGTATCTCTAGCTATAGAAGGTGTCCTGATAGAAGCTGTGGGCATCAGTGGGAGAACCCAGTTATTGCCAAGTCTTGACTCGTTTGTTCTTCTGTTAGATTGGTCCATCATCCACACCCAACTGAGAGCCAGAGGTTTCACATTCTCAAGAAAATAGAAGACTAGGAAAAGCAACAGGACCAAAACCATTTTTTCACAGGATAAAAAATGAGGATGCCTGGAATCTATTTTAAAGTACCTCAGGAAAAAAAAAACAGATGAGGGGAACATGACATATGTTAACAATTGTTAAATCCAGATGGAGAATATGTACTTTTGCTATATTATTTTTTTCACTTTTCCTTACATTTGAATTTTCATAACAAAAAGTAAAAAGAAAGTGAGGTAAAATTAATATAGACATTTTAAAACAAAGTCTGAAAGAATATACACTTATGATACTAACAGAAAGAATTACTAGAGGACTTACTTCAGAGATGAAACCAAGAAATGAAACCCAGAAGGCAGATATAAGAGACAAAGAGCAAGGATGAGTGATGAACCTGCGTAAACATGTGAGTAAATCTAAATGAGCACTAGCCATAAAATGGCTAGAGATTACAGATCAGTGTGGAAGGCTCTACTGCAGATGAAGAGAGAGAGAAGAGGGCAGAAGAGGGAGGGAAGGGAGGAAGGCTTCTTGAGAAAAGGGGGCAATGGATGAGCTGAAATTTAAAGGTCAGAAAGTATTTATTGAACAGGAATCTGAGAGAAGGGTGAACTCAGGCTAAAAGCATAGCACCAGAAGGCAGAGACAATTCCAAGACTACACTACTTTTGATACATCAGACATTAGGAGATCCCTTTGGGAGATGAAGGAAGTAAACACATAAAAGCTATAACCCAAAGGGTCTGTGAAAAGGCAGATCTGAAAGGTATCAAGTTCAAGGCTTGGAGACAATTCAGGATTTTATGCAGGGAAATGACCTGATCACTTTGCATTTTAGAAATGAGACTCAAGTTTACATCTGGAGGACTGATTGAAGAGTTCAGAGGGCAGGCAGCTGCAAGTCAGAACACTCTACAGCAATCAAGGTGAGGCAAGAGCAGATCTGAGCTAAGGCAGTAGCACTGGAGATGGAGAGGAAACTGATTCAAGAGATAGTTGAGAGGTCAAATGATGTAGATGTAGTGATTGATTGGAGGTAGTGTGGGGAGGAATGGCTGTTGCCTTTTCCTAAGTATAGATGAAATCATGGGAGAAGTAACCTGTGGAAAGAGAAGACTGGGAAGAAAGATGGTAACTCAGTTTTGTTCATATCTAAATGCCGTGGTCTGAATCTATGAGTTAGGGTAGAGGCGTATTGCATCAAGCCTACATCCAGATGTGGAGAAAACAAGAAGAGTATTAGCCTTGTCTAAACTTAAACAAGGAAAAAATATTCCAGAGCATTCCCCCATCATAATCGTCCATTTTTTTGGCTGGAATGAATTAGGTCCTAGTGACATTTAAGACTTGGAGGCTGAGGAAGATGAAGAAAACTGTTGTAACTAGCTTAGGCAATTTTTTTCCAGTTCCCAAGGATGGTGTGCTGATCCCAAATAAAACTGGATTTCTGTTATCAAAGAAAGGGCAGGGGTAGGTGATCTAGACAAACAACAAATCACGCAGTTACCACATGATTACACCAACCAGGGCTGTGCTCTGTGGGGCCAGGGAAATAGCCAACTGTCAGATGTTCAACCTGAAGCCTAGAGATCAGAAACAGGCTTCCTACCTCCTGGCCAGTCTTAGGAATGTCCAAGGTCTGACTCCAAAGCAGGCCACATGTGACTGGGGAATAAAAGCCAATATCGACTGAAAGCTTCTGGCTTCAATAGATTGTATTAGGATCGAGGATCATGCTTAACATGCAAACGGGGGCTTGATGGGCTTCACTGGACAGCTTTGGGGAGGTAGAGGATATCAATGAAAGAAGACCCATTCACACCATTAGGAGCTCTTAGATGTGGCTAAAAGAATTTTTTAAGGAGAAAAAAAACTTAAATTTACTTGTGGGTTCAGAGGACTTGGGTCCATCATATTAGGGAACTGTAAAAATGGCTTGGTACCAATTGGTGGCAATGTGAGCCAGTTGGTCACATTATGACAGTCAGAAAGCAGAGAGGTTGGAATCTGAAGACTCACGCTTAGTAGCCCAATTTTGCCAACTAAGGTCCCATGTCCCAAACAGTGCCCTCAGGTGGGGACACTGTCTTCAAATACCTAAGATTGTTGGAGATCCTTCATATTCATATAAATATATGTATACACATATATCTTATGTTATATGTAGGTACTAAGGACTCTCTAACTACCATGTGGCTATATAGCTTATGTGGAAATTCTCAAGGGCTTAAGCAATTACACTGTTATTTAAAGAAAAAATGAAGTATTGTTTAAACACTCAGAAATGATCTTAACTGAGGATAAACCTTGGTGGTTGTTTTTTGTTGTTGTTTGTTTGTTTGTTTCCTTCTTAAACTGGCTTGAGATGAGTTAATGTCACTTGAAACCAAAATATTCTTGACTCATAAATGCAAATGTCTAGTATCCTTTGGGTTAGGGGGTAGATGTAATACATGCTAAGAAATCATTCCAAAAAAGAAAGAGAAAGAAAGAAAGAAAGAAAGAAAGAAAGAAAGAAAGAAAGAAAGAAAGAAGAAAGAAATTATTCTTGAAGGATGTGCAATGTTTTCCAGCTTTAGTTCTGTTCTGAATGTCAATTTCAACTACTCAACCTATCCCCAGGTTCTCAACCTTTGGTCTTTGTTGTATTTGCTCATCCAGGGCAAGAGTCTGACCCCCAACCCAAGCCAGATGCCTGTAGCTACTTATTTTTGGAATCAATTTCATGGCTGCTATCTGCCTGCATTCATTGCTCTGCACAGCTGTCTCAAAGTCCCTCACAACACTGGCTGGCTGGTCTTCATTATAGCAGAAATTCCTCAAGGAAGAGTAAAGATGGTATCTTTCATCCATCTTTCTAACTTCTATATACTTCGTATAAAGTTCCCCTTAAAGTATTTGTTAGTTTCAGTTCTATTAACTTGAGGAGGAATATAATTCAGTGGTTAAGAGAATAGCCTCCAGAGTAAGACTTCCCAGGTTCCGGTCCCAGCTCTGCCAGTATTAGTTCTAAGACCTTGGGCAAGTGATGCTTAGTATCTTTTAAGGGGGCAATAATAGTGCTTACCACCCTAAAGATTGCTTTGAGGATACAAAATACTTAAATTGATGCCTGCTCACAGGTAGCACTGGGTCCTTGTTCTTTTTATTTAGGGGGAGATAGTTAAGGCTGTTCCCGGGGAAAGCAGGCCTTATTTGGCTCATTTCTCCACCTTATCCTTTCTTTCTTTCTTTCTTTCTTTCTTTCTTTCTTTCTTTCTTTCTTTCTTTCTTTCTTTCTTTCTTTCTTTCTTTCTTTCTTTCTTTCTTTCTTTCTTTCTTTCTTTCTTTCCTTCCATGGAAATCTTCCTTATTTCCTATGACCTTACCTTACTCACCCACCTTGCTTTGCCTTCTGTCTGTTCCACAGCTTTCCCTCATCTTTCAAATCTCTTTTTTTTCCTCTTACCTTTTTCTCAAGGTCTGATTATTTGTTTGTTCCTTGCAAACACTTATTTTTAACTGTACTCAGGCTTAGAAGTAGAAGCCCTCAGCAAGGAAAGCCTATGTCTCTTGGCAATCAGTTTCTAGCATTTTTCCTTGGCTTCCTTCATTCTCTTGGCCAAAGTTTAGCATATTCTAAGAGAGAGGTAGGGCTTCTCCTCCCTACCCCCTATCCCTTTTTTCTTACAAGGGGAAATGTAGCCTAATAATTAGCATATTATTTCTTCCAGGCAATATGTCAGTGTTTGTTTTGCAGGGCACATGAAATAATGAGACACTGAATCTTGGGCTGCTTTTGTTCTAGGCTTCTTTCTTTATTTAAAGGGCATTCTGACAACATATTGGTGGACATCATCTTCTTTAGAGAGATTGAAAAGTTTTTAGATTCTGCTCGCTCTATTGATCCCCAACCACTGAAGCACAGTAGTATCTGTCAACCCAAGAATGTTCTTCCTCTCTCTCTCTCTCTCTCTCTCTCTCTCTCTCTCTCTCTTCCTCTTTCTCTCTCAATGACCAAATTGAGAACACTAATATTGCCTTCCACAATGCATATTGGGCAGGCTTGCACTTCCTCCCTCTAATTCTCCTTGATTTATAACAAGAACGCCCCAGGCTGTCATGAAGACTCCTTTGTTTCATGGGAAACCCTTGTTTGTCATCCCCACCACTGATCTGGACCACATAACCCTTGTACTGTTCAAACAGAGCACCAACAGCTACTTCTGTGGCCATGTGCTCCTCATAGAAAGTATGTAGCTTGCATTCATCATCCAGTTCAGTGAGTTTCTGGCAACCAGAGGCTGGGAAGGAGATATTCAGCTTCATCTAACATAGTCTACCTGCAAGGAGTTGCCACATAAAGGAGCCCAAGTTTTGTTTCTTATAAGGCACTACGTAAGGCATCTACATGTAACTGGTCCCACTCCTTTGCCCTAACTACCTCTCAAAGGTCCCACTTGTAAACATCAGAGATTAGATTTCAGCATGTGAATTTGGGGAGGACATAAACATTCAGTCCTAAACAATGCTCTGCATTCTGAGAGAAATTGATTTCATCTATCAAACAACTTTATACTTTAGAGCTTTCTCTAGTTATCTTTATAATAACGCTGAGACAGGTACAGGAGGGGGAGCTGAGCCAGGCAATAACCTGTTGTAGTCAGGTTAGGTGCCTTAATAAATGATCTTCAGTGGCTGGCTCTCTGCTCACCTCTCCCTGGGGGGTGCAGCCTTACCAAGCCACAGAGGAAGGTAATGAAGACAGTCCTGATGAGACCTGATAGGAGGGGGTCAGATGGAAGGGGAGGAGGACCTCCCCTATCAGTGGACTGGGGGAGGGACATGGGTGGAGAAGGGAGAGGGAGGGTGTGATTGGGAAAGGAGGAGAGAGGGAGATACAGGGGTGATACAAACTGAATACATTGTAATAAATTTAAAAGACTTTTTAAATGTTGGGGGGAAAAGAAAAAAATAGATAAACAATCCCAAAAATTCTGTATCTTAACACACTAGCACATCTTTTCCTACTCTTGAACATTCTACCGCTGACTAGCATTGAGAACTGGAATAAGGATACAGAATCTATGACATTCACCTTTTGGATGAAGTCAGAGTGGATTTTTTGATTTAATCAATTTAAATCAACAACTCTAATTCTCTGGTAGCTGGCAAGCTTCATGGGGGGGGGGCGTTATCTAGTATCCTGCATTAGCATTTGCTGTTAGAAACCTGTAGTGGGTAATACTTATTTCTGTCCTCCTTGCATGAGTAAGGAATCAAGTCTCCTGTCCTAGCCCTCCCAGCCTTGCCATCTATCTTAGTCGTTTTGTGTCATCAAGACAGAAACACTGTAGGTGGGTGATGTATATGGAACATAAATCTCTTCTGCACAATTCTGGAGGCTGAGGAGTCCAAGATCATCATGGTGCTGGAAGATCTGATACCTGTGGAGGGCTGGTTTTATAGATGACTAACTTTTCATTGTATCCCCACATAGTAGGAGATGTGGGAGATTTCACTGGGGATTCTTTTATAAGGGCCCTAATAATCCATAAGGATTCTGAATTTGGGAGGAATGGCATCAGAAACATTCAGACAACAGCATCTACCTTCTAGTGGGTATTGTAAACCTTCTTGGTTCTTACCAACATAGTTAATCTGTCTCTTGTTCACTTTCCCCCATTCCTTTGGGCCATCATCCAGAGGAGATCACCTTACCCTCTGGGGATGTCCAACATCTGTCTGGAGCTCTCTGTCCAGCTGCTACCTATGTTATACTGGGGGATTTGGGAACATCTGAATCAATCCCATACTACGTTAGAGCTAGGATGGATCCAGAGCTAACTCTGACCACCCATATGATGCTTCTGTTATTTTCTGCTTTGATTTTTCCATGATGGTACATGACTGCCAGTGATGTAGATCCCTTCCAGGGAGCCAACAGTAGATGGAATAATATCCCCTTTGCTTTGGTTTCCTCACACTGATATGTTAAGGTCTTGATATTGGTTTCATCTTTTGGTGAACCAGATCCTGGAACACCAATACTTTGTCTACTTTCTGACTTCCTTCTCTTGCCTTGCCATCTACTTTTCAAAAAAGAGATGGAATTCTTTCTTCTTAGTAGAGTTCAGTTTTTCCTCAAAGCCATAAGCCTACTGTCCTGGCATCAGTGATGAAGAGGGTACAATTAAAAAAGAGGAATCACTAGGAAGGGAGATGTGCTGTCTCTACTCTTAGTAAGATATAATGCTTATAATGTGTGGCATATCTGTTGTCTACCCAGTAGCCTTTTATGAAAAGGCTTGCCACTATTCCATCCCAAGCAGATACAACACTGTAGCTGACGATGCTATACTCCACTTGGAATTGAACACCAGGCTAACTCCGCTTTCTTTTCTAATCACAGTCAGTATAGCCTTGCTGACCTGTCAACTTTGGACACTAATTAGAGAGATTTACATATAAACTGTGAGTGTCAAATGTCCTTTTACTCTAAGCTCTACTCTCCACCTATTCCCTTCTGTGTCTTGTATTGTGAAACACTGCACTTCCCAGATTCCCTTAACCCTTTTTCTTCTAGCTTAGATTGGTCCACGAGAGGAACTGATGGAAGGTTGCAGAGCAGAATGATCCAATTTCATTCTATGGCATCTTCAGCTGCCCCTGCCTAAAGCCCTTCCTTGGTCACAGCTAATACTAGTTCAAGCTCAGGTTCAAGTTCCAGATATTGGACTCACTTGTTCCAGTACCTTCTTATGCTGTTGAGCACTCAAGCTGGTAGCAATTTCTGTCTGCCACTAATCTCTGCATTGCCTCATCCTTCTCTGCTGGGCCTTTTCTGTCTCCTATTCCCTGTATAACCAATATTCTGAATCAATTTGAAGGACTTGGAGAAGTTTCTATTTTCTTCTTGAAAACTTGACAGCACACACATGGCAAACCTGTAAAACATGAGTATGAAATTCTTTAAGAAACGGTGACTCTAACATGGATGTGTATCTCTTTTGTAAATACAGAAAGTTCATGCACTAAACTCATTCATGAATTTTGGTGTTGGTTTGTTCTAAGGTTTCCCAGGGAAGAGTCAACACCCTTAGTGTTGTGACTTGCCACTGGAGGTGACATGCTGGTCATCCTCTGATCCCACAAGCAGAATAGTGCCCTGTATAAAAGGCCACAATTAATTTTTATTGCACATACATGTGGAGAGATACCTGCTTGGCCTCCATGTGAGAGCTATAACTCTCTTAAATTGATGTGTCAGCGAACTAAAACTCAATATTTTTTTCACACAGTATATTTTACAGTCAGAGGGCCTTCCCTAATCGGAATAAAGCAATTTGGCTCCCTGTCATTGCTCACTGAAAACATATGAGCTGGCTGGCATTTCTAGCAGCCCAGATTTATCAGGGTCTCTGATCTAGTGCACGGTAGGTTCAGGGCTGTGGCATGGACAAAAGTGGATTTTTTATGATGGCATTGTGCTGCATCTCTGCATAGCTAGATTTATCCCTCATTTCAGAAATATTTTTATTGTCTTTAGTACCAAACGTACTGCCATTTGAAAAGATTCCACACAGTTTGTAAGAGGTTTGCGGGCTATTCTTTCTAGACTTTGAAGTTGGAATTTCCATCCTATAAAAGGTTCCCCTATTGTCCTCTTCGGCATCATGGCATTCTGGGAATTTAAGTTTTATTGTGTTAGGTCTCCCGAGTGTCAACTGTCTGCAGCAATAGAGTGGGCCAAGGACAGGACATGTGAAGTCTCATTCTTGTACATTCTGTATCAGAACAGAAGAAATACCCAATCAGTGTGACTGCCATGCTCTTAGTGAATAACAGACACTATGGTCCCCTTGGATGCATCATAGCCTGTTACTATATCTTTGAGCCCTTCAACATCTTTGTGCTTGTACTTCTAACTGCTCACATACACTCTCCTCAAAGAAAATCTTCAGGCACTTAGAGCCATTCTATCCATGTTTGTAGAGCATGGTCAATGCCTGGAATCATGTGTTACCCTAGGGTGGCTGTTGCTTAATGACTAAAGAGTGAGGTCTTATGAAAACCCTGCTCTCTTGCCTGGAGTCATCACAGTTTTGGAGGCATAATTACATTTCTGATCCTTGGGAGCAGTCTAAGGCTGGACCTTTCCCTGACATGGAAACCAGCCTTAGCATCATTCCCTTGTCATCCCTGACTCTCTCACTCTCTTAGAGCCCTCTCCAGGAAGGCATTCCTTCGATAACTTTACTGTGTTGCAATCCTCATTGCTGGGTTTGTTCCCGAGGAACTCCACCTCAAGACAGCATCTGAAATATCCAGGCACTTATCAGAAGCTACAACATTTCTTCTGAGTGAAGGTCAGGCATCTTCTGAGTAATTGCCGCTGGTGGGCAACACATCATCAGCACAGACAGAATACACACAGCACAGGAAATTCGATGTACCAGAAAATCACTGACCATCTGCCTTACAGGTCTTCTAGACTAGCCCAGATATTGAGATGAGGGTAGTTCCAATGCCTTGTCTGATGTTTACTCAGAACCCCTGAGAGCCCTGCAGGCCTGCTCAAGTCTTTGACACACTGACAGTTCCTTACCTCTAGATCTGTTCATATTCACTGATTTCACTCCACAAAGACCCTTGTGCAAACCAGAATGACAGGAAAACCAGTGTCCCTGGATTTAAAGCTATGACTGGGTGAGAACTAGGAATTTGTTCTTTGCTCAAATGATCCAGAGTACTCATGCTGAGCTGTGATTCATGTGTTTTCCTAGTAGGTCACTTCTAAGACTGAATCCCAGTTGCTGGGAGAGGTGATCCAGTCATGAATTTTACCTCCTGACATCCTTAAGGCATTATCACTAATCCTCCAAGTCCTTTGGGTCAGTTTTTTTTTAAAAAATATTATTAATTAATTCAATTTACATCGCTGTTATAGGCCCCCCCTCTCCTCTTCTCCTAGTCCCACTCTCCATCCTGCATCCCCTTTCCCCTGTTCTTCAGAATAGGGGTGCCCCCACCCCACCAGACATCCCAGCTCATTTATTCACATGAAGGCTAAGCTCATCTTTCTCCCCTGTGACCCGGTAAGAAAGTTCCATCAGGGGGAAGTGATCAAAAAGTAGACAACATAGACCGTTTCAGAAATATACCTCACTCCCCTGACTAGTGACCCCACATGAAGCCTAAGATGCCTATGGAGCTTATCTTCTTGGGGTCTGTGAATTGTTGTATTTCTATCCTGTACCATATGACTAAAATCTGCTTATAAGTGAGTATATACAATGTGTGTCTCCACCATACAACAACGACACTTGTTTAGGTATGTTCATAGTAGCTTTATTAGTAATAGCCAGAATCTGGAAACAACCTAGATGTCCTTCAACCGAAGACTGGGTAAGGAAACTATGGTACATTAACACAATGGAATACTACTCAGTTATTAAAAACAAGGAAATCATGAAATTTTCACCAAGTGGATGGAACTAGAAAAGATCAGATCATCCTGAGTGAGGTAACATAGACTCAGAAAGACACACATGGTATGGACTCCTATGGGTCAGTTTTAAGGGAATTCAAGTGAAGGAATGGGTGAGACAGGCTGAAGATTTGATTTTTGTTCTTTTCCATAGCAAGTCTCTTTCTCTACTAAATAAGCTTCTTCCCCACAGATCCACTGAACCAAAGAGGCCCTCAGTGGAAGCCTGTGAGTTTCAGTTCCGTTGGCTTTCAGGGGAGGACTCCTGTGCAATTCCATGCTACATGCATTGCTTTGGTTGGACACACTGTACTTCTGCTTTCCTTTATAGTGCTTTATTTGGTACTTTGGAACTTTCCTTAATGTATAAATGTTGTGGCACATTTGCATAAACATTTATGTTTATATCATGCATATTTTCTCAGGATATCCTTTTTGTGTGCCACAAATTGGATTTCTGCATTAGTTTATGTTCTGCATGTAGTTTATGAAGAATCCAAGTAAATCTCCTAATCCTCGAGCCCACAAAAAATCAGCTCATTGTAGCCACACACCACCATATTAGGTTGCTCTGAGAATCTAAGAGATTCCTTCAGTTGACTGTCCCTGTAAAATCATAATGATGTATAGATTTGACCCCAAGACTCATACAGTGCATCTCTTATGGAATCCATCAATCTGGACAGTAGAGCTGAGAGGTGGCAAGCCACAGGATTCCATTGCTCTCTTGGCCTATGGCCCAGGTCACTCTATGACCACAATTTTTCCTATTTCATCCAGCTCCTGCATTATTTTGGGGTATGGAAAGACCCCAACCATGCATCATCTGCATGGTAGAATTCTCAAATGATTGCAGAAATGGGTCAGAAGGATGCCCCATCATGCACATACAAAAGCCCTCTAGCCTCTAGGATAGATATAATCAAAGGCCACCTGTGCCATAATGAGGTCCTTGCCCTTCCTTCATTTCTACCCCAGTGGTATGAGAGAGAAGACTTGAGCTCCCCCTAGAGGTTATTGTTTCCACATCAACTGTGGGGAGATCCGGAAGAACCAAGAATCTTGGAGAACACAGTTCTGTGGGGCTGGATCTATTGGTAGTACAAATTACATGCATCTCAGAACTGAATATCTAAGTAGACCATGATTAAAAATGAACTATGAATTTCATGATTCATGCTACACTTAGAATAACAATTGTCAAGGGTCTCTCAAGTAAATACTAATAGAATCTCACTCTTGAATAACAAAACTATATGATTAGAAATTGAAAATAAAGTAATATAGATGCCTGAGTAATAAAGGGAAATATCACACGATTCATCTCCTATTGGTTAAGCTGCATGTAAGTAAGGTGTGGCCGTCTTTATTCCAACTCCATTCTGAATTGAAGGTGAATGAAAACAGGCACATGCAGACAACTCAGAGTGCTCATCACAATGACAAAAAGTAGCATTGTGTAAACAGTATAACCACAGAAAGAAACCTTGGCTGATCCTGCTATTTTTTTTCTGGATCTCTACTAAGCAATACTCTTTATGGATAGTGTAGCTATAATATCACCCATTCTGAGTCCAGAAATATACACTGAAGTTACAGTTTAACTATAAGTTAGCTGACTGACCTCAGGAAGTTTTCTCAAAGTCTCTGAACCAGAAATAGTGACTCAGAACTAATAATCATGGCTCTGTGACTCACAAGGTGGCTATTGAGCAACATTTTCAAGATCACATATTGCTGAAAGTCATGGACCATTTGTGTTCAACACAGAATGGGCCTTTTCCAACTGAAAGGCAATAACAGATATATAAATTTAAAAATTAGTTTGAGGCTTGAGGGGAGGGCTCTGACCATAGAATGTGGTTTCCTTCACTTAGCTTGAGTGGTTTTTAAGAGAAAAAAATCATGCTATGTGCATCCATAGGTAGATAGGTAAAAACTAATGCAAGACATAGTACACTGATTGGTAGATAAGTGAAAACTAAACATAGTCTGTAAGGCCCACATAGACACAAATTTGCTCCTTTTATTCTCACATCTCTAAACATGCACCTAACATAGATCAACTGATCAACAAATAGCTTTAAATAAACCAATTTGCTAGTTTTTCCTACTTTGCTTTCCATTTCCCACAGATGGAAAGACCACTTCCAGAAGAGACCCCTCCCTTCTTGTTTAAAAGAGAAATAAAAGAATTCTGTACAGAAGTCAGCATCAGGTCTAGGTGGGATCAATGCTATTCTTTGGAGTCTTGGGATTGAGGCAAACAAAACAAAACATGTCCCCAGAGTGTGGGGATGAGAGGGAGGGAAGGAAGAGAGAGGCACACAGGCAGAGAGATACAGAGATAGAGAGAAAGAGATCCCATCAGAACATGGCTTTTTTTTTTCATTACTAGAGAGAAGGGAAAAATCTTTAGATATGAGATCACAAAAAATGTCCTGGCTAAGATGGGGACTGAGAATGGCTTTTTAGGGAGCCTATGTGGTCATTTATCAAATTCAGCCATGTGCAGCCAGAAACTCTGTGTCAACCAAGCCCTCAAACTAAACACGCTAGTCTGGATCTTCCACTCCCTGAAGAAGCCACCAGGGAGATCGTCGGGAGAGTCCCTGGCCATTGGGAAATATTTAGTGCAGATCTATAATGGGGCTGGAGACCCAGTTCTCACTCTCCAACAGTACAATGGAGGAGCTCAAGGTGGGAAAAAAGCATTGGAGATGGCAGGTGTAGGCAAAAGGTGCCTTACCAGAAATGAGAGAAGAGTAGGTAGTAGTTGCAGAGGATTGGGCACCATGAAGATTTTGGGGTGTGTGTGTGTGTGTGTGTGTTTCAAATGCCAAATATCATTGCATGTTATGCTGATATAAGTGATCTAGTGTGGAGCGTTAAATAGAAGAAGCAGGAGAGTGGGGAGTTAGCCATAGGAAAATGAACAATGGGGGAAGAGCTCCAGTTCTCACTTGGGAAGGTTGGACTCAGGTAAATGACTACACCAAGTATAGTCATTTTATCAGTAAGGTAGGTAGAGCTGGGCACTATAGACAGGAGTACAGATAGGCGCTAGCAGGTGAAACAGCTGAGAGAGTAGGGAAGTTCTTGTTCTGATGTTTCTTTCTTTCTCAGAGAATTAAACCCTAACACGCACACACACACACACACACACACACACTCATGGCTTAAGAAACATTGTGATATAGACAAAAGAATGTAAGAGTTCAGACGATGGGGAAGAGCACCAGCAAATGCTGTCATTTGAGCATGACATTGCAAATGCACTCATGAACTCACAAGCACTGCAGTTACCTATGCAGGACCAAGCAGCCCAAAATTCCTGAATAGATGAGGGAAGTAATCTCCAGACCTCATTCCCCCCAAGGATACCTCCTTGTGAGGTATTATTTAATTACTGCTGGGGTGGGGAAGAATCATTATTTATTTAGAGTGTTCCTACTGGTGGATTTCCATGCTATAGTGGGTCATCTCAAACTCACGCACGTATGGGCAGTGCATTGGACTTTGTGGTATGCCAAAAAATAAATAAAGAAAAACAAAACATGAAGTTGACAGGGGTCATGTTGAGGTATGAGGGGAGAAATGAGAGTAGGAAAATAGGTGGTAGATACAATCATGTCTCATTGTTTATATGTATGAGAGTCTTAAGAATAAAGAAAAAGGCATATAAGCAAAGAAATCCATCTGCTAAGAAGGAAGAACAGATAGAATTGCTGGAGATGGTGGAAAGGTGAAAAAACCATGGAAGCATCATCTCATTGACAGGGGAGAGTGAATTGTGCTGAGAAATGGGATAGGATTGCCTGGCTGCGCTGATGTACCACTTGAGGTCTGCCATCATAAATTTCAAGTGAGACCAGTCAGTGATGGTTGAGTGTTTTCCAGCAGCCACTTTTAGCTGCGTAGGATCTTGGATGGAAGAAGTAGGAGGCTGGAATTCAACAAGGCTGAGCATGCTTTTCAAGGACACGCAAAAAAAAAATGGAGTTGAGAGAATACACAAGCGGTTGACAATGTGTGCAAGGAGTGGTTATGGGAATAGATTGTGTACTCTCAGGTGCAAAAGTGGAGAGGGAGGAAATGAAGGGCATGGGAGTGTGGTAAAATGGCAGTATAATGATAGGACTGGGGGAGCTATGTCGACTAAGTCAGAAAGCTGGTTGACACCAAATCAGAATGTATAAAGCAGGAAAGTAAGGTTTGCTAATAGAACAGTTCCTGCTAATGTGACTTTGGCAATCAGAAGCTAAGGTAAAGGCCAGAGAAAGTCTCCCTTTGTCAAGGAGATGTAACCTGATTGCTTGAAGGTTTTTTTGTTTTGTTTTGTTTTCAATGTGTATCGAAATGGTTAAGAGTTGAGAAAGTTCTATCTGAAAACAAAGACTGATCCTGGGGTGACAGATTGTGTGTGTCAAGGGGGTGGTTAGAAGGTGAAAGATGACTCTGAGAAGAAGGCTGTTGTAGCCATGAGAATGTCCTTTTCAGACCCTTAACTGTTGGGAATGCAATTGATTGACAGGACCAGATGCTGTGCCTAGAAATCCATCACTCTGGTATCCACACCCCTACCAGCTGGACAAAGCACTGCAAGGATCCTAAGGCAGATGCTTTAATGGGGTTTGTGGGACTCTCCTGACCCACAGCTTTGGCCTGAGGATGCTTCACGATTTTGCCAAAAGTCTCTTAGACACTCATTAATGCCTATGATTTTTTCCCCTACACTACTGTCTTTCATTTTACACAGTTGAAACCACACGGTGGTCAGAAAAAAAAATATCTGCCACCTCCAGACCCTTTTCTACTTTTTCTTCATAATTTCTATAGTGGGTGTCCTCAGCTTCTGGTCTTGACTTGGTGTGAGCCTCTCAGATGTCCTAAACTAGCACAAAGAATAAATGAAGAGTTATATATGAGAATGGCTGGGTGCCTTGGGTAGGAGGAAGGAACAAAACAGTTTAACAGTTGCAAGGAAGAATAAGGACAATGTCCGTCTTCTCCTCCTGTACGTGTAAGGCAGCCATGATATAAATGTCTGTGCCTTCTTCAATTTTATATGATGAAATCTAGCCCCCAATGGGATAATATTAAGGGGTGGATCTTCAGGAGTCCATTAGCTTGGATGGTATTAATGTTCTTATAAAGAAGCTCAAGGAACTGGGGAGATGGCTTAGATTCTTCATAAGTAAAGAGGCTTAAATTTAATCCCAGAACCCATATAAAAAGCAGAATATGATGGTGCACCCTTGTAATATCAACAATGCTTTGGAGAGGTGGATTAAGGCAGACTCCTGTTCCTACAGCTCTATGGCTAGCTAGCCTAGCCTACTTGATGAAGTCTTAGGTCAGTGAACGAACCTGTCTCAAGCCAAAAAACAGACATCTGAAGAATGACAGAGGTTGCCCTTTGACTTACACATACAAGCATGCCCAGTACACACAGACACACACACACACACACACACACACACACACACACACAGAGAGAGAGAGAGAGAGAGAGAGAGAGAGAGAGAGAGAGAGAGAGAGAGAGAGAGAGACTGAGGGAGCTCAGCTGTAATTTAGATATGGTTTGTTCTCTGTGTGCTGGAGATTCTGTCCTTAGTAAAGCAGAGTGAGGCTCAGCAACTCATAGGAGGCCACTGGACCACTGTGGATGTCACCTTTGTAAGGAATTAAGATACTTTTGGTTGGAATCCCCACCTAGATATCATATTGTATGTTGTTATAAGTGATCAAGTATGTGTCCCCCCCTTTTCTGGCTTCCTGTCTCACCATGTGATCTCTCCCTCTTTCATCTGCTTCTTGCCATGATGCCACTCTCCATGAGACCCTCAAATGCTTAAAGTGTTTGCCTTTAGCAAGCAATACTAAAAGTTCTTTTCTCTATATTAGATCTTAGTTCTTTTTCTTTAGCAACGGAAAACTAACTAACTAGAAGAGCTCAGGACTCCTTTTTATGATGTGAGAACATAGGAAAAGGCATCATCTATGAAGAATAAATTCTTATCAGATGGTAAAATGTGATTACGCCTTGATCCTGGGTTACCCTGTCAACATAACTGTGGGAAATCAATGCTTGTTGTCGATAAGTCATTCCATTTGTGAGATTTTGTTATATCAGTCTGACTAAAACAATGACATTTCTCTCATTAAGAGAGTCTGTTGTCCCTCTGCTTAAATCGGGGTCGACTCATAACTTCTTTTCCCAACCAGAATGCAATGGAAATGACACAGTGTCTGATCCAGGCTTAGATCTTCAAATTTTGTTTCTTCTCCTCCTGCTTTAAGTCATAATTTGAAGAAGTTCAGGTCACCCTGTTATCAAGGAAAATTACAAATGAAAACTGAGATTTTAAGTCCACAGCCAGAACCAGGGCTCTAGACATGTTAGTGAGTTTGCCTTGGACTTTCCAGCCTATAACCAGCTGATGCAGTCATGTGGACAAGTGTAGCCAATACCACATGGAACAGAGACAAACTATACTATTTAAGTCTTCCTGACAAATAGATAGTTATCTTTCTCTTCCCCCTCCTGCATGAGCCATAAATATGTTAGTATAGTATAGTATTGTATTGTATCGTATAGTTTAGTACAGTACACTTGTAGTCAGGCAGACCCTTGTGATTAAATTCCAGTCCATGGGTCAGAAGAGAGGTAATTCTTGCCACTCAGGGACCAGATCCCCACTATAGATGCATATCGTGTATCTCTACCCTGTTTTCCCAAATCTTACCTTGATGTTAATGAGCGGCTTTGGAACTATGTATTGAAATTAGTACATCCAGAAGTTATAGAGAGCATACTTTTCTGAATCCTTATAGAGGAATCTCCCATTCCTTAGAGACACCTGTTTTGGAGCCAGAAATAATCGGCCATGTGTCACTACTACACATGTTGAGGTGTGTTTCCACTAATACAACACTGTAGATCTGGCACAAACAATGCATTTTTCAGCTCCTTACACTGGAACTACAAAAGAGTATTACTGGATTATGACTGTCTACACACCATATGGAGGAAACTTTAAGCTTGTATCAGCAGTTAAATTAAGTAAACCCATCAAATAGTCTAAGCAGTGCTAGTTTGGGGCTCTCTCCTTCTAACTATCAAATCTATCCTCAGAGGAAAGCCAACTCTAGTCTGCAAAGGCCCTGACAGAGGCAAAAAAAAAAAAAACATTCTTTTATCTAGTGGAACTTGGCATTCTGTCTTTTGTGGGACCAAGCTATCCTCCACAAGTGTGGTTGACACTGGCCAGCCAGGCCTGATGGCCAGATTAGCTGTGAAGCCTCCAGGTCATTCCTCTTCTAGGTACTTGAGCCAGCTAGAAGAACTGGAATCCTGCCCAGGATTCCACCATTATCTTTGGGTGGCTGTTATTTCCTCTCCCTTAACCAAAAGATCTAGCTTAAATGCAAAGTTACATGCTTGGAACTATAATGACCTGAATGTCTTTTGCTGTTTTGTATCCCTCTCTAGAGCTATGTCTGTACCCCCACCTCAAGGGCTAGGGTCTTCACTGATGTTAGATACTCATGAAACACCCTTTTAATGCCCAAGGATTTAGTAGGTGTCTAAGGTCTGAGACTCATATGAAGAATTCTGAGAGCACAGCAAGACCATATTCCATGGGCTTATTGGATGTTCTTTCCAAGGTGGTTTTTTCTATTTCCTCACATCCATGATTAATCACTTCCTGTGGGCTCAGTGTTGCTGGGTGACTCGACAATACAATAGAGTGTGCAAATGTTGGTGCTACTGTGCCAGTAGCCTGGTTAGTGTTTCCATACTTATTCTGGGTTTCTCATTGTCTATATTCATTCTTGTCTACCTGAAACACTCATTTCATGCAGTTGATATTGATGTCCTTATTCATGCAAATCCTTACCAACCAATAGGAGTTATCAGTCCCTACCTATCTGTATTGCTGATGCTGTTTCTTCTCTGAAAAACCAGCAGTTCTCTTTTCCAGGCTTCAGAGATTTCAGCAACACCAAAGGAACTTCCTCAGACCCATGCTCAGGCTGAGGATTTCGTATTTTCTCAGGCTACCAAGCTAACGAAGTGTCAGGGTCTGTGGACCTCATTTCAACTTCCCTGGTAAGACATGTTTAAGGACCAGTGTTGTTAATTTAATGGTGACTCACTAAAACACGGGTTTACTTAGAAACTGTGATTGTGACCTTATTTGGAAAAAGGGTCATTGCAGTTGTAATTGAGTTATGGATGTTGAGATGAGATCATGCTGGATGAGAGTAGACCTTAAATCCAATGGCAACTATCCTTACAAGAGAAGATAAGTGGAGCAAAGAGACAGAGAAAGCAATGTGAAGTTAGAGGTACAAACTCAAATGTTGTATCTGTAAGTCCAGAAACACCCAGGGTGGCTGGCAACTACCAAGAACACGAATGCAGTTTTGTAATAGATTCTTGATCCAACTCTCCAGAAGGCACAAAGCTGGCCAACACATTGGTTTCAGATTTCTGGCTTTAGGCCTTAGGAGAGAACATATCATTGTTTTAATTCATTAACTCTGTGGTAATGTGTTATTGCAGCCTTAGGATACTAATATAGGTGTTGTACACAGTTTCTCAGAAGGCTCCTAAGGTTTTGTGTTTGAGTTTCTTACAGGGATAGCCCACTGTAACATATCTTTTGTTGACCTCCTTTTCCAATTTTACTTTTCCTACTTCCTGACTTGAGCAACCTGGGATCTGTATAATAATCTCAAGATTTGCTTTTAATAGAATAAAGAGAAAAAAAGGAGAAGACAAAAAGGCATGTACACTGTGAGGAATGCTTCTATGAACTACTCAAGACCTTATAGTTTATGTTATCATTATTATTTATTATCTCCTCTGAAAACCCATACTTTATCACTGAATTCATTCACTTTTCACTTCCTCTTACTCTGTCTCTCTTTCTTCTGTCATTTCTGGTTTCTTTTAGTCAGTGGCTGTTGGCTTATTCACTCCTGAATATATGGGATTAAAAAAAAGTTTCACCTATATTTAAGCAAACCAGAAACTAGAGCCAGACAAAGGGTTAGTTTCCAGAAACCTTCTCATTTATGCCACTTCCTTGTGAAGCAATGAAATGGACAATCTTGTTTCCTATCTGTTGTACTTATATTTCCTTCATTTCCAAAGCATCACAAAACTTTACATGGTTCAAAAGCAATCTGTGATCTCTGCACTTTGGGCCTTTGAACTTGAACTGTTTTCCATCAAGGTCACACCACAATTCCCCCGCAACCATGTGTCCTTTTTGCTGGGTCTATTTGACCTTTGGATACTAGCCAAGTCCACCACTGGCCTGTCCTATTGCTGTCAGGGTTGAGTGAGATAAATGTGTTTGTTCCTCTTCATGCATCTGACACTGTCTTTGAGCACAATCTAAAGCAGTGGGATTTGGGCATTAGTTGCTGACCTTCATTATTTGAGCTGCCTGCTCTTCTCTGTCAGAACTCATTGTAGATATTTAAAGTGAACTGTTAGTTTCATATGAAAGTACAGAAAAGTTTATACTCAGAGAGTAGTTCAAAGTCTATTCTCCTGTCACCTGCCATCTATTTTCTCATTCAAGAGAGAAAGATGTATTAGTTTCACTTTCATTTTGATTTACTCCCATTTTAATAAAAAAATCAAGTATCTCATCTACTTTCATACCACTTTGCTTTCCATATGGCTTCTTGGATGGAGTGGAAAGAAGCTGGGTAGGAGAAATGAGAGAGAATCTTGAATGCTTGACAGTTAAAGTGAGAAAGGTTTAGGAAGATGATCCAATCCAACTGCCTTGCCATACTCAGAAAGGGTAGGGTGACATCTTTGAACAAATGACAGTCAGAGTAAACCCTAGAACTGGAGGGGAAGCTCTACTTTCTCAGCCACAGTGCATCCATGAGCTAGTTGGTTGGGGGTCAAAAACCAGTGCTCCCCCAATAGCTCCAACTGTCATCCCAGGATGAGACTGCTGTCTGTTGTCTAACTCAGCCTCATTACTTTCTCCTTCCAACTGTGCTTTAAACATTTCTTCTCATGTTCTCATCTCTTAACGGAGTCATTATTCAGTTCAGTAGGGGGCTTACGTTCCATTGTCTGCAATCCCTCAGTAAAACACGAAGCAGTCAATATTTTTTTAATCCAGCATTAGATAAACCTACCAGTAATTGAACATTTTCCCTCAGAATTGCCCCAAATTGCTTTCACTATTTTTGTCCAGTGTGGAACAGTGACTCACCTTGGATATTCCATCAATGATGCCCCTGTTCACACTGAGGCCAGAGCAGAGGTTTTCCTCCCACCTGAAACAGGGAGGTGCCATCCATTTCTTAAGATGAAATAAATGTCCTCAGCAGCTTGGGCTCCTGGGCTGTAGACAAGCCAAATAAATGTGGAATTGCTCTTTTTTCTCCAATTCTATGGTTTCAGACAGAATACAATATCTATCCATTGTCTAACACAGCCCATTAGCCACCTGGCTGACAGAAAATAATCTTAAATGGACACTTTGAAGATGGGTCAGCCCACGGCTTTTTCTCATACGTTTCAATCTTAATAGAAAACTATACTTAGCATTTATAGAACCTTGTCAGTCAAAAGTTGGGAGCTGTACTGAGTCACAATCCCTTTTCTGCTGAGAAGAAGGGTGGCACTCAGATCTATTTATTAATAGTCTTAACATTTTTTGAGAACATGGTAAGGTGTCAACCCAGGTGTTTTTTTCTTGTGCAAAAGCTTTTTAATTAAAACCTTATGAAAAATCATCAGCTGTGTGTCTCTGAGCTTCACTTTACTCACCCATTAAAGACTGAACAATGATGCTTACCTGTCAGGATTGGAAGGGTTAAAGAGAAGAGCATTTATGAAATAAATGCCTGAGACTCATAGCCAAACTTTGAGCAGAGTGCAGGGAATCTTATGAAAGAAGAGGGAAATAGAAAGACCTGGAAGGGTCTGGAACTCTACAAGGAGAACAACAGAACCAAAAAAAATCTGGCTCAGGGTTTTTTTTTTTTTTTTTTTTTTTTTTTCTGTGACTGATACTCCAACCAAAGGCCATTTGTGGAGATAACCTAGAACCTCTGCACAGGTGTAGCCCATGGCCGCTCAGTCTCCAAATGGACTTCCTAGTAAGGGGAACAAGGACTGTCTCTGGCATGAATTCAGTGGCTGGCTCTTTGATCACCTCCTCCTGAGTGGGGGGCAGCCTTTCCAGATCACAGAGGAAGACTATGAAAGACAATCCTGATGAGACCTGATAGACTAGGATCAGATGGAAGGGGAGAAACTCCTCCCCTATCAGTAGACTGGGGAAGGGGCATAGGAGGAGATGAGGGAGGGAGGGCAGGATTGGGAGGGGATGGGGTGGGGGATACAGTTGGGATACAAAGCAAATAAACTGTAATAAATAAAAATATATTAATTTTTAAGTAGAAAAAGATTTTAAAAAATAAAAGAAAGTAAGTGCCTGATACAGAATCAGTCCTTCTTAAATGTGTGTGTGTGTGTTTGTGTGTGTGTGTGTGTGTGTTTCTTTTCCTGGTATATCTTTTTTTTTTAAATTTTGATAGTTCTGCCACAACCCCAAAAGCTCAAGGATGGCTCCTAGGCACTGTATCAGGAAACCGATATTTTTCTTTTGATGGGAGGATGATAAATTTTGTTGAGTAAGTGGGAAGAAGCTTTATGTCACATTCTTCCCTACGAATGGGCTTGTAGCAGTATCTCTCTATTGAAGATCATTGGCTCACACAGAAAAATTAATCAAAGGCTCTGAACTGCAATGTAAATTAGCATTCTTTTAGAAAGAGCTATAGGAAATGTGCTCACCTCATCTCAAAAATCAAGCTGTCCTACTTCCAGTACGGCTGCATTAATCTCCTGTTTGACTAAATCTGTCAAATATAGCTATTAACTATTTAAAAAACACAAGTAAGAGCTACCTGAAGATTCAGGTGACGGGGTAAAAATATGCTCTTCTTACAGGGGAGTAAACCTCAGGAAGCAGAAAAATCACAGTATTTGTAGCTTTTATTTGGGCTTGTTATAGCATATTTGGAACCATGAGGAATTACTAAACCTCTTGTGGAAAATCAGATTTTTCCAGTCTAAAGAGTTTGAAACAAGCTGACCACACAATCATTAGAAAGGAGGACAAAATCTTAAAAGGAGTGAACCAGAGAAAAACATCATTTTATCCCTTAACTATAAACACAGAGAATGTTCCAAGAAAACCACTCAAGACAAAAGAACTGAGTTAAGAGTCAATGTTTGTAGACTGACATCAACCAACTTATTTACTTGCTTGTAAAGAATAACATTCTTTGGAAGAATACAACAGAATTCAGAATCCCATACTATAATGTCTAGAATACAATTAAAAATTACTCAATGTATAAAGAGCTAGTAAAACAGGAATCATTCTCAATAGAAAAAAAATTAATAAAGATTAAACCCAAGATAGCTTACAGGTTGGAATTATCAAATAAGGATTTAGAGTAGCTGCTCTCAGTTGTGCTCAGTAACTTTAAAGGAAAACATGCTTGTGGTATATGAAGAGGAGATATCTCCTCATGTCCAATATTTAAAGGGGGCTGAGAATTTATTTCAGTTGGTAAAGTACTTTACTAGTACAAATGAGATCTTGGGCACTCATCAGTACTACAGAAACTGGAAATAGTGGTGCATACCTGTAATTCCAATACTCAGGAGTTAGAGACAGAATGGTCAGAAGTTCAAAGTCATTGCCAGCTACACAGTGAGTTTGAGGCCAGCCTGAGTTACTTCAGATTCCACCTCAAACAACCAATAAACGAATACATACATGACAGGTAGGTAGGTAGGTAGGTAGATAGAATGATAGAGTAGAGGGAAAATGTACAAGACCTGAAACAAAGTTAATTCCAATACACAGAACTTCATAAAATAACTATGCCCAAGTGTATTTGCTTCATACTGTATTAAGTGTAACAAAGAGTGAAGAACTAGTGGGAAAAAGACATAGAGGGAAGGGAATCCGGAAGAAAAACTGGAATAGGTTGGCAAGTGTTATGATCAAAGCAGCCAGCAGAGAAATGAAACAATGTAGGAAAAGATAAGGAAGGGATAGATTAAAGCCATGTAGGGAGAGGGGATGTGAACAGAGAAACTAGTGACACAAGGGTCTTAATATCTCTAGGTTTATCAATAAATTTTGTTGAGGCTAATGTTTATTTAGCATAAACCAAAGACACCAATGAAAGGCTCGCCTAAGTGGTTTATTATCATATTTTTTAAAGTTTCCTTCAGAAACTGCTAATCAGTCTGCAGAGATAGCACTCATGATGAATTTATTGAGCCTTTGGATTCAGTGATGGGACCTAATAACACATCTCCTTGAACAGAAGTTAGGTTCTTCTAGCTTCACACCATAGAAACTAAAGAGCTCCAAGGTGACTTCTAGCACCTAAGATGAAATGCAAGGGGAACCTGTATACCTTCTCTGTATCTACACCTTAACTCAAAACTGCATGTCACCGATGGTGTGCAGGGCCATTTACAATTTCATGGGAGACTTTGGTAAATAGAAAACTCATGTATGTGTGTATTTACGTGTATATATATATATACATGTATATATATATACACATATATACATATATATACATACATACACACACACACACACACATATATATATATATATATATATATATATATATATATATATATATATATATATATATATATATGGAGCTTATGTTATGCTCTTATCCTCCTGGGTGAGACCCATGTTTCCTCTACAAATGTTATTGTTAGCCTCTTGCCTTTTATAAAAGGCAATGGCCCTCAACAAGTCCTTGGAAGACATCATTAGTGCTGCTAACGAATTTGTCAGAAATACAAATCTAGGGGCTTTTATGTCAGATCTACTGAGTCAGTGATTATGGGAACATATCCACAAATTTGTTTTAACATACCATTCTGGTGATTTTCATATACAGTTAAGTTTGAGAACCATCCAATTAACTCGAGTGAGCTTCCATTTCTTGCAACAAATCCATTCATTTAAGGCTGAGTATTCCAATAAAATGATATATTATGAGGCATTACATAATTCTCTCACGGCTTAGGCTTGGGGGTAGTGTTATCTACTAAAGATGGCCTACAGGCCCAAACCTACTAATAGTCTGCTTTTATAAACAAAGTTCTATGGGTGCACAGCCAAGACAAGTTGGTTTATTTGTCTACAGCTAATTTGTGCTACAGTAACAAGGTATTCAGTATCAATTGTCTGACTATACAAGATGTTTACTATCCTCTGGCCTAGACTATTTGCATGATATAGGAACAGTATGATGGGGGTGGGAGAATTAATGATTAAGTAATAAAGTTCAGGTGATAGACATCTAGCATTCACAGCAATAATATTGGAAGACATGTTTCTTGAATATCATGGGAAGATGAACCATATTAAAATTTCACAAAACACCTCACTGATGACTAGACCTAGGGATCTCAAATGTAAGAACGCCTCTAAAAGTTTAAATTCTAACTCCCTTTTCTTTCCTGTTTTGGGAAGTGTAGGTCCCAGGTGGTACTCATGGGTGTACTGCTTTGCCACATGCCCTGGGACATTTTAATTCAAGTGGTTCCTGACAATTCTCTGAGAAACACTGGCTGGAGGTGAAGAGTAATAGGCAGAAAATACCATGCAGGTCAGTCATCTGGCCTGAAATATATGTGCTGCTTTTTGAAGACCTTGTCTTTTCATATCTCAGGGCTCAGAAAGACAAAATATTTCTAGGGTCTCTCTAGTGTTGGACTTCTTGCCTTGTTTCTGATCTCTAAGAGCTACCATCCAGCCTTATATTTCAAATGTCCTGATGCTTCCAAGCCTTGATGCCAAGAAGAGGCCAAGTTGAGTCTTACCTGACTGAGGCTTCTCCTTAAATTTCCTGCCCACAGGTATGTCTTCCTTTGAAGGTCCCATGAGAAAAAGCTGAAGGGAATGTCTCGTAATTACCAAAACATGAGCATTTGTTTAAGGGAGCTTGGTGAGGATCATCTGCTTATGAGGTCATGATGTCTGGACTGTATTTTCAGAGGACTGATGATATAGGATACACAACCAAGAGCATTCCTTGAGAGGGAGAGGATAGCTAGATGACTTAGCATGGTCTCTCTGCAACTCACATTAGATGTTCCATTCCTCTTCGATCTGGCATCATCATTCTCTTTTCATTTGTCCAGGTCCCTGCATTTTAAGTTTCTTGTGAGCATAATACCTCTTTGTTGTAGCTGGGATCATGAGTGTTCAGTAAAGCTTGTCTATGAAAAGCTTGGTGCTCAATGCAGTGCTATTGGGAGAGGATGGAAACTTTAATAGGTGGAGTCCAGTGTAAGAAACTTGTTGTGGGGGTGGTACTGAGACTCTATCCCTTTCCTGTCTATTCCTTAGCTTCCTGGTTGGCATGAGGTAAGTCATGTGCTCCCACCATAATGTACTGTCTTGGCCCTAGCCCCAGGCAGTGGATCCAAGTGGCCATGGACTGAAACCTCTAAAGCCATGACACAAAATAAACCTCTTCCCTTATTAATTCAGTTATCTCTGGCATTATATTATAGCAATGGATAACAAACTAATATCCTTCTTCATTTTAATATCCCCAGAACATTGCTGATCTTACAGAAGGCTTTCAACAGATCAATGAACAAGTAACTGAATGATTGAGAAGTGGTAAGTTGGAGGATAAATACAATGATGTCTTTTTCTTTTGTTTAAGCATTTCAGAAGTATGAATGAATTCATCAAGGTTATTGTTACATCAGGATTTTCACAGCTTTCCTTTTCTCTTCTAAGATTAAAAAAGTCTTTGCACGACCACTATGTAGTGTAGACTTCCAAATCAAAATTCAAGCCCTACCTGAAAAAAAATATTTACTTGTCTTAGATTCAGATGACCCCAAAGTAGTTTTCTAATATTTTTTTCATGAAAGAGAAATAAAAGATGACATTTCTCAGTTAACATCTACCTTCCAGTTGATCTCATCATCTCAGATGCATGTTCACTTATCACATTTTTTGTCTATTTGAAATTTGCTGCATAATTTCTCTTTTGTGAATGAAACTTACTACACCGTCAACTGTGGTTTGGATTTAGTAACACTGAAATCATTGGCCTTTCAACCAGCCATAAATTCAAGCGGAAACAAAGTGTAGGGGAATCCAAGGAATCTAATATCCTCTTCAGGCCTCTATGGGCACTAAGCACACATGTTATGCACTTAATATACATGCAAAAACACTCATATACATATAAACAATAAAATTAAAAAACACGCAAAAAAAAAAACCCCAATGATGCTTGAGCAAAGGATAAGGAAGTTGAAAAGAGAAGACTGCTTAATCTTAAGTTTCAGACACAGTAGGTGAATAAAAAGAAGCCCAAGCAACAGCTGTCCCACATGATCTAACATAGGAGGTGGTGCTGTTTAGTACAAAGAGGCTCCACAGGGATGTATGAGAAATAGGGTCTTATCTGGGAATCGCATTTCCAATAATAGTAATGTATGCAAGCTTAGGGAACTCTCACCAGCAATAAAGTAGAGGACTTCACATTTTTATTACGGGGTGTACATTCTCCAGTTACACAATTTGCCATGTCTTTGGCTTATTCAAAGAGTAGCTGACTCCTGCCTAGGACAGGCCTCAGCCTTCAGCCCTCTAATCTTCACCTGATGTTGTCTGACTCTGATAGCTCTTGCCAAAGCTGGTTATAGTCCTCCCTCCATTTAATATAAACTTGGCAGGCTCCTGTCCTGTTCCTTGTTTTCTCCCTCCTCCAATGTCCATCCTCTTTGCCTTTCTGAATGGGGATTGAGCATCTTAGCCAGAGTCCTCCTTCCTGATTAGCTTCCTTAGGTGTACAGATTTTAGTATATTTATCCTATATTATATGTCTAGTATCCACTTATAAGTGAGTATATACCCTATGTGTCTTTCTGCTTCTGGGATACCTCACTCCCACAGAGGGCCTCTGAAAGGCTCTACCCTGTAGGGTATCGAGGCAGATGTTGAGACTCATAGCCAAACTTTGGGCAGAGTACAGGGAATCTTATGAAAAAAATGGGAGATAGTAAGACCTGGAAAGGACAGGAGCTCTACAAAGACAGCAACAGATCCTAAAAGTCTGGGCACAGGGGTCTTTTCTGAAACTGATACTCCAGCCAAGGACCACTCATGGAGATGACCTGGAACCCCTGCATAGAGGTAGCCTATGGCAGTTCAGTATCCAAGTGGCCTCTATAGTAATGGGGACAGGGACTGTCTCTGACATGAACTGATTGCCCTGCTCTTTGATCACCTTACCCTGAAGTGGGGAGCAGCCTTACCAGGCCACCGAAGAAGACAATGCAGCCACTCCTGATGAGACCTGATAGACTAGGGTCAGAGGGAAGGGGAGGAGGCCCTCCCTTTTCAGTGGACTGGGAGAAAGACATGGGTGGGGAAAAGGGAGGGTGGAATTGGGAGGGGAGGATAGAGGGAGGGAGGTAAGGGGGGATACAAAAAGAATAAGCTGTAATTAATAAAAATTATTATAAAAATAACATAAACTTGGAGATTACCAAGAGAAACGATTCATTTGCAAAGTGAGCTAAAGGTGAAGGGGGATTGCACATGGGGAGTTCATATAAGACAAGGTGGGCCTTGGGAAAGTCAGCATAGTAAAAGATCAAGAAACATGAGCAGAAGCGAGGACATGGAGAGTAGTCCATAGGAAGGAAGTATACATTAGAGAGAATGGAACCAAGATGAAAATCTACTGAATACCCCAAATTATCTTGAAGATCGTATACTCTGGATGTAGAAACTTTGATGTTCTGGGGACTGTAGCTTGGTGCATTTGTCAGAATCTTCGGTCAACTCTGTAGCTTCCAGGGCCTATCCATAAAGCATTTTTAGGCATGGGTATATGTATTCCATTGTGATAACTTGAAGTTAATTTCATTCATTTGTTGTTTCTTGAAATTCCAAAGAGGCTAAATGAAAACAGAAACTTGAATTTATGACTTACGGAGCTCAACAAGGTTATACAGTGCAAACCACATACAAGGTACCAAAAGAATAATCTTTTAAACCATAGTTTCCAAACACTTTAATGATAGCTAGTTAAAACCCCAACCGAAACACATGTTGAACTCTCAAGCCTTTGTTCACATGGAATCAGGTAGAGTGGTTGCTTCTTAGGCCAAAAGGATGGGACAGACAAGTCTGACTCAGGCACCAGAGGGAGTATCAACAAATGCAAGGGTAAGCTAGAACAAGCCTCCCTTCTCACATTTCTTTGGGTTACAGAATTACCATGAAGCTATTCTTTCATCTTCAGGTCATTCCAGGGAACCTATCCTTAGCTGGTGGCATATGTGGCTGCCAGATAGGTCATTACTTGTTCAGACTTGTTTGATGTCTATGGTATAATGCTTTTTTGACCTTGTCTGTGTATGTAACACAGGTATTGTGTAACCTAAACCTGGCTGCATTCTAAAGACTGCATACAAGTTTTCAAAAACACAGGATACCTTTTCCCACATAAATAATGATATAAATACTCTCTGATTTGCAGGCCAGCACTTCAATGATCAATCTGGCCCATAGAACCAACACTTGCATACCTGTTGAAATAAGAGCAACCATGTTATACATTGCTTCTTGTGACATAACATACTTTAGCTCAAGCACAAAGCAGAGCATTTCTATAATACTCTTGCCCCGGTTGGAGATGAGGGCCCTCATCCTCTGCCACACCTACAACATACACATTCCCGGGTCCTGCCTGTCATATTCCATAGTATCTTATAAGACTTTATAAAACCCTTGTTCACACAAGTGCCTTTTCTGTGTTCCCAAAATCCAAGACCTCCTCTGAACAAGATGTTCTTTACCATGTTGGCACTAGGTACTGAGCTCATGCCTACTTTTTTATCCTTAAAAACCTTTCCTACCATCATTCCACAGATCCTGTTTCCTTCTGTCAGAAAATCCTGCAGTTAGAGTCTTGAACTTAAGACAAGGAGTAAGAAGTGTCAGAGACATAATCATTATAAGGCTGGGTGTGTTTGGCCATGTAGAACTAGTGAGGCCTAGGAGCAAAAGAAGAAGGACAAGGAACCACACGGAATGCCAAGAAATTTTCTCATGAGGCTTAGTAGGGTGGTGAGTACTGGCCTTAATTCCTCCTCCAGATACCCAATTCTAAGTCTTTACCTCAGCTCCATCAGGTATGGAGACTAAACTTCTAAATGAAATTTCGAGGAGCCTTGCCCATGTCTAGAAGTATCTAGTATATTGGCAGCTGTTTTCATTGCACTGACAAAAGCAACCAAGGAAAGAAGAGCTTATTGGGGCTCACAGCTTGAGGGTACGGCCCACCATGGCTGGGGAGGCATGGTGGTGAATGCAGCTCTAGGTGTGACAGTGGGAGTATGGGGTAGCTTGTAACCTTGCATCTGTCATCAGGAAGCAGAGAGAAATGGATGCTGGGGCTCAGCACACGTTCTGTTTATTCAGAGAGGGCTCTTAGGCCATAGCATGGTGCCACCTGCAGTCGGGGTGGGTGTTTCCTCCTCAGTTAAACCTTCCAGAGACATCCAGAAGTGTGATTCCTAGAGCATTCAGTATCCAGTCAAGTAGACAATGAAGAGTGACCACCACACTATTTTCACAAAGAGAATCATTTGGAAACAACAACAAACTTGGGTGCATCATCATAGATGTACAAAATAAAGATGTCATCTTGGGTTGTAGATTTAGATCTGCCACTAAGCATTTCAGACACCACCCAATGCTCTGCCAGGAAAATTTGAGTTCTGCCTCTTCTCTCCGAGCTCTGAGTCGACAACCATTGTGAAGGCCCAGGGTGTGCTGCAAGTTAAAAGGAAGTAGTTTTGAATCTTAAAATTAGCTATGGATAAGTTACACATGGATAATCAGGAGCTGACTGCAGCCTGGGCTCTAACTGAGCTTTAAGTCAATATTATAAGGTTGAATATTTATGGGTGTTTTGGTTTGTTTCCAAAAATGGATGAAAGCACCAACTTTCTTCCTGTAACACAAATGGAAAACATCAGAAAGGCAGGAATCTAAAATACCAGAAATGCTTTCCTAGCACTTTCATATTTATATTTTCCATCTTATTATTATTACTCTGTGTTATACACGCACAAAGCCCCACACACATGGCGTGGGGAAGTCAGAGGACAACTTTGTGGAGTGGGTTCTCTTCTTACCCCTTTATGTAGACTCCAGAAAATAAAACCCAGTTTTCAAGTTACATTGCAAAAGCTTTCATGACTGACCAGCTCATCAGTGCTCATTTGTCCGTTCTTATTGGAGTGGGATAAAATCTGAAGAATGACACAGAAGGAGGAAGTTTTATGACACAAGTGATCGAAAATCTTGAATGCTTGTACTAAAAGGTACCGTTTACCTCAATGATTAGCCATGGGATCTGAAAAGCAAACTTGGGTATTATAAAGATTCCTTTGAGCACTTTGGAGAGAAGTACTAACTTTAGGCCGCCCTCTCATAATTGGTGGTCACCTTTTGGGCCTGGTTATGCCATTCTATGGTTATTGAAACTCCATCCCCTCGTGACTCCTCTTCCTTTTGGTAGGATTGCAGCACCCTTTTCAAATTCGTTAAACTCGAATTAAATTGTCTTTCTTTTTGGTAACTCCACGATGTCCTTGAGATCATTAAAATTGATAAGAACAAGGGGCCATAACACAGAACTATGGACACTTAGCCTTGCTCTGCAACCTCCTTTCTACTTGACCTTGGGTAAGCCATACCTTGTCAAACCTCATCTGTACAGAGGGAGTTGGTGTGCTCTAAAGAGTTAGCTGTTTGGAAGATTAAATGAAGGGTGGGAGTAAGGCATTTTATAAACTCAAAAGTGCCATAGCCTGGTGCTTAGACTGTGTAGTTCCTATGGACAGCAGGTGGCTCCTGGGCTGTTCTACACCTTGACAGGGGAGTTACATGGATTACCTCCTCACGTAGGGTAGATCTAAGCAAGTGTATCTTAGGTCTTAAGCAATCATCACTTGGCATCTTAGTTAAAGGTGCATTTATGATCATTTACAATGGGCCAGGTAGTCTACCAATGTTGGACATAGTTTATGCCATTGAATTCTCACATTAACACCATTTCAGGGCAGTATACTTTGTTTTGTTTTGTTGAGACAGGGTTTCTCTGTGTAGCCTTGACTATCTTGGAATTGTTTTGTAGAATATGCTGGCTTCAAACTCACAGTGATCAACCTTTCTCTGCCTCTCTGAGTGCAGGGATTAAAGGCACATGCACCTGGCTTGGTCACGATTCCTATACACTAATTTTACTCACGTAAAAAAAAATGAGACAAAGTAGTCAAGAAACTTTTTCTTTGTTTCTTAGGCAACTTCTGGTATGCTATGAGGTAACTAATACTGGTTAGGGCAGGTAATATAGTAAGGTTGGTCTTGTATTCCAGAATATTATGAAGTTGTCCAAGACAACCTAGAACTCACTATATAACTCAGGGTAACCTCAATTTAGTGATATACCTCTCTCTGCCTCCTACATGTTGAGATCATAGACATGTACCTCACATTTGCTCAGCTGTCTCATTTTCTTCCACATTGGGATCTGACTTTCACTGGAATAGAAAGGATTCCAACTGAATATGGGTTGGCATTTGTGATTTTCATGTAGCTAGTACAACATAGTGGAATGGTGGCTTTTGTGCTCAGTCAGAAAAGACCATGCAGTTTCAATGTGGATCTCTTGGGACACTTGCACTGTGAGTTCTCTTTGAGGGTGTTCCTTCCCAGAAACCTGGCCTCATTGCTATAAAGTGTCATGAGGGGCATTTTTCACTGCTCTTACCTGGATCCAGCTTTCCAAATCATTTTATCTGAGCCAGAAGCTGTGTTTCAAAGGAGCTTCCAGATCATATCAGCCTCAAGCCATTCAGATCTTCCCAGCTTAGACTCCAAGCATAAAATAACAGAGCCAAGGCACCCCTGTGATACCCCATATGAACTACTCACCTCCAGGCCTGAGCTCATTGTTGTTCTCTATCACTGAGCTTGGAGAGTGCTGTTAGGCAGAAATAAGTGACTGGAAGTTTGCTGTTACTCTGCGATTTCTCCTGAATTCTTTGAAAGAAATTCCATTTGGAGCAGTTGAAATTCCTAATTCACAGTTCTGGATATTCCTAGGGGGGGGGGGAATAATTATTTTGTTTCCCATTTTCCTAAGGCTCTGATATGGAGCAACTTTACTCCACTTATCCTTACTAAGTTATTTTCTGGATAATCTTTAGCCCTCAAAGTTATCCAATGGATTAATACACTCATTTTCCTAACTGCCCCAGAAACCAGACTCACCAGACTCAAGGAAGAGAATATCTAGCAAATTGTGAACAAATTTAGAAGTTTTCCCAGAGAAACAGGAAGGTCACCTCTGATCTTCTTGCTGGCTGCAGTGATGAGCAGCCAGGAATGGTATCCCTGCTGGAATCATCAAGTCAGCCCTAAGTGGGTTAACAAAGACATGGCTCAAGGACTGGGACAATATCATAACACTTCCCATCATGCTTGATCTTGTTACATCTGCCAGACAGCATCTCTGAGCTTCTCTTAACCAAGGCTCACACCCAGAGTAGAACAGTCTCATAGTCAGCAATGAAGAGGGGATGATAACTAAGCGGGAACAGAAGATGAAAGAGCGCTTGTGTGTGTGTGTGTGTGTGTGTGAGAGAGAGAGAGAGAGACAGAGAGAGAGAGAGAGAGAGAGAGAGAGAGAGAGAGAGCATGCGTGCGTGCATGGACTGTTTTCTCTGATGCTTCTTAGAGTTGGGCGCTTAAGACTTATATGCATTTTCCAAGTCATGTCATTCCTACATTTTTATAACAAGAACAAAATCAGACCAGCAATTCAGGTATGGGAGCGAAATGAAAAGATTTAGCCTGAAAACAGAGGAAACATTTGTAGGATAGTGGTTGGATGGAGCCACTCAGCAGTTCACTGACCTACCACGTTTGCCTTCCCTTTTCTGGTTTCTGCTCCATATCCCTCAGACAGGAAAAGCCTTCTGGAAGGCTCTTGTTTAGCAATACACAACTGTCACACAATCTACACCCTGTGTATCTATCTACCTCTTATCAGTCTTGATAACTGCAGTTATTTAGGTCAGGTTAAGAAAATGTTGGAGGAAGACTCCATATTCCCCTGGAGAAAAAAAAATCCTCAAAATCCTCACAACTTTCCTTCATCAAGCCCTCCACAGAGATTTGAAGGAATAGCAGAATTCAGTGCCTTGATGCTGAGCTGGTTGCTTTATGTGCCTAAACTCATTTAATCTTTATATTGACTTTAGGAAGTGCGACTGCTATTAATCCCATTTTGCAGATGATCAAACAACTTTCCCAATATTGCACAACTCATTCATAACAGAATCTGGGTTATAGCAGCAAAAAGGCCTCAGAATCTGTACCCCTAAGTCCTATGGAATCTTGCCCTTAGGTACATAAAAATAACTTAAACTCAGGCATGTGTCTGAAATATTTGCTTGTATAAATGCTGAATAACTGAATAGAGAGTAGTTTATAATGCAACATAAAATGAACTAGTGCTGGATTGGGTGGTATTTATTTTTGGCAATTGGGGTTGAAGGTGAGGAAAGGCTGGGGAGCCTCCCAGGACTAGCATATAAATGTTCCTTGGATGACAGAAAACAAAGTCTTACTCATAGAAGAAAGATCCCTTGCTATTTCCCCATCCCCCTCAGGATCTGAACAGATAATCAGAGCGTGCAGACATTCAGCAGTAATCAATTAGTACCTACTTTAGATTAAATTGAGAATATGTAAATTGGGCACCTCATCAAGGCTGCACAGATCCAGTGATTTGAGACACAGGCACCCCAACGATGTGCTGCAGACATACCAGTCCCTGTGACACAGAAGGGCATGCAAATCTTGTACCACAGCTGAAGATTCTCTTAGACCACAAAATGTGCTATTCTTTACACACACACACACACACACACACACACACACAGGCACGCACTCACGCACGCACTCACGCACGCACGCACGCACGCAGCATCCGCCCTTCTACACCTTATCAGAAGTACAGTATTTATAGCATCAGAAAGAACTCTCTGTGTCAAGTTTACAAACAGTAGAAAATCTTTCAACTTGGGCCACAATTCTATGTCCCCTCAACAGTCTAGAGGTTAAGTGTTTGGTGTTTTGTTTTGTTTTTATTTTTGAGAACAGGCTAAACAAAATCAGTACCTAAGTAGGACTAGGATTTTCTCTACTCCTCTTCAAATCCCCTGAAAAGAAAAGAAAAGGATACTATTGGGTTTCTGAATGAATCTCTAAGGATAGACCTCACAAACAGCCCAAGAGACACATACACTCTAATGTCAAAGGAAAGGACCCTAGATAAGCAACTCTGAAAAGGCAAGGACGACCCAGATAACAGATGATCTGGCTGGAGCAGGCATTGGGAAGATAACTTATAATCAACCATTTGGTTTAGGAAGTCCCTCTCAGTACAGAACAACAATCTCAGGGAAGATTACAACCATCAGGAAAGGCTATCCTCATATCATGTCCCATTTCATAGTAACTGGAAGGTCAGTGCTGATGCCTAGAAGATTGTCTTTTTTCTTGAAATTTTCTGAAAGGGAACGTCATGACTGAGAAAGATGTGGATCGCTAGTAAGACAGTGTGGTGTTGAGCCAACAAAGGTAGATTTAAAGATCTTTAAGAGAAAACATATGGAGAGAAGGCTAAAGAAAACCGTTCATGAAAACCAATAATGGTTCCACTGAGCCTAAGTGTTATAGTTTTAATATGAAACATCCTATACATACTCATGTGTTTGAGTACTTGGTCCACAGCTACAGTTGATGGTTTGGGAGGCTATAGAACCTCTGTGATGAGAATTATGGCTGGCAAAGATGAGACAGTGGCAGCAGGTCATTGAGCCTGGCCCTGCTTCCAGTCCTGTTCTCTGCTTCCTGGTCAGCCACCGTGTACACAGCAGCCGCTGTTACATGCTCCCGTCACTGGAGATGGAGCCACCCTAGGTGCCATGCCTTCTGGATCATGAGGGAATGAAACTGTGGGCAAAGATAAACCTTTCCTCCTTTGCTTGGTCCCATTGGACAATTTTTAACCACAATGAGAAAAGTGATGAATGTGCCATGGTAAGGCACAGCATTTCTGTAGGGCTGTAGTTTTCACCTAGGCAGAAATCATGACTCACTGAATCATCTCAGCTCTCCTTATCAGATTGTTAGGAGTAGTGAGGGCATATATGTATTTTTTTTCTTTTTTTTCTCTGTTTAACTCCAAAAGGATTGAAGAGGAAAAAAAATTTTTAGAGAAATTCCAAGATATTTTCTTCTTCTGTAGTAAATAACCAACACATAGCATTTGCCCCTTCCCAGATGCTGAACACTGCACTAGACATGAATGTGGGGATGTATAAGAAGTACAAATATATTTTTATAAGTAAAGAGAAGACAAGTATTCCCCAGGGAATTTGTATTTCAATTCAAAAGATAGACCTGAGCTCACGAAATGATCAGAAAATGGCAACAAATAAGGGAAAGTGCAGAGAGATGAAATGGCAGAGAGTTGGTTGTCAGAGGCTTCTTAGAGTAGAGTTCAAAAATGATTCCTAACATTTAGGCAGAAGAATGAGTAAAGGCACTAGAGCAGGGATCAAGGATTCCCATGATGCCCTGAAGAGAATATTAATGAGAGAAACTCACAGTTCATGCTGAGTGTTGTACATTATGAAAATGCTGACATGTTGCTCATTCTACATCTACTTTCTTGAGATGTGGCATTGTGGATCCTCCCATTAAGAATATGAGTCCTAGGGACTGGGAAGATGGCTCATTGGGTAAAGTGTTTGCTCTGCAAGAATGAGGAACCCACATAAAAAGCCAGGTGCAGAAATGCCCACTTGTAGTTCTAGCATGGAGATGCAGAGGTGGGAGCGTCCCTGGGGCTTTTGCTCCAGCCAGTCTAGCTAAGTGGTCTCCAGATTTAATGAAACTTTGTTCAAAAAATAAGATACAGAGTGATAAGGGAAGACATACGATGTTAACTTTTAGCCTCTACATGTGAATATACATATCTACCACAGATCCATGCATGCACATACAAGAGAAGTCTCTTTCCATGTCACTTGAATATGGAATTTTTAAAAGTCATGTTGTGACATGTGGGGGTTTGAAAAGGACTTACCTAACACTTTCAGATTGTGTCCTGGCTGCACTTGGACCTTGGAGACCCTCATGTAAGTGAGCCTCAATTCACTTATTAAACAAGCTACCCAGAAGAGAACCAAGGCATCCTAGGCAACAACCAGCCAGCCACCAAGCATATGAAGAGAGCATTCTTAATTATCCAGATAATTTACCAGCTTACTACAGATGATTGATGAAACCCGGAAGAGACTAGCCAAGCTAGTTTAGACCAGAATCAATGCCCAACTAACCCACAGAGTTGGGAGCCAAATATACAAAATAGGCATTGTTTTTGGTGACAAAAAATTGGGATGGTTTGTTATGCAAATAGAGCTGCCTAATACATTGGAAAATAGTTACGATTGTATGTGGAATATGTTTATCTGAACAAAACTAAAATACATAAGATGGTTAAGAAAAATGGAGGTCTTAAACATTAGGAAGAACAAAAGACAATCAGCGATCCTCAAACATACTTTGGCTGAACAATGTGATAAAACAGGGAGAAAGAACTGCTAGATTAGATAGACAGAAATTATAGTGGATAAGTACAATTTAGAGGTGATAAAAGTTCTCTAAGGGAGAAGGCAAGATGGCAGTGCCAGGAGGACACTGAGTCTGAGGAGCAGGACAGCAACGTCGGTACAGCAAACAAGAGACTGAACTCTGGGCCCTAAAACACCAGCAATCATGTTTCCCAGGTGAGAGGAAACTCCACTGTGCGGGACTCAGTCAGGTCCCTTCTCAGGTCACCCAGCCAGAACCCGAAGAGATCCCAGGTCTCACAGGCACTGGGTCACCAGACCAGAGCCACATGCCTGTGTGTCCTGATCACCTTCCCAGGCTGAAAGGTGGACACAATAACACCAGAGACTGGGAGTTCCAGTCGCAAGAAAAACCCAGAGGGAAGGAAGGAAACGGGACTGACTCAGGTCACCCAGTCTATCCCTGGAAAAGGTTCTGCAGGCCAGCGGATACACGCTGCCATCCCTGAGTGGGGATCCAGCCACCATCCCAGAGACCTCTGCATGCCTGACTCTCCATGACAAACAGAACTGTGTGCCCCAGGGCATCAGACTGGGTTTCCCTGTTGGGAGAAAACCCCACAGGAAAGGAAGCAAATAGGGACTGACTTAGATCACCCAGTAAAGCCCTGGAAAAGGTCCCGCAGACTGGCAGACATACATGCCACCAGCCCAGAGACCTGCTGCATGCCTGACTCTCCATCACAGACAGAACTTTGCGCCCCAGGGCATCAGAGACTGGGAGTCCCTGTAGAGAGAAAACCCCACAAGGAGGGAGACAGCTTAGAGCACTCAGCTACCCCCACCCCACCTCCACCACCACACAAAGGAAATTTCTCAGGAAAAGGTCTCAGCTTCCTGCCCAGGGACCAGCTTGGAGCCACCACCCGCCAGCGCCTGCCTGCTCTTCACGCCACCCCAAGCACCACAGACTGGGCCTTCCTGTTGGGAGAAAAACCCATGGTGGGGGAAACATCTGGCCCTACCTCAGGACACCTAGATCCAGAAAAGTTTTTGGCTGCACCCATGGGAGCAGAGCTCACATGCCACTGACTACCACTTGGGTACTGGGGCATAGAGCCCCAACCTCAGACCCACAGAAGCCTGGGATCCCTGAGATCAATCCCCAGATACTGCTCCAAGGGGCAACCAGTTATCCCTAATTAAACTGATCAAACCATGGGGCACCCAAGTTACAGCAGCAGCTCACTAAATTTACAGCAAGAAACTCAGAAGCAAGGCAGCTGTATCCAGGACTCCTCCAGGTGAAAGGAAAGCCCTCTTGACTAACAAGGACCACAGCTACCACTCAGGCCTGTGTGCCAGAGGTGTGCTGTGGCGATTCCTGAAAAACAGGGGCCATTCAGCGAACAAACCCAAAAAGCAGAGGAGGTTTCCTTCTGGAAAAACCATCTTCCTGCAAAGGGGATTCTCTCCAACACAGGATTCCAGGAACCACCAGAAACTAACACCCAACACCTAAGATAGCCCAATGGGTAGCGGCCAGTGAAAAAGTTCAACCAACAAAAGATAGAGCAATATAACATCTCCAGAATCCAGTTATCCAGGGGCAAGCAGCCCTGGACACTCCAGCGTAATTGAAATTCAAGAAGATGACCTAACATCTATGCTTATGAAGAGGATAATAGAGGAAACAAATAAAATGCAATGCGTAAAGAACTAGAGGAAGATAAAGACAAACAGATTATGGACATCCATAAAGAAATAGAGGAAGTTGCAGCCAAACAGTTTGTGGCCTTTAGAGAGGAAATACTTAAATCACTGAAAGAAATAAAAGAAACAAAGGAATGTTCAAACAAACAGCTGAAGGAATTGAAGGAAAAACAGGAAAATACAGTCAGACAGGTGAAGGAAATCAACAAAACAGCTCAAGATCTGAAGACAGAATTGGAAAAATTAAAGAAAACACAAATGGAGGAAACTGTGGAGAGAAAGAACTTAGGAAAGAAAACAGGAACTACAGAGGTAAGCATAACCAATAGACTATAAGAGATGGAAGAAAGAATCTCAGGTGTGGAAGTTGCAATGGAAGAAATTGATGTATCCGTCAAAGATAATGTTAAATCGAAAAAATTCCTGACACAGACCGTCCAAGAAATCCAAGATAACATGAAAAGACAAAACCTAAGAATAATAAGAATAGAAGAAAAAGAAGATTCCCTCCTCCAAGGCCTAGAAAATATTTTCAACAAAATCATTGAAGAAAATTTCCCCAACTTAAAGGAGAGGCCTATAAGAATACAAGAGGCCTACAGAACACCTAATAAAGTAGACCAGAAAAGAATATCCTCCCACCACATAATCATCAAAACAGTAAGTATACAGAACAAAGAAAAAATACAAAAAGCTGTAAGCGAAAAAGCGAAGGAACATATAATGGCAAACCCATCAGAATCACACCTGACTTCTCAACAGAGACTGAAAGCCAGAAGGGCCTGGACGGATATCATGCAGACTCTAAGAAAACACAGATGTCAGCACAGGCTATATACCCAGCAAAACTCTCAGTCCTCATAGATGGAGAAAATAAGATATTCAATGACAAAAACAAATTTCAACAATACCTACACACAATCCAACATTACAGAAGACATTAGAAGGAAAAAATATAACCCAAGAAAACTAACTATTTTCAAGAAAACACAGGAAATAATTACTCTCACTACAGCAAAGCTAAAAGTAACCAAGCACACAAACTTACTACCACAGCCAACATCAAAATCAAAGGATCTAACAGCCACTGGTCATTAATCTCTCTCAACATCAATGGACTGAATTCTCCAATAAAGAGACAGAGATGAACAGAATGGATACGTAAACAAGACCCAGTAATCTGCTTCATACAAGAAACACACCTAAGTCACAAAGATAGACATTACCTGAGGGTAAAAGGCTGGAAGACGGTTTTCCAAGCAAATGGACCCAAGAAGCAAGAAGGAGTAGCCATTCTAATATCTGAGAAAATAGACTTTCAACCAAAATTAATAAAAAGAGATATGGAAAGACACTTCATACTCATCAAGGGAAAATTCCACCAGGAAGACATTACAGTCCTGAACATCAATGCCCCAAATACAAGAGCACCCACATTTGTAAAAGAAACATTAATAAAACTGAAACCACACATAGATTCCTACACAATAATAGTGGGAGACTTCAACACACCACTCTCAACAAAGGACAGGTCAATAAAAACATATATTAAACAAAGAAACAATGTCTCAAACAGAGGTCATGAATTAAATGGACCTAACTGACATCAACAGAACCTTACACCCAAACACAAAAGAATCTGCCTTCTTCTCAGAACCTCATGGAACCTTCTCCAAAATAGACCATATGGTTGGTCACAAAGTGAGCCTCAAAAGGTACACGAAGATTGAAATAATCCCTTGTATCCTATCTGATCACCATGGACTAAAGCTGGACCTCAACAACGACAGAAATAGCAAAAAGCCTACACACACATGGAAACTGAACAACTTGCTACTAAATGACAGCTGGGTCAGGGAAGAAATAAAGAAAGAAATTAAAGTCTTCCTAGAATTCAATGAAAATGAAGACACAACATACCCAAACTTACAGGACACAATGAAAGCAGTGCTAAGAGGAGAGTTCACACACTAAGTGCCTTGAAGAAGAAATTCAAGACATTTCATTCAAGTAACTTAATGGCTAACCTAAAATCCCTGAAAAAAAAAAAAAAAGAAGCAGACACACTAAAAAGGAGCAGATGGCTGGAAATAATCAAACTTAGGGCTAAAATCAATAAATTAGAAACAAATAAAACAATTCAAAGAATCAATGAAACCAAGAGCTGGTTCTTTGAGAAAATCAACAAGATAGATAAACCCTTAGCCAAACTAACTAAAAGGTAGAGAGACACCTTCTAAATCAACAAAATCAGAAATAAAAAGGGGTACATAATAACATGCTCTGAGGCAATCCAAACAATCATTAGGACTTATTTCAAAAGTCTACAAAATTTGAAAATCTAAACAAAATGGACATTTTTCTTGATCAATTCCACTTACCAAAGCTGAATCATGACCAGGTAAATCAATTAAATAGTCCTATATCCCCTATGGAAATAGAAGCAGCCATCAAAAGTCTCCCATCCAAAAAAGAGCCCAAGACCAGATGGTTTCAGCGCAGAATTCTACCACACCTTCAAAGAAGAGCTAATTCCACTTCTCTTCAAACTATTCCAGAAAATAGACACAGAAGGAACACTACCAAATTCATTCTATGAAGCCACGATCAAGTTGGTACCGAAACCTCACAAAGAAAGAGAATTTCAGGCCAATCTCCCCTATGAACATTGATGCAAAAGTACTCAACAAAATACTTGCAAACTGAATACAAGAACACATCAAAGATATCATCCAATATAACCAAAGTAGGCTTCATCCCAGGTAATCAGTGGTGGTTCAATATATGGAAATCCATCAATGTGATCCACCATATTAACAAACTGAAAAAAAAAAACATATGACATTCTCCTTAGATGCCTAAAAAGCATTTGACAAATCAAACATTCATTCATGTTTAAAGTATTGGAGAGATCAGGGATACAAGGCACATACCTAAACATAGTAAAGGCAATATACAGCAGGCCTATAGCCAACATCAAACTAAATGGAGAGAAACTTAAAGCTATCCCACTGAAATCAGGGACAAGGCAAGGCTGCCCAGTCTCTCCATATCTCTTCAATATGGTTCTGGAAGTCCTTGCTAGAATAATAAGACAATTGAAGGAGATGAAGGGAATACAAATCGGAAAGGAAGAAGTCAAAGTATCACTATTTGCAGATGACATGATAGTATAGCTATCTAAATTCTACCAGAGAACTCCAACAGCTGACAAACACTTTCAGCAAAGTGGCTGGATACAAAATTAATTCAAAAGAATCAATAGCCCCCCTGTACACAAAAGACAAAAGGGCTGAAAAAGAAATTAGGGAAACAACACCTTTCACAATAACCACAAAAGACATAATGTACCTTGGTGTGACCCTAACCAAGGAAGTCAAAGACTTATATGAAAAAAATTTCAAGTCTCTGAAAAAAGAATTAAAAGAAGATATCAGAAGATGGAAAGATCTCTCATGCTCATGGCTTGGCAGGATTAACATAGTAAGAATGGCCATCTTACCAAAAGCAATCTACAAATTCAATGCAATTCCCATCAAATTACCAACACAATTCTTTACAGAACTTGACAGAAAAATTCTCTATTTCATATGGAATAATAAGAAACCCAGAACAGCTAAAATAAGAAACCCAGAACAATCCTCCACAATAAAAGATCTTCTGGAGGTATCTCCATGCCTTATCTCAATCTGCAACAATAATAAAAACTACATGGGAGATATCCAAGATGGCTGCCATGAGAGGACACTGTGTCTGAGGAGTAGGACAGCAGAAACAACGCAGCGACCAGGAGACTGAACTCTGGGACCTAAAACGCCAACATTTGTGATTGCCAGATATTGGAGGAACAAGAGGAGAGACAAAAAGAGGAAATGAACAAGGCCCTCAAAGAAATGGAGAAGAAATTAACTGCCCACATAGAGGAACAATCAAAGATAAACAGAGAGGGTACAACCAAAATAGGAGACACAGTCAATCCGTTGAAGGAAACGGTACAAAGATGAAAAAGGAATTAGAATCTATAAAGAAGACACAGAGGGAGAAGAACCTGGAACTGGAGAACTTAGAGAAAAGATCAGGAACCACAAAGGCAAGCATCAACAATAGAATACAAGAGATGGAAGAGAGAATCTCGGGAGCGGAGGATATGCTGGCTGAAATGGATTCCTCACTCAAGGAAAATAAAAAATCGGAAAAATCCCAAGCACAAAACATCCAAGAAATTAAGGATGCCATCAAAAGACAAAACCTAAGAATAATTGGAATAGATGAAAAAGAAGACTCCAGGCTCCAAGGACCGGAAAATATTTTTAAGAAAATCATAGAAGAAAATTTTCCCAACTTAAAA
>CM053742.1:42771885-42817146 GCA_028658305.1 Pachyuromys duprasi
GTTGGTGGACTTGGAGGGGGCGGGGAGGAGGGAGATGAGGGAGGGAGTGGGAGGGTGGGAGGGAATGGGGGAGGGGGCTACGCCTGGGATTCAAAGTACCTAACTGGTGATTGAGATAAAAATAAATAAATTAAAAAAAAGTAACAGATGGACTCTGGATAGGAATGCATCTTTCTTGCGTTTACACCTATGCTGGGGGGTAACTTTTTCTGTGAGGCATCTGCTTTCGAGTCTCCCATGTTCCTGAAAGTAACTCCTCACACTTCCATGAATGATCTTCCAAATTCATTGTTTCACCATACTGAACTTAGATAGGATCATTTCTGAGTTGTCTGATCTGAGGTGAATAAATATTTGTTTGCATCTTCCCAGAAACAGTCATAAAGCAAGGGGTAATGGGAAACAACAAAATTATCATGGACCATGAATCCATGGAGTTTACAATCTAGGGAAAATTGGTTCTTCTAATACTCCTACTTACTAGGCTGCCATATAGGAGAATGAAGACTGAGTAGCTAACAAGAAACTTAAACCAAATTTGGGATTAAGGGTTGTCTTTGCTGGAGAAGGATAGCTCATATTTTGTTCAGAAAGATGCAGAGTATGGGTATACTCAGTGCATGGATGAGAGTCAAAAAATGCCATTAACTGGGCCCTTACTTGACCCCAAATTCCTTCTTCCTGTGTGCAGAAATGTCATATCACCTAAAGGATGAATTTAGCCTTTTCTGATTCCTATAGCCAGCCATATATCTACCTGGAAATAGCCATGCTAGGCTACTTTCCAAGTCTGTGTTCTGCTGTCCATCAAAGTGCCTTATGAAGTCAACCAGTAGGATAGCTTCTTTCTAGTCACAGTGATGGCTATGCATTGAATTGTACTCTGTCCACCTTCCCTCAAAAAATATGCTAAAGTCCTTAAACCTGGGTACATATGAATAAAATTCTGTTTGGAAATATGGATTTGTAAATGAGGACATTAATATGAGTTCATTGTGGTGGGCCTTAATCCATTATGAATAGGGACCATATAAAAAGGGGAAATTTGGAAACAGCCACTTAGATACCTGCTGTATAAAGATATTGACGTACATACACAATTAAAAGAATGTCACCTGAATATCCAAGCAGAGATTGAAATGGTTCTAGGATACCAGAAGGTGGCAGGGGCAAGGAAAGATGCTTTTTTAAGGACTTCAGTGAATCCATGATTCTGTTAATACTTTGGCCTCAGTCTTCAAGTCTCCAGAACTGTGATACAAATTTCTACTCTTTTCAACCATCCAGTTAGCAGTACTTTGTTAAGACAGCCATAGGAAACTAGTATAGTGAAGGTACTGCCCATTAAGCTGTCATTAGAAATCTGGACTGACAAAAAAAAAAAAAAGAAATCTGGACTGAGTAGACTGGAAGGATGGTGACAGATTATCTCTTGCCCTGGGATAAGAATATGATCTCCCTGTTTAGATGACTGCTTTGAGTAAAATGGTATATATGGAACAAGAGCAGAAGCTGAAGGATGGTCAGTAGGTCTCTACAGCAGTCATGGGGTCACACGACATTAATGACTAACAGTGGTAGAATTGTGGGAATTTACACAGCAGAAGATAAGAGATGCTTCAAATTTCTGACTTGACCTGGATATAGCAAAAATATAGCAAATATAATGGTTACTTTTGATAATCAACTTGATAGAACTTTCAATCACCATGAAATAACTCTCCAGGCAAGGCTCTGAGGGATTCTGTGGATTGGGTTAATTGAGGTGGGAGAGACACCCTCACGTGGCCAGCACCATTCCAGAGGCTAAGATCTCAGAGAAAGTTAGTCAAGCCCCAGCCTTTATCATGCTCTGCTCTCTGACTGAATGCCATGTGACCAACAACTTCCTGCTTCTGCCACCTACCATCATAAGTCAAAACCTTTTCTTTCTTCAGTTACTTTTCTCAGGTATTTGATCTCAGCAACAAGAACAATAACTAAAACAGGAGACAAGTAAGTTTTGTTGTCTAGTTTCACCAAATAAGACAAATTTACTTTGAAAAATATTTGGGCTCTCTTCTCCTGGCTGCTTTTAAAAATGGAAAATGTTTCTCACCAAAGAAAGTATTACTCATTGAGAGTGATGAACAGGGAATAGTACCAAGGCCAGCAGCTATTTCTCACTGCAGCCCCCACACCAGCATCATATCTCTCAAAGGAGCCTACTCAGAAAGGCTAGGAAACAAAATTCTAAGATGATTCCAGTGCCCAACAGCTTGGTTATGTCCATTCTCAATTACAGGTGGTCTGACTGAATCAACTCAATCCTTTGAAGAGGGTCTGGTTGTCAGAAGTAGAAGGAATCAGGGATTTTCTGTTACAGGCTTTGAATAAACAAGTCACAACAGGTTCTCTAGCTGCATCAAGAATGATCTTAGAATAAGGTCCCAAGTCCCAGATGAGAACCTGTGTCCCAGCCAATGCCTCCATTGCAATGTTTTGTGATCTTGAATAAAGGACTTGAGTTGAAGTCTACCAGAGTTCTAACCCAATGTACACAGTGGGCAAATAAACAATAGTCTAAGGGCTTAAAGTTGATAAAAGTTTGTTCTTCAGTAACAGATGACTAATGCAGTGGTAGGTGATCCTGACTTCCTGAATCCAGTTTAAAAAAAAACACATATTCAGCCTGCCCCATCCTCTCTTTGCCACATTATTCCTACCCATGAAATGTGCTCGATCTGGTTGAGGTGTTCTGGTAACAATAACAGCAGATGCTGGAATGTTTGCATGAAAGCATGGCCAGCACGCAGTGAAAGCCTAATAAGGCCCCGGTGGAATTTCTTTCCTCTAGGATGAAGGTGGACTTTTCCATTCCCCAAGCTTCAGCTTGCATGTGTTGCATTACATGCTGGGGAGGGGTGTTAGGAGACAAATATTCCAAATGTGAGGAAAGGCTGGCTGTTATGCGTCCCAGAAGGTAAAGAAAGAAAGCTGTTTTACTCTTTGGAGAGAAATGACTGTTAGCTGAGGATTTGTGGGATCCGAGGTGGAACAAGGAAGCTTTTATTAAGAGAAGGCTCAGGAGTCTGCAATACCACTGTGAATGATGGGGTGTTCAGTATGTAAAACCTGGACTTGAGTCTCTGTCAAACTCTTCTAGTATCTTAGCCAGTGTGTCTGGAAAGTAGAACCTGTAAAAAGACAGAGACTCATTTAGTTTATTTTAAAGTGATCCCAGGAATTGGGAGTGAAACAGAGTTGAGTGTGAGACAGGGAAGGAGATGGGGCCAATGAAATGGTAGAGTAGCAAGGTTCTACTGTGGTCATGAGTCTGCTTTTGTAAGGGTTTTGGTGAAGGCTTCATAATTCTGCTTGATGATCAGGGTGTTTATCCATTGTTTTGTGCCCTCCTGAGGGCAGTGGGGGAGAAGAGTGATTCCCAGAATTTGGTATTTCTTATCCCCTGAGCTTCTAGGCTACTTTTGCATGAAAAGGGTTTTTGTGGGCTTAGAGAAAAGCCTGAAATTAAATCGCAATGAAACAACCATGGTAAGAGATGCATGCATTCTCCAGCTATGGGAACTGGCATCCATGCTGTCACTGAAATCTGAGCTATGCCAAAGGTATGACACTCAGTGTATAGAATGCACCTGCAATATCTGAGTAGCTACCTAGGCAGGAACCAGGGAAACTCAGGTAGCTGAGCAGAGAGAGAGAAAGGGTGAGAGAGAGAGAGAGAGAGAGAGAGAGAGAGAGAGAGAGAGAGAGAGAGAGAGAGAACTACCTTGAGGCTTCACATATGCACACAATTACACACAAAATTCTCACACATTTCATAGAACTCATTTCCAAGCCCATTGGGATACACCAACCTTCCAAACCTTGAATCTCACAAAAAAAGAGATTTATATCCATGTTTTGCTGTCAGAGAGGCAAATGTTTTCAAATTCTGTCTGACTTCTCTATTCAGACAGGCAGGCATTTTGCCTCTGGGAAAGTCAGACTCTACTGAGAAGATTTTCAGTCCATGGTGTGTGTTCCTTTCAGATTCGAAAGGGCTCTGCTTGAGGTCATAATATTGTTCTACCATGTTTCTTACTGGTGGTGAGTTGGGCACAGTGGGAGCAGTAAACAGGACCTGTATTGGATAGTTCAAGATAATTTAATAAAAAGAAAACACGAAGAGCTGTGGTAAGGTTGTGGGGAATGGAAACAAATAGCCAGGTAACAGAGGCTAGCAGAGGGGGAAGCAGAAAAGAGGAACACAAGACAGAATCAGTCATTTGAACTCAATTGAAGCTGAAGCCATGAAGAAAGTATGACAGAATATAAGCTACCCAAGAGAAGATTATTATTTTCCTATTACCACAGTAACAAATGATCACAAATTAAGTCTCAAAAAATCCAGGCTATCTACCTTACAGCAAGAGAGCCCAAAATGAGTATTACAGGGCAAGAATCAAGGTGAGAGAAATGTTGTAATTCTTCTAGAGACTGCAGGCAAAGTTAATTTCTTTGCCTTTCTCATACTTCCTGGCCCATGGCCCTTTCTTTGCATCTCTACATGATCTACAGACTCCATCCTCTTGCTTGCGTCTCATAAAGACCTTTGTTGTTACGCTGCCCACATGAAGATAATCCAGGGCACATCTTCAACCTCAAGATCCCTTTTTTTTTAAGTATTCACTGTACATCCTGATCATATCCACTTATCTCCTTTCCTTCCAGTCCCACCTTTCCCCCCTCTTCTCCCATCTCTCCTCTTCTATTTCTGAGATAAGGGGATTTTTCTCCCAAACCACCCTCCCCAACTCATTAAATTGAATCAGGACTGACTGCATCCTCTTCCACTATGGCCTAGTGAGGCAGCCCTGCCAGGGGGAGTGATCAAAAGGCAGGCAACAGAGTCTATGTAAAAACCAGCCTCCACTCCCCTTACCAGGGAATCCATCTGAAGACCAAGCTGCCCATTGGCTACAACTATGTAGGGGACTTAGGTCCAGTCCATGCATGGTCTTTGATTGATGCTTCAGTTTCCAAAAGACCAGGTTGGCAACATTAGTCTTCTTGTAGATAGGAGCTCTACAACCTCAAGATACTAAATTACACTTGCATGGCGATTTTTCACTGTATCTTTAACATAACCACAGGTTCTGGTAAATGGTACCTAGACGTTTTGGGGGTGGCCAGAATCCTTGTCACAACACTACAATAGAATAACATCCCCTACCAAAGATGTGGAGCCAGGAAGTGACCAACAGTTCAGACCACCTGCAATTGCTTTTCAAAACAGAGTCTAATTAGAAAGTTGGTAAGAGACTCAGGAGATGTTTCCAGGGATGAGACATGAAAAATAGGAATGGATGGATGCTGGAGTCAGTGGAAAAGAGATGGACAATAACTAGCATAGTTACTGTGTGGAAAACTTCAGCCTATTTATATACTCAGGAGAGTGAAGGCTTTGAAGATACTTATTTTGATACATATGGAGGTTTTTTGGATGAAGGCTGCCAAGACAATCATCCTGACTCCCTGTAACCAGTTTTCAGTGAATTATGATAGTCCAACATGTTTTCATTTATTCTGATCCTTTTTATGTTTCAGAGTCTGATTTTCTCTGGGAACCTATTTTTGATGGCACTGACCCATAATGATCTATTCTGTTTTGAGAATCACTCATTTATTCTACCACTAAGCACTAAGAACTGGGCTAAGCTCTCTCTAGTACAGAATTGAGTGTCATTGTCCCTACCCTCAAGAAATCCATGATCTACTATAGGAACAAAGAAGAAAAATATCCTCAGAGAAGTAATGGAGAAAAATAACACTTGAGGAAGATCTTATAAAATCTTTAAAATTGAACCATAAAAATGGAAGATGTAAACATATGGAGAATCATGTTGCTGAGAACTGTTTTGGGACTATTCAGATAAGAGAGAGAAGTTTAGAGCTTGAACATAAAGCACATGGTACTCACATAGCAAATAGGTATGAAAATACAGGCTGCAGCCAGGCTGAGGACCTTGTCTTCAAACTATGATAAAGTATTCCTGTCTCTAACAGAAACCACTACAAGACTTAATGCCCTGATGTGGCTGAAACATAGGCTCATGTTTGGAGACTGATGCAGGAACACAGCATATAAAGATTTTTATAGAAGTCTTTGGTTGTTGGGTTCAAAGTATGTCCCTAGAGTCCAAGATTCCATTTGCCACCAGGTTTAGTGTGTGTGTCCTTTATCTTCATCCATAATCACAATTTTCACCAGATTTACACCTCAGGATTTAGTATAACAAGTCAGTTGATGGAAGTGGGGCTCTCAGATTGTTTAGATGCCACTGGTGGAAAAACTGACATGAGGGTATTAGGTAAAGTTAAAAGAGAGGTAGATAAGCAAGTGAAAGTGTAATTGGAACCCCTCTTCTGAACCGCTGTGGCAGGCTAGATTTAGGAAATGAAGGGAAGAATCTGGTTGTGTTTGCATTGCAGGAAAGTGTTAGGCTAAATCTGTCACTGAGGTAGATAGCAAATCCATTCTGAGCCTTATGAGTCATTGGAAGTCAAATGGCCTATTGCTTCTGGAAAACATCTTGCTTTATAGAAATAGATAGTCATGCATTCATTCATTCCATAATCAGTGAGAGGGGCTAGGAATGTAAAGATCGATCTATCCTAACCCTTACCCTAAAATGCTTCACAGCCTGGCTTACAAGCTGTGGCACGAGAAGGTACTTGTGTATTCCTGGAAAGAGCTGTAGTGCATGGTTGTCAAGCATGACTTTACCCACTCCTTGCTGCATGGGATCCAAGTTCTCCCCATTTATCCTGCTCCAGCAGTGGCTAACCTCACCCTCTTGCACAATGAAGACAGATGGGAAGATGCCGAGTCTCTTCTTTGCCACAGCCACAGCATGTACTCACTCAGCTGAGACTCAAACCTGAAACATTTAAGGACTTGTGAGGAGCTTGGCGAGAAGAATGGAAAACACTTTTTTTCTGCCTTTGAGAGCCACTCTAACATGTTGTTTTCTACTTAGAGTCCCAAAATTAGTCTGTTTTGAGAAAGAAGTAGAAAAGAAGAAAAGCAAACTGGGTTTTCATTGTGTTTCTAGATGACCATTGACAATGGTCTCAAATTTTAAAGTAATACAATCTCCATTGAAGATGCTCAGTCAGATGGATAGCCAAGAAGGACTACTTAACAAAGCAGGCTAGGTTGTGGGGAGCCTTCAAACTGCAGGACAAAAGTTTTACAGCAGAACCCACAAGAACTGCACATTTAAGCTGCCTTTGCCCCCTCTGGCTTCCAAGTCTTTATACTCTTAATAACTGGAAGCCTGCATGCTTCAGGATTGCCCTGGTGAAGGACAAGGAGCATGCAGCTCAAGAAAATACTTGTTCAAAAATTGTCCTTTGTATTCTCAGATAAAGCAACAAGGTTAGTATAGAAAGAGCCTGACTTTTTCTTCTCACAGTACATACACAAGTAAACATGGATGAAAGCATATGTGCCGATTTTCTGGGTTTTCTCACCCCCTTGTTTTTTTTTTGTTGTTTGTTTTGTTTTTGTTTTTTGCTTTTTTTTCACCAAATAACAGACATTGAGAATAGAATTGCCCTGATTGAACGCAGCCCCACCCACCCCAGGCGTGAGAAGACAGAGACAAATATTTACAATTCAATGATTTTAGGGGAGATAAACAGAAGAGAGACAGATTCTGAATGTTTGAAATACATTGAAGAAGGGACACTATGGGTCCTACTGTGATGTGGACCCTGACCTCTCCTCCCACATCTGATGACTTTGTAGGGTCCAGTCTTCTGATAAAACTTCTTTAGGATGATAGGGAAGCTGATGTGTATTATTCAAAACTGACTGTGTGATATACATTTATAATAGTTCAAATTTCAACTGCAGGAGAGCACCATTTGTCTGTCGGAGACTTCCTAACCCCAGAAGCTGTTAGCTGAAATCCACTACCCCTCACGCTGCATCAGAAGTTTTTGCCTTAGCCACAGAATGTACTCACTCAGCTGAGACTCAAACCTTAAATGTTTGAGTACTTGTGAGGAGCTTGGCGAGAAGAATGGAGAAGGCTTTTTTTATTTTCTGCCTTTGAGAGCCACTCTCAAATGTTGTTTTCTGCTTAGAGTCCCAAAATTAGTCTGTTTCGAAAAAGGAGTAGAAAAGAGGAAAATCGTGTAACTGCTCCATGGTGAACCTCAGAGTGGGTTTTTAGTGGTGAAAGGAGTGACTGATTAGCTTAGCTGAAGTAATGACTGCAGTGGGCTGCCTCCACAACTGCAGCAGATGCCGTCAGCATGTCACCTGTGTCCCACTGTCCTTACACTTTGGGCATCCCAGAATGCCATCTCTGCCAAATGCCAGCAGATGCACTTCCAAGTCTATTAGTTTTCTTCTATCATGAGAGCCCATTTTGTGGCCGAGGTGGCCACCCAAAAGAGCCAGGAGTCTGATTTCTTCTGACTTTCCCTTGGTACATAGCTAATCAGAGTTGGTAAATAAATATCTCCAGCTTCTTCACCCCTCAGATGGGGTAACTCAGAGACATATATTCAGTACTGGCTCCCAGCATTTTTCCTGTAGATTTAAGCTGAAGTTGCCAATAGTGGTAATTGCCTTGACACTCCTTTTCCTTGCCAGTCTTCCTGGGATTTACTTATTTACTCTTCCTGGTGCTCCCTTCACCCCTTAATTGGACTACATGCATTTAAACCAGAGCTTAAATGAAAACCTACATGAGGACATGGCTAAAGCATATGAATGTAGGAAGCCAGAGCTCATATACACAGGCAGCCCTAGGCTAAACCTTAACATGCTCTTGTACCTAGACATTAAGATAAAGGCTTCTACAAGTTCAAAACTTGAGAATTTGGCCTTTGGAACTTTGAAATTGTCATCAACATTCTAAGCCAGAAGGTGATTGGAAGAGTAAGTGGGGGATTTCAAAGCCTACAAGTTGTATAAACTGCATTTGCACTTTCCTTTTAAAATTAATAAATGCTCACAGAAACAATGGAGTATGTTGTTAGACTCATATTCTTCTGGCAGGTCATAGGAAAGGCAGCTAATACTTCTCCATCTCAAAAGAACTCAAAAACTGTCGTTGCATAGCTTATTTTGTAATTTCAAGGGCCTCATCACTAAACACCAAGAGCCATGGTTTAAGAGCCTGGGCAAAGGACCCTGGCTCAGCTTGTCTCTAATAGCCATAACAGCTTTCAAGAGCCTATGTAACAGGCTGGAGAAGTAGATCAATGGTTAAGAGCCCTTGCTGCTTTTATAGAGAACCTAAGTTCATTTCCTAGTTCCCATGTCAGGCAGCTTCCAACCACCTGTAACACCAGTTCCAGGGCACTTAAGGCCTTTCCTGGCTTTTACATACATGTGTACTACCCACAAACATATACATAAATAAAAATAATTTAAGTATTTTTAAAGTGCCTATGTAGGCCTTAAACAAGGAGAATATTAGTATATCAGTAGTAACACTGAGTGGTGCACAAACATTCTGACTCCTTCAGATGTCTGGGCTCATGCTACTCAAACCTCTTATACAGCTTTGCAACAAGGGTACAGTGACTAAATGGAGACTGAGTTATCTATCACTTCAAACAAGATTAGGTTAAACATAGTAGAATTCACTTCTTATAGGAAGGCTTAGATTTGTTCATATTTTTCTCCACTGCTAATGAGGCTTATACTATATCCTGACTTTCTAGGCTTTCTAATATGATCCATTCATTTAACCTGCTCTCAAATACATCACATATTCTCTATAGCAAGGGTAATTAATGGCTATTCTTGGTTGTCATTTGACTATATCTTCAATTAACTAAAACCACCAAACGGGGCACACTTGTGAGGGATGTGTATTTAATTTGAAGTGGGAAGATCCACTTCTAATCTGGAACTTTAAGATGGGAAGACACATTTAATCCAGATATTCTGAGGTGGGTAGACCAACCACTCATTTGGGCCACATCTTCCACTGACAGCCTATATAAGGGCATGGAAGAAGGAAGCTTTTGGGTTTTGCCTGCTTGCTTTCACCTTGCTAGCAAGTACATTCCTTCACTGGCATTTGAGCCTACTTCTTTGGAATTACAGTGTATACTGAAGACTAGCTGAAACATTCCGCCTCCTGGACTGAGCAACTACTGGATTCTTGTACATTCAGTTCAGAAGCAGCCATTTCTGGATTAGCTGGACCACAGCCTGCAAGTCATTCTAATAAACCCATTTTCAATATATATAGAGAGAATGATTCATTCTATAAATTCTGTTACTCTAGAGAACCCTGACTAGTACAACTGAAACAACAGGCTGGGATCCTGACATACCTTCTAAGGCAGGTCTCCTCACCACTCATTCTCAAAACTTCATCTATCCTGTAAGTGATTCTCCTCATTTAAACAAGGATGATCTTAGTGATGGAGAGATGCCTCAGTAGTTAAGAGCACTTGTTGCTCTTCCACAGGACCTGAATTTATATCCCACATGGTTTGCAAACATTTGTAACGCCAATACCAGTGGATCTTACTACCTCTTCTGGCCACCCTCATCACCTGCACACATGTAGCATATGCGCACACAAACATGTATACATAAATAAAGTTAAAAATAAAAACATTTTTTAAAAAGTGATTTTAAACCAAACTTTGAGCATGTTGTGGTTTGAAGCACATTGAACAGGAAAATGCCCCTTCTTGGGCTCATGTGTTACATGCTTAGTCTCTAGCTGGTGGCTACATTGGAAGGTGATAAAAGCATTAGTAGGTGGGATTCGCTGGAGGAAGTTTGACAGAAAGCATATACCTATGGAAGTCCTTCCCCAAGCTCTGTGGTACAATGTGAGGTGAGTAGCCTCTCCCACAGGCTCATGCTATCATCAAGTTCTGCCTTACCATGGGCCAGGAATCAACAGAGCTAAGGACTGCAGACAGAAAGCACTGAGGCCATAAGTCAAAAGAAAGTATCCTTGACACTATTAATGATACTCTGCTGTACTCGCAGGCAGGAGACTGACATACCTGTCCTTTGAGAGGCTACCCCCAGCAGCTGATCGAAGTAGTTGCAGAGACCCACAGACAAACATTAGGCAGAGCTTGGACAGTCTTGTGGAAAAGTTGGGGGAAGGATAGAAGAACCCAGAGAGGACAACTCCACAAGAAGACCAACAGAGCCAACTAACCAAGGACCATTGAGGGCTCACAGAACCACCAACTAGGCACGGACTGGACCTAGACCCCCTACACATATGTAACAGATGAGCAGCTCGGTCTTCATGAGGGTCTCCCAGCAAGTGGAGCGGGGGCTGTCTCTGACAGGGACTCTATTGCCTGCTTTTGGATCACTTTTCCCTAGCTGGACTGCCTTGTCTGACCTCAGTGGAAGAGGATGTGCTTAGTCCTGATGCAACTTGGTGTGCTGGCATGTGTTGGGGGTGCTCCCCTTTCCTAAGGAGGAGGGGAGGGGGAAAGGAGGAAGAGGATGAGGGTAGTAGGGTGGGACTGGGAGGAGAGGAGAGAGGAAACTGTGATAGGGATATAAAGTGAACAAATTAAAGAAAAAAGAAAAGAAAGGAAGGAAGGAAGAAAGAAAGAAAGAAAGAAAGAAAGAAAGAAAGAAAGAAAGAAAGAAAGAAAGAAAGAAAGAAAGAAGAAAGCATTCCTTCTTTAAGTTGTTCCTCTCAGGCATCTTCTCATAGACGTAAAAGAGCTTTTGCCACTGTTCTATGTCTTCTCACTGCTCTATGGGGAAAAACTGAATCCAGTAAGATAGCTCCAGAAGTGGCCTCCACTGTCTCTTTTCTGGTTCCAAGACACAACAGATGTATTTTTTTTATTCTTTGTATTTTTTGTTTGTTCATTTGTTGTTTTTGTTTTCCTGATGCTACAACAAAGTACCACAAGCTGGGTAGTTTATAAAAATCGAGTCATTACTTAACAGGTTTATAGTCTGAAAAGTCCAACATCAAGATACTGGCAAAGTAGTGAAGGCCTTCATAGTGGAGGGTGTTCTGTGATGAAATGTGTGTAATAGTGAGCTTACTCTCACAATAAAGAAACTCCCTCTACAACTAACCTACTCCCTGGTTAAGGATATTACTCCATTGATGAAGACAGTGCTCTTACAACCTAATCATCTCCTTTTAAAATAGATTTCTTTTTGCTTTTTTAAATGATGTATACTGTGCTATCTGTGTGCAGTAAGTGCACGTGAGTGCAGATTCCTGGAGAGGCCAGTTGTGTCAGTCTCCTTCAGCTGCCTGATATGGGTGCTGGGAAATGAATTCACATCCTTTGCAAGAGCAGTATGTGCTCTTAACCACCAAGCCATCTGTTTAGTCGCACCCTACAATCACCTCTTAAAGGTCTCACTTCCCAATACTGTCATAGTGGAAACCACATATTAACATGAGGACTGGAAGGAGTCCTTAAATGATGACGTCTTATATGCCCAGAATGTGACATAGCAGTACAGCATGTGAGTTTTTTTTTCAAGTACTCTGCTTGCCATGTTCATTTCCTGCATCTGCTTATTTTCAGTATTCTATAAATTATTAGCTCAAAGCCTCTTCTTCAAGAAACCTACTATTGGTACACAGTCACTCCCCAGAATGAATGAGGACTCCAAGTTACTGTGATAGAGTGAAAAAAATGGACTCTCAAAAGATATCTCAATCCCTAGAGTCTATAGATATTACTTTATATGGATGAGATTAAATTAATTATATTAAGATGAGAAGATTGTCCTGGCTTATCCAGATGGTCTCTATAAGTAATTAAATGTATCTTTTCAAAAAGGAAAAAAAATCTAGAGGGAACTGTGGAACTTCTCCACAGAGGAAAATGCCAGGTAAAGAGAGAAAGGAGTCTTGAAGGTTTTGGTCTTAAAGAGTAGAGAAATATGGCCACAAATCAGTAAAGGTCAGCAGCTCCAAAACACCATAAGAGTTACTGAAAAGAGCATACCCTAATGATGGTGATTTGAGACTTGTAGAAGCTATATATATGTAGACTATAGACTATAGAATTTAAAACCTTGACTAATTAGGATAAAAATATACGTATTTGCTTTTACTAAGTCTTACTAAAATTTAGGTCTTCCTTCTACTAACTACATAGTAACAGGCTATAATCATAGCCTTGTATACTTTTGACTTTTTTAACCAAGATGCCATAATTATTTTTATGATACTGGTTTTATAACTATCCCAGTGTTCTATTTTTACTCATCTCCACCATGAAGTTAATTAGACTCACCCCTTGATTTGATTAATATCTTAATTAAAAACACATATATTACTATATTACAAATGTTTTAAAAATATTTCAGTAATTGATGCAATATTAGTTTCCTTTCGGAGTTTAACTATTTTTACATGTAATTGATTTGAAAACCCAATTCTGGTAAATGATTCAGAGAACTCACGGGATATCAAAAAGGGATGTGGTATTGAAAAGATTAATGACCTTCCAGAAATACAGAAGTCCTCTGTGTGGACCATCCTGTCTTGAACATGTGCTCAGCATAGCAGGAGCGCTATAAAGATTTAGTTTCATAGCCACGTGAATCAGTGAATGAACAATGAAATCCCTGTCAATAAAGGACAGAGGAAGGAAATTCAGCACTAAGAAGTGGCCTTTCTACTCAGAACTCAACACAGAGAGAACCGTTAAACAGGCATGCCCAATGTGTTGCATGAGAAATATATCACATGCCTCCCAGGTTAGTTATGGACAGGTCTCAACATAAAATCATAAAGTTACTTAAAACATTATGAGACTTTTTGCAATTATTTTTACTTGCTAATGCAGTTTTCAAATGTAAACTTTGTAGACGAAAACATCATGCCATGATGCCAAAAGTTGGAAAACCCTGATAGACGTGCCACTGAGGGGCTTGTGTTGAATCTTAGTCAGAGGCCCAGTACAGTCTGCCTGTTTTGTTTTGACTGCTTTTCCTCTTTAATCCAGTTAAGAATTTTTCATGTGCTTGTGAAAGAAGAAGAAAGTCACTCAATGTTCTAATTATTGATTGTCAAACTCAGCAGTATCAAGCACAACAATTTTACTATATTCATGGCTTCTGCTGGTTAAGATTTCAGATACAGAGAGTTGAGATGGCTCTATAATGTTCCTTTTTCACAATGTGTCTAGAGCAGGGAGACTTAAGTAGCTAAATGTATCTATGGGTGAGGACAGAGATTGTTTGGAATCCTTCTTTATTAACATACCTAGTGCCTAGGCTGGGTTGATTTAAAGGCTTGATTCTCCTGGTATAATTGGCCAGAACATCTCTATCTAAGCAAGGCTTCTCCTGGTTGCTTGAGTTTCTCTCCACATAACAGCTAGCTTGTGAAAGGGACATCCTTAGAGAGGTACCTAGAGAGGAAGCATTTCAAGAGAGATAGAGGAATATTCTTGATAGTGTATGACCATTCTTGTGCTTCACAGACATAACATACTTTTATCATTCTCTTGGTCAAAGTACTCCCAAAACTGTCTGATTCATGAGGAAGAGAATCAGTTTCTCACCTCAAAATAAGAATTTAAAGTTTTTTAAAAAGAATTTAAAGGTGTTTTATCTTAAAGCCAGCACAATCAGGTTGAGGTAAGAGGTGTCAAAGGCAAATTACCCATGTATTTGAAATCTTCCTGGAACTTTCCTTGAGTGAGTTGGACCGTCATTGAATGCAGACGAAGCTCTGGATGTTTGATATTGACTCAGTTCAGGAATGATTCATGTGATTGTTGTTGCCACATCCAGAGGATGAAATGGAAGGGAAGACAGCTGAAATATTAATCTATGGAGGCCTGTCTTTTCATGGGCTCTTATAAATTATACAAAGCGAGTCGCTGGTTTTAGGTGGATTAGCTGCTCGTCATGTAGGCAAGGTCATGGTCATGTGCTCTAGTTAAGGAGGATTGTTTCCCTCTAGTTTAAATGATGATATATCTAGAGAAATTTTGAACTTAAACACAAGTAGGCAAGCGGAAATCTTTCTTCACGAAACCAAATACATTTCCTTATAATGAGGCACGGCAGTAATTTTGTAACTTTTAGATGAGAATTGAAGTCAGAATTGAAAACAACACAAAATTCCAGTATATTATTATCCATAGTATTTAAGCCTAACCAGATACTAAAATTCTCTAGAGGAAAAAAAATCACTGATATTAATAACTTTATAGTGGTCTAACTAGGTCATTTAAGATTATCTAAATAGTTGACATAATACCTTTAATAGCATATCTTTCATAATAGTGTGACCACATTTTTCCTTTAAATTTGAGGGGAGGGGATACAACATCTATATGCCATTTTACCTTCATTACATCTTAAGATGGGAGAGGAGGTAAAAGTATCTCACAAATAAAGAAAGTAAGGCACTAAAAGATTTAATGAATTATTCTCAGTTATCCAATAAATTATTGGCAAACCAGACCTCAACACCCTCAGTCTGATCCCCAAGTAAGCAGATAGTACTTATCCTGCAGCATCTGTGTGGTCCCCAAGTGAATGAAATTCATAGTAAAGATGCTTCCAGTCTCTTTCTAGATATATTCTCCTGAAAGTCACAGACCAAAGGATGAGGAAATAGAGTATTCAAAATTTCCCTCTTCATAAGCTTGCTTCTCAAAGTCTGCTAAGTATATTGAAAGCTTCTGGGCTTGTGACCCTTTCAGGATGCTTTAAACTATAAAAATAGGTGGTTGTCAAGCTTACAAGTTTGAGAACAACCATCGATGTCTCCCAGCATGCTCCCTTTTGCTATTGTCAATTAATCTGGGCACAGTTCCCAAGATTTACATTTTATAATTTTGTGACTTGCACCAGACTGTCATCCTCAGACTGTTTTGTGCCTCCCCCGCTGTATTTGTTACTTTGCTGTTGCTTTGATGAAAAGTTATGGGGAAAAACCCCAGCTTGTTGAAGAGTTAACTCGAGCTTACAGTTCTAGAGGGGTAACAGTCACTATGGCAGAGAAGAGACAAGTAAACAAGTCGTAGGCATGATGGACAGAATAGGAAGCTAACAGCTTACAACTTGAGCTCTAAGCAGAAAGAAGAGAAAGGCTACTGGAGGGAGGTTGGTGATTTCAACTTTCAAAGCCCATTCCAAATAATGTACTTCCTCTCAAAAGGCTACACATCCTAAACTGTTCTCAGATAATGTCACTGACTGGACACTATGTGTTCAAATGCTCAAGACTATGGGGGGCATTTTTCATTTCAACCACCACGTCCTCCATGTCTAATTCATCATCACATCCTCCCTGATCATTCTAAACAAGCTTCTCATCCATAGATATACTGGCAAATGTTTAACAAGCAACAGCAAAACAAAAGCCAGCCAAACAACACAACCATGAAACCAACAATTTATTGTTCTTCTGATTAGCAATGTTTACCAAATTCTGCTATGCAAATACAGAAGCTAGGTACATGTTGTCATTGAATACGGAGCTGGGGAAGAGCTGTGCATAGTTCACCCTTGCAAGTAAGTTTCAGTCAGCTCTGGCATACCACTGATTCATTCTACCTCTCCGCTCACTCCTTATTGTGATTGATTTGGGTACACAGTAAATCAGTTTCTGGTAGGATTTGTGAAGTATCTTTCCAGTTGGTCTGTCTCCCTTTCGTGTTATAATCCTGCCATTCATAGCATAACTGTCATTCCCTACCTACTTATCACTCAGCAACCAAAGCAACTTTCCAAACCAGACATCTGATGAAATCTTCCTATTTCTTGATGTCCAAACCTGGTTCATTGGCACACTACAAATCTCAAGATGGTAGTCAAGTTTCTTTAAGGTCTAGAGCAGTGGTTATCAATGCTGGCTGCACCTTATGACCATCTAAGGAGTCTATCTCTCTTTCAACATTTTTTTTTTTGCTTGTTGTGAAGTTTTGGCACTAATCCTGATTTCCTAATATATTGTATTCAATAATAATTTATCTTGATTACTACTTTTTTGTTTTTGTTTTCTTAAAAAATGTATTTTCTGTGTTTGAGTGTTTTGGTACTACATGTATGTATGTGTTCTATATGCATGCAGTGCTCATGGAAGACAGTAGGGGGCATCAGATGCCCTGAACAATGGGAACTGCCATGTGAGAGCTGGGAACAGAACCAATGTTTTCTGTAAATGCAGCAAATGACCTTAACCACTGAGCCACCTTTCCAGATCAGTTGCTGAGTTTTCGGATGTCCCCTTAAACTTTTTTATGCCCAGCAAGCACCACGTTGTACTTCCTCCATGGCACCTGAAACATTTTTTTTAATCCAATTCCTAGGTCAGCACAGCAGCCCACATTAATTTCAGCAGAAACTCTGCAAGTGATAACAGGCATCAGAATTTTTCATCCACCTGGTTAATTCAAGTATTCTAATGCCCGGTGAAGTTTGAGAACTCCTGTCAAGTTTTACTGTCTTCCTGGATTCATCTCTTACCATGTGCTTCCATATATTGCAATCTAGCAACACTAACCAGTAGATCCTCACCTAGAACCTTGTATTTGCTTCTCAGTGTGATGACTATACTCCTGTTCCCCTTTGAAAACTTATGCTTCATTCCAAACTTCCTTTGTGATACTTTTCTGGGTGTCCCCATCCCACCTCATTCATCACTCATTGGATTAGTCCTGTACTTCTGGGTAACAAATTAGCACAAACCTAAAAACTTCAAGTAACAAAACATTGATTGTTTCACTGGGTCTGGGTTCAGGGGCCAGGGTACAATTTTAGTTGAGTTCTTTACTTCGGAATCTTTCAGGAGGCTGCAACTACATTGCTAACTAGGCCTCAGATCTCATCTGCATACTCATGGCTGCCCTGCACCTTTGGCCCTTTTGTCATAAGGTAAGGGCTTGAGGCTAGAATGTAGTGCTAGTCATGTGCCTCTGTTCCTTCAGCTCCATGTCTGTCTGCCTTTCTGCTCTGTGTCACTGAATGTTGGAATCATACAAAAAATTCCCAGACTCCTTTGCTAGCAGACTTTCAGATAGTTTCTGCTAAATGTAAGAACTAGTGGGTATTGGGAAGATGAAAGGAAGCTAGAAGACATTTTTCTTTTTTCTATTTCTGGTGCCATTTGAATCAGCATTGGGCAGCTCCAGGCTCCAGCAACTTGTGTGATTCAGAAAGGCTTCTAGATTTTTCAGCAATGGCTCAGTTCCAACCCTGTCAAATGTTCCAGGCATGTCAGTGGTAAGTAGATTTTGGGCTCTGGCAACCTGCCTCCTGCTCTGTAGCTCAAGCCTAGGGGGTGTCTGTAACTTCCTGCAATTAGTCACTAGTCTCTGGGTTACCTCATGTCACAGGTTGGGTCCTCTGGAAGCTGACACTGAGCTGTAGTTTGGCAGGCTGGATATTTATTAAAGCTCAACATTCGTGCGAGGGAGGAAGGGGGAACAGGATTGAGCAGAGGGTGAGTAAAACTGGGATGCCGGTCTGTGAAAGCCTTAGCCAACCCCACAGGGAGAGCTAGAGCAGATAAGGCTCATCAGTAATCTGGCAGTGGGCCAAAACAGTGTCTCCAGAGAGCATGGCTTTGGGCAAGATGTTGTTGAAAAGCTGAGGCAGGCCCTGAAGACTGCTGACAGCTGGAGGCTATTTGCCGGCAGAACTCCCAGCAGGTGAAGCAACGAAACCTTCCTTGAAGGGGGTTTGGAGTGGCACTTCTTGTTATCCTCCACACAGCCCTTCTCCCAACCCCTTGAATACATTGATAATCAAGTCCGTGTGCCTGGTTTCCTTTCTTTTGAAATACCTGGAGCACTTGATACCGCCTTGGCTGAACATGAACGGATAAGGAAGGCACAGTGCCACCTATGAAATGAGAAGGTCATTTCTCATACAAAGCTAGCAGAGGGAAGGTGCAAAAGAATGTTCTGACTGTGAGAGAAGGAGGCGGCTCAGAAAGAGAGAAGGGCCAAAAGTCAGGCGGCAGCCCTTGTATGCTCATGTCCTGCACACACCCACAAGCTTCACAGCTGAGACAGGCATCAACAGAGGGACCTAGAAACACTGAGATAGCTTGGGAGAACCTTAAGCCTGGAGCAGATGTATTGTTTCTAGCTCCCTAGAGAAAGGTTTAAGAGGAAATGCCAGAGTCGTGTTAGTGTGCCATGTTCCTACAAAGGTACTGATTTTAAACTGAAAGCTGGAAGGAGAAAAGAGAGGGCAAGGAATCAAGCCAACCAAACATCCTACATGCATTCTTTAAGGGTGTTCCTGGGGACGGAGTACTTATGCCTACAAGGGCTGGGAAACATGGTGCTGACTTAGCTATGTTGCCACTGGAAGTAATACAGCACTCTGTTTACCAGGAAGAATGGGAAGAATAGATATTCAGTAAGCAATTATCAACCTTGGCTAGAGATGGTGAAAATAAATTGTAAAGTTGAGTTTTTTTCTTTCTTACAAAACCCAGAGTTCACATTGTTATGGCTCTCCCCTTGATTTTTGAAAAGTGTAAGTTATTGGTGAAATTCCAAATCCAAACCCAAGTGATCATCTGGCCTTCATTCCCATCTCAAAAACTACTACCCATTGCATTTCTACTCAGCCTCTATCACTCTGGAGGAAGGTCGTTCTATCTCTTAAAGCTCAATTCAAATGCACGTGTTTCTGGCATTCCCTTCTACAGGATCTCACCCCTTTCCCTTGAGCACCCAGACTTCAGTACCCCATTAACACAAGTAGTATGACTAGTGCATAACATGGGTGTGTGTTTGATTTCTTTAAGTCAAGACCTTTGCCCTATTTGTCACCCTAGGATCATACCTGGTAAATGGAAACTACTCAGTACATGTTTGTTGGGAGAATATACAATGAGTAAATCATATAATGAATGGTTGTAGAGTGAGCATATACTAAAAGAAATGGGGAGAGTGAAAAATGGTTAGCAAGATAAAGGTGCCTGCTGCCAAGCATAATGACCTGAGTTTGCTCCCCAAGATTCATATGGTGGAAGAGAACCTACATTGGCAAGTTTCCTGGACTTCCTGTGTGTGCTGTGGTGCATTTTCATGTGAACACATGCGCATACTACTACACACACAGTCACAGTACACAGATTAAATTAAAAAATAAAGGAAGTGATGGAGAAGGAAAGAAGAGAAAGAGGAATGGGGAGGGCAGAAAGAGAAAGAAGGAAGGAGGAAGGAAAAACGGAGGGAGGGAGGGAAGGAGGCAGGGAGGGAAAGACGGATAAAAAAAATGAAAACTGTGAAGGAGTGACTGAGTGTCCCTGCAGCTCACTCTGGGTGAGTATCCCCTGGCACGGGGACTGACAGCCTCCAGGGTGGATAACTCACACACTCAGCAGTCCTCACACCTTCTCTTTGTCAGATTTTCTGTGACAGGATCCTCTCTTGTCACTGCTCATTATCTTTTCTAGATCTGAGCTGCCTTGTATCCTCTTCCCCACAGATAAAGAAGGGGATCCAACTTAGCAGGCTCAGCATGACCATGGGGAAGAGTAAGCCTCAGCTGCCTGCATTCCAGACAGCAGGCGCAGTGCAATGACTGGTTGAGACAGGTCTCTCTGAGGTAGATAAAGACAAGAGCACAGTCCAAGAGGAGCCTGGCAGGGTGACTTGTCATTTAACAAGAGGAAAGCCCCAGTCTTCCCACAAGAGAAGCAGGCAATCAGGCCACAAATGCAAAACCAAAAAGACTATATTGTCCAAAAAAGAGTTACATTTGGCTGGGCTTTAAAGTTGAAAAGAAAAAAAAAAGAATTCAACAAACTAAGCAAGCCGCTAACTAGGCAGACAGATAAGGTAAAGCCAAGTAAATCAGTCCTTGCCACCTTAACTGGGAAAAGCAGCTGGTTTGAGTTAGGGGTGAGCTTATCTTTTCTAAGACCACATTACATTTACTTTCTGCAAGTTTTACAAAACTATAAGGCCATGCTAAAATTCTTCGATTCTGACAATAATTGGATCTCCCTCCTTCTCTCTGTCTCTCTGTCTCTCCCCTTCTCTTGCCCTCCTCCCCTCCCTCTTCCCTCTCCACTTCTAATCCCCTGCTTCATCTTCTTATAATGGTCTCTTTCATGGTCTCTTTCTTTCACTATGCCCTCCTCTTATGTCATCCTTGGCCAATGGGCAGGGCCCTGGTGCCACGTGTCCTCTCCCAGATGCTGTCCTTTGATGTGGAAGGAAGTAGCAATCACAGTTCCCAGGAAAAAAAAAAAGCTCTTTTCGGAGCTAGGAACTACATTATCCTCCTGTGATATCATACCTAGGGATAGAACCAGATTGAGTATTTGGGGACAGAAGACATTTCATCTCAAAGCACTTAGCAGACATTAACTAATCCATCCTCCCTGGTGAGGGAAGTAGCTTGCTGCTATCATAAAGGTGTGGCTGGGTCCCTAGCCCCTTACACACAGTGCTTCTCTTTATGAAAGGGGGTTAAAATGAAAAGGAAAGCAGACCAAAGCAAAGCCTGTCTAGCGTATTAAATTGGTATTCTTTGTGTAAGTCCCATGTCCTAGAAAGGCACTTTCTTATGAGATTCCAAATCCAAGTCACACCTTCTATTTCAGGCTTGACCTGAACGGAGATAAATGCGACAATGAAGGAAGGAGCTTCTATACTGAGATTAATAACAATGTAAAGCCGAATCTCTACCAAACACTGGCTGGAGATGGTGACATACAAACAACACAAGGTGGAAAGCAGGCTAATCTGTCTGCTCCTCAGATAGGACAGTATCTGTAGCAGACTGACCTCTGAGTGCCCGAGAGAATGCAGAACTGTTGAAATTAAGATTTAGGAGATTACATGTGCGTATGTGTGCCTGTGCGCCTCTAAATGTGTGAAGGGAGAGAACACAGAAACCAATAATGTATGAGAAAGTGCCCTGAGTCATCGTTTGAGAGGTAATACAGTCCCCATGATAACCTACCTCCAGAAGACAACACAGTCTTGAGGGTAAAATGGGTTCCATTTATTTTATTTATTTTATATTTATATTTTATTTTTATATTTATTTTTATTAATATTTATTTTATGTGTATGAGTGTCTTGCCTACATGTATGTGTGTGCATCATGTGCATGCCTTGTGCCCTTGGATGTCAAAAGGGAGATCAGATCTCCTGGAACTGAAGTTAGAGATGGTTTTAAGCTACCATATAGGTACTGGGAACTGAACCCGGATCCTCTGCAGGAACAAATGCTCTTAACCACAGAGCCATCTCTGCAGCCCCAAATCAGACTGCTTTTAAATGATTGTTTTATGACTTCTCCACACAGCCTTTGATTGTAAAAGACCACTAAGATCTTTTGAATTTCTGTGGGCATGCATCTTTCCAGATTCATACTTTGTTGGAGAGGCAGGGGTAGCCTTATTTGGTTGTTTTAAAGGGTAATTTCAGTGTTGGCCAGGTGCCTCACATCCACATGCTGAAGACCTTAGTTATTTAGCTACACAGTAAGCATCAATTCATTCAAGATGTCTAGTTCTATGAGGATGACTTGGGGATGCAACTCTATTTTCTCTTTTCTTTAGCATATTGCTGTTTCAAAGCTGGGAGGGCCAGTGGTAGCCATCTCAGTTATCTTGTTCATCTGATAAGAAACTGAAGCCTCCTCAGTCTCCATGCGGGTTTCCTAGTAAGGGGAACAAGGAAAATCTCTGGCATGAACTTGGTAGCCTGCTCTTTTATCAGCTTCCCTGATGAGGTGGCCTTACTAGGTCACAGGGAAAGAGGATCAAGACAGCCCTGATGAGATCTTATAGTCTAGAGTCAGATAATAGGAGAGGAGGACCTCCCCTATCAGTGGACTAGGGGAGGAACATAAGGGGAAAAGAGAGAGGAGGAGACCAGGAAGAGATGATGGAGGGGGCTACAACCAGGATACAATGTGAATAAATTATAATAAATAATAATTATAATAATGATTTTTAAAACGTAAAAAAAATAGAAAGAAACTGAAGGAAGCCTCACAGAGTAATGGTTCTCAGGAAGCTACACAGCTGTGTTCTACTACATGACTGTAATGTATTCCTGGTCTTCTAGTTCGGGCTATGTGAGGAAAATGCTTCAAATTCCAAATTCCCTACTTTTTAGCCAAGAAGTTAAATTTCAGCTTTTGGGAAACAACTTGTCTGTTCCTCATCCGGCATTCTCCATGCCTTCCTTCCAAAGTCTTTTGTGGAAAGGAGATCCTGCTCTACAACTCTGTTTCCTCTGCAAGGAAGATAACAAAGGGACAGCTGAACCAAGATGCACTTTCCTCCATGAGCTGGGAGTTCAGGTACAGCAACTCAAGTAAGTTTCTGTTGTGGCAAATGTCAGGATTCTCCAAAGAGATGTAATCAATGGAACACATAGACATACATAGGCTAGATAATGGTATAGATGGAAGTGATATACTTATAGAGATGTAAGCATAGACATATTGAATAATGTTTACTTGAGTCATTGACCCACATGATTACAGAGACTGAGAAATCTTATGATATGGGTCTAGAGGCTCCGGCAAACCAATGGTACAGTTCAAATTCAAATCCAAAGGCCTGAGAACCAGGGCAGCTAATGGTATAACTTCTGGTATGAGTCTGAAGACCCAAGATCTTGGAACACGTATGTCCAAGACAGAAGAAGATGGATGTCCAAGACAAGAGAAAAAGGATGTCCTATTCATTGATTTTTTTGTTTTAATTTTTATTAATTACACTTTATTCACTTTGTATCCCCCATAAACCCCTCCCACCTCCCCTCCCAATCCCACCTTTCCTCCCCCTTCTCCACACATGCCTCTCCCCAAGTCCACTGATAGGGGAGGTCTTCCTTTCCTTCCTTCTGATCCTAGTCTATCAGCTCTCATCAGGAGTGGTTGCACTGTATCCATTCAATTTGATGGAAGAAATGAAAGTATATATGGACTTCAGAGCATATATCAAATGTAACTGTTTTAAGAGAAAGAAGCAGACACTGGAAGAATGGGAGGTTGTCTCCCTGAACCCAAGGGCATGAAGAGTGGAAACAGAAATGAGAAGGTATTGAGGATCAGGTAGCGGGTCTTTTTACTTCACTTTTGTCTATAAAGCCATTAATGTCTTGTGATAGGTTACTTTTGTTCTAATGACTGACATATTTTATTTCTCCTTATACATGAGGAAATTGGGTACCCTTGGGTACATGTTACAATGGTAAGTTTCATATATCTACTTGAGTGAGCTCAGGGATGCCTAGATAGTTGATAAAACACTTTGAGTGTGTCTGTGAGGATATTTATACAATACATACTTGAATTGAGAGGCTGTGTGAACAAGTGTCATATAATCAACAAATAGAACCAAAAAATGGAAGAAATAGAAGCTTCATAAGGCCCCAGTCTCTCCTTTACCTTAAAAAGTAGAGATTAGACCAGAACTTTAAAACTTTTGCAACTATAAGTTATAAAGAATCACTTTTCATTTAATTTCTCCTTATGTTGGCATATCAGACACTTCCAGTGACTCCAGTCCCTTGATGACTTTTAAGATCTGCACCAGCTATGGTGGGCATTCTTCATGCTGAGGGTGTCTGTCTTCTTCCTTTCTGCGGGCCCTCTCTAATCAAGTGGGAGTTCACCTGTTCTGTGTATTTGCACAGCTTACAAAAAGGAGAGTATTTTACATCCCAGAGACAATCCTTAACCATGGTCAGCTGGCAGATAGTATATAAAGGACTCCTGATCCCCCCATGGATTCCACAAAGCATTTTCTGCTCTTTCCTGACAAGTAAGACCCCATTGGTTGCTCTTCATTCTATTAAGGTTTAGTCCTCCCATGTCTCTTTCTTTCCCTTAATCCTTTATTACATTCCTTCATTTGGATCTACCTCTCCAGTTACCTACCTTTTGCCATGACTTTATGCAGGCTATAAAAATATAGAAGAGAAACCAAAACTAAAAGAGGAAACCATTTCTTTCTCTGTTGGGTCTCTTCTATTAAAGCCAAAACATGACAAAACTTGGATGAAAAAGACAATGTATAGGGCTGGAGAGATGGCTGAGTGGTTAAGAGCACTGTCTGCTCTTCCAGAGGTCCTGCGTTCTATTTCCAGCAACCACATGGTGGCTCACAACCATCTATACTGGGATCTGATGCCCTCTTCTGGTATTCAGGTGTACATGCAGATAGAGCACTCATATACATAAAAATAAATATTGGGAGGAAAAAGGCAATGCATGTGACCTGAACAAAGTCTCAAACAGATCAGAAAAGCCTTGTCCTTCTTGTCCTCTAATCCAGTTCTGAAGTAGAAGTTGTCTAACTACAGTGAAGGGCAGAAATGCAGACACTCTTCTCTGCCTGGCCCTCTAGGAAGAGCTAGGCACCATGGCCTCCTTGCAAGTAACCTAGAGCAGCTAGAGATAAAGTAGGGAGCCATCCAGAGTTCCCAGTCCTGAGTTGTCCTGGGTTATGCTGGGCATGTGATTAATCTTAGCAACATCCTAGCACTCCTGGGGGATATACATGAGGCCAGACATTGGCCAGAAGACTTACTAGAGAAATTTGCCACCATGGAGTGAAATAGATCCTAGAACCAAGTGAACTGATTTGGCCACCTGTCCTGACTAGTTTGGAGTCATGGCCATGACTCAGCAGCATGTCAATAGCAATTGAGGCTGAAAGTTGCTGAGGCAGTAAGGAGGATCAAACAGCCCTGGGAAAGGACACCACAGGTTCAATCAAGCCAACTTCATGAACTTTAGCAGTTGGCAGTTACCTGGCACTGTAAGCGTCAGTTGCCATGGAGACATGAAGGACTCCCAAGAAGGAACGATAACACCCAGAAATAACCCTTTCTTTTCATGACTATGAGATGTAACATGGCTACGAGATGTAGCATGCTCCTTCTCCCTACTCAGGTGATGTCATGAAAAAGATTTAGGGAAAAAGAGCAACATGATCAGACCGTTGAAAGCAAAAAATAGCAAATTTCTGAAAGAGATTAAGTTATTAAAATGGGTCGTATTTGTCAGATCAGAACCAAGTTCAGTAACCATTGTGTGTGTAGGCGCGCGCGTGTGTGTGTTCATATATATACACTTGCATATTCATGTTTGACTTAGGAAATTACTTTGCATAAATGTATTGAGGGATCTTTAAATGTTTTTTTTTTAGGTGCCAGTGGGGCAGGAAATAAGACTTCTGTATCAAGGAGAGGTCTCACCATGGAGATTTCTCAGCTGCCACAGCAGTCCCTGCTCAGAGCAGGCTCATTTAAACTGGAAATCCACAAGCTGCAAATGTACCTCCAGTGTCTGCTTTAACCTGCAAGGCAGATGTCAAGGGTCTTAATACACTCAGAAAGAACTGTGAAAGAAGGGTTGGGGGTGGAGATGGCAGCATTTATTCATTCCATCTCCTTGGGCAGTCTGTTTCCCTGCTGCCTTCCTCGGCTGTATCAATGCTACCTGTGTCTCCCTTGTCTTTCCCGGCCTCCTCTGGAAGTCTCTTCTTGCTGGTGACAGTTGCTGACGGTTCCCCAGGGTAGGTCAAAGTATGATTTGCTTTTCAAGCTCTACCCACTTATTGATCTCCTGTCTGAGAAATGTCAGCAGCAGCCAGGAGCTCTCCCAGCTAAGGCACTTAGCTTGGAAATCTGGGGTATTTACCCATATAAAACCCTTCTACTTATACCTGTCTGGCTTTAGAACTAGCCCTGCCCCCACCTTGGGAAAAGTCTTCTAAGATGAGATGGCGAGAATCAAACAGCAATGTGCTTTGAACACGGGGACGGGAACCAAATTTAAATGGGAAAAAGACAGGAGCTCAGAGGCACTTCCTGTCTTCCCCTTCTACTTATCTTTTTCTTGAGAGCAGGTAGGGAAATTTTCCATAAGAGGTCAGCAGAGGCAGATATTCAGTGGTTTCAGGGGTCAGAAACTGGGGCCCTGGTCCACGTTCAGGACAGGAGCAGTAACCTATTATTCCCTATAGCCATCCCCTCCTCTCTTACCCCCACCTCAATGCAATTTCAATGCAGTGTGGTAAGGAGGGAGGGGAAGAGAAAGAGACTGTGTGTTTAGTGGTTAAACCTTTTAAAGTTTAAGTGCATAAACAGGGTCTTCTCCATATCTGTCTATAGCAATTCCCCTGACAGTTACAGCAAAATTACAGAAACTGGGTCGTTTATATAACCCTTTGTATTGTCAAAGCACATTAAATGCCTGCCTTTTTGCACCCTGCTGAGCTGTCTTCAGCTGTCAGATCCCCACACTGCACCTCCATATGCCAAGGGTAAAGGACTCTGGCAATGAGCACGTGGGGAATACTGGACCCTCAGGTGCAACAAATTTTTGAAAAGAATTTTTTAAAATTTCCTCTGCATATGCGAGTCCCAGAGTTTTAGAATATACTGGACTCTGATTCGCAGACAGATGCTTAGACACCTGGCTAGCGGGCTTTTTCATCCCCAGTGGGCAAAACACTATACCTGTCTTCCCTTTGGGATGGGTTTTAAAGGCTTCATTCATCCATTCATTTAAAGGAGAATTATTGAATGTTTTTGAAACTAGGAGTACTTTGAATAACATGAATCAATTCCCATTTTTGTTTTATTAAGTTAGCACGCAAAATGATGAGTTTCATTGTTACATAAATACACACACACACGGGCACTTGTGCACACACACACATATGCTTTAATATTATCTTCCTTATCATATCCCTCCTCTGTCTCTGTTTCGCTAGTCCCCTTCCCCACAAAGCATCCTCCATTCTGCTTTCACATACATACAACTCATTGTCCTCTTTCATCCCCCTCAACCTCTTCTTCCCCTTTGATGATCCCCTTTCTTACTTCGTGTGTGTGTGTGTGTGTGTGTGTTTAGAGTGGAGTTGTGGAGAAAGATCTTTATTAACTCTAGATTCTAATTCTAAGCCAACAGGCTGGATACTACTATCACTCTTATTTTACAGCAAGGAAAATGAGGCAAAGAGCAGCACAGTGGATGCTGTGGTATGCTGCCAATATATTTCTCTAAGAATTGGTTGTCTCAGTTGCTGGGAGTATTGACAATAGGACAGCTCACATTTGATGCCCACTCCCCCCCTCAAACTGATCTCAAGAGCTTGATTCAAGAGCAAAGCAAGGCAATATTATACTGTCCACTGATTCACTTAGATTCAGGGCACTTATTTCACTAAGGCCACCCTCAATCCTGAAGGCCCAGAGTCAACTGAAGTATACTTATTGAAGGAGACTCTTGACTCTTTGGTAAATCTCTTGCAATCTTGTCTATACCTCCACTATCGCTATCCATTGACTTTGACAAGTTGGGTTTTACTTCTTCCCCTACGTTGAGTGGAATCCCAGAAGACAATGAGTGATGCAGATAGAGATGGAGTGAAGTGGGAGCAGCAGATGCAGATGGAGATGGATCCGAAGATACAGATGAAGGTAGAAGTAGAATGGGCAGTAGTGATGAAGACAGAGATGAAGGTGCAGCTAGAGGTTGAAAGTGTTTTCTTGGATCCTACCTGAGGTAGGAGGAAACGTAAAACCAGACTTGTCAAGGTCACATGGCTAGCAGTAGTGGAAGTAGTTTTAACCTCCCTCCTCTACCTTGTAACTAGAGAGGTTTCTCTCTGCCATTCCTGGTGGAGCTAACACTTCATTCATGTTCTTCGAGTCACTTCATCCTTCGGCCCTTAAGGTATCATGGTTTCCATTTTTACACAGAGGGGTCTTGAGGCCTCATCTCAGCAAGGAGATGGAGCCTGCTGCAGGATGGCTCACTGCATACTTCAAGGCCTGGCTTGTTTGGCAGCGCCATTCTCATCGCAAGCCCTGCCATTGCTCCAGACCAACCCACTCATATGGACAATGGAGCATTTTTCAGAGGTACTTCTATTTAACAGAATTCTTTCAGATCCTGGAGCAGGTAAACCTTTCCTTATTTCTGCTTAATGTGGACAAATGTATCAGGAGGAATACTGCTAGAGGAAGCAGGGATGCTAACTGGAAGATGCCCCCCAGGATGTTATTTGTGGGGCAGTATGAATTTTGCAAAGTTTAAAATGTCCCTTATTCACCAGTAACACTTAAAATTCCAGTTTCTTTCCATTTTATTTTATTTTATTATTTTATGAGACAGGGTCTTACTACATATTCCTAGCTGGCCTGTAACTCACTGTGTAGATCAAGTTAGCTTTGAACTCCAGAGATCTACATGCATTTGCTTCCTTGGTGCTGGAATTAAAGGCATATGCCACTACATCCAGCTCCACTACATCCAGCTCCACTACATCCAGCTCCACCGTTTCTTAAAAAGTTAAGTATACATATAGCATCCCATTTTCCAGGCGTTCCCTGAAGATAAGAGGAATCATATACCCACATGCTTATGTCTGAATGCTCAAAGAACCTTTATTTATTCCAAGCCTGGAAAGAATTCAAGTGTCCATCAGCAAGTGAAGAGATAACTAGTTGTACCGTACCAATGTTTTTTCAGAAAAAAATAGATAAAATGTCTCAATAGGGATGAATTCCAAAAACATTAAACAAAAGAGCTAGTTGTAAAAAGGGTACATGCTTTATGATTTGCAATTACCTGAAGCCCTTGAGCAGATGAAGCTAATCTATGTTGCTAGAACTTAGAATAGGGTTTATGTTGTGCAGGACAAATTTGGTCTAGAAAGTAGAGAAGAGAACTTTCTAGAGAGTTTCCCATATCTTGCTGGGAAAAATGATTACATGGGTATACTCATTTGTCAAAATTAATCAAAATGGACAATTAAAATTGGCTACGTTTTGTTACATGTGATTTATACATCTCTAAGCTGATTTTAAAATAGATTGCAGACACCATATAGGTGACATTCTTAGCAGGAGTGTACAAACATGCCCTTAGGAAACTATTTGTGTTTTCAGGAAAAGGCCTTAATATTTTTTCTGTTCTACTTTCACAAGTGTGCATACACTCACTGAACTCAAGCACACAGGAAAGAAAATATCCCAAATAACCATTCTTAATTGTATATCTAGCAGATGGCTTGCTTATCAGAATTCTGCCTCCCTTGGGGGTTAAATTCTTAGGGAAAGACTCCAAAATAAAGTACTGACCAATCTTGCACTGCAAATGGTAAGGAAGGGCTGAGGGTCAGTCCTAAGGCTGAAGAATTACTCGGCTGCTTCACCTGCTTTGCCAGGAAAATGGTAGAGAAGCCACACAATCACTCAGATGTCTATGACTTAATGCAGCTTTAAAAATTACAATCTTGTCATGCTTGTTTAACGCGCCACAAATGCAGTGAAATCCTATGATCTGTCATATATTAACTGTGCTGACAGATGCAGGATATAACTGTGGACACTGCCAGACCCACCTCATTCCCTTGGGGACCAGGGAGCTTGGGAAATTCAGTCTCAGCAAAAGTTTTCCTGAGCAATCATCTCAGCCTCCAGATGCAAGCAGGGATGGAAAGGGTTGTGTTGAGCAGCACCTGGAAGAAGGAAGCATGTGAGTGTATCAGTGTGTGCATATGCGTTTACCCACGACAGCTAGGGCAGCAGTTTGCAGGATATTTCAGAAATTAGTAGTAGAAGCAAAAGCAGCAGCAGCAGTAGCAGCACCATCACCATCAGCATCAGCAGCAACAGCATTTGGGAAGTTGAAACGCTGAAACCTGTGCATCAATTCCAGCACAAAGCTTTCAGTTTCTAATTCTGTACCTGCTTCCAACTTCTTGCAAACAGTCAGTCTGTGCAGAACCACACACTCTTGACATTTCTCATATTCATATTCCGTTCTCAGGAGATAGAGGAACAACAGGTGACTAAACCATTTATTTCTTTGCGAAGACCCCTTACCATCAATGATTGTTCTTTAAAACACTCAGGAACTTTTCAGTGTCCACATTCAGAAAAATTCAATCAAAAAATTTCTCATCTGGCCTGACAATGCTCCTCCTAGAGCCAAAGATGACATAACAAAAACCCGAGAAGCCTTTTTTTTTTTTAAGTTGTTGGTGAAGTTTATTGAAGAGACTCTCAAAACCTACAGACTATTGTTTTTGTCCTTGGTTGCCCTCAAGAGGATAAAGGCATGTCTCTATTGCTGAAGACAGCATGCACTTCAGAAGCAGGGCCCAGAGGACTCAGAGCCGGAACTGACCTGAGTGCCTTCTCTCTGAGAAGGTACTATCTTTCATAGTACCAGAAAGTACCATACAACCTTTAAAATGAAGGAAGCAACCAACAGCCTTACACAGCTACAATGCCTATGAACCACAACAATGACTAACGTAGCATGGTAGCCCTACGGATATAGGCAGGGTGGCACACATACCTTCGTGGTTACCAACAGCCCTTGTAATTGAACTTACTTAAAAATAGAAATCATGCCTGGTACTGGAAACCCCACTAACTATTCATGGGTAGTTAAGTTCTGTATCTTGGAGAAGAACCTACAACTTCGACTTTACTAAAGCAGCAAAATCCCTTACTACCCTCTAAATATTTCTTCTTATACTCACGGATAAGTGTAGTTCTCGCCTCTCATCAAAGAAACATCTTTTGGTCTCCAAATAATGTCAGAAGCTACAAAGATAAGTATCTTTTATGCCTAAACATGACTACCTAAACATTAGTTGAAGACAACAATAGACATGCCAAATTGGAGAAGGGAAAGCCCATGAGGGCTACATAAAGAATTACAGGTACCCAAGAAATGCTAAGTGTGAGGGAACAATATACCAGTTGGTTATCCATTACTAAATGGTAAGCCCTTAACACAAATAACACACGGGTGATATTATACAGACTGAGGAGATTATATTTCAGAATATACATGTACATACATATACATGGAAGCATGGAAGGACAGTTAATGAAAAAAGAGGCCACGAATTTTAAAGAAAGCAAGGAGGGGTATATGGAAGGTTTGGGAGGGAAGAAAGGGAAAGGCAGTGTGATGTAATTATAATATCAAAAATAAAATAAACCCTCAGTCTTTTACTGACCGTGGTTCTTCAGCATCTGTTTATCACTTCATGCTAGATCCTTATTATATAGCCAGGAACGAGACAAAAAATGCACATACCCTCAAGGAGCAATATTCTAAATGAACAATGCATATTTAAATTTTATAATGTGTTTGATAATTCAATGGGAGAAAAGTAATGCAGGGAAAGGCAAAAGTGGGCCTCAGTTTTAGACAACATTGTTGGGCAGTCTCAATGAGAAGAATGCAGTTGAGCAAAGGCTTAAAGAGGTGGAAGGAATCATCCCTATAATATCTGGGAAGACAGATGCACAGGGTAAGAAAAGCCAAGGCAGAGGCTATGGAAAAGAATGTGCTGGAGAGGAGTAGCAAGAGGTCAATATCCTGGTACCATAACTAGAGGTGAAACTAATAAGGATCAGATTGTGAAGTTCCTAAATGATGGCCATAAGATTTCAATTTTGATTTGATTAAGGTGGAGGCTTTGAGCAGAAAAGGGACTTGTTCCTACACAGATTTCCACTGTGTCTCTGGCTGCTCTGCTGGGAACATGCTACAGGAGCAGACACAGGGCAACTACATTTTGGAACACTTTAATTTTCAGACATTCAATAGATATTCAACTGAATGCTGAGTGAGCATTTGCGTGTACAGTTCTGGCTGGAGAGTAAAACCTTGGAAGATACTAACACATATATTACGGTTAAATTCATAAGAGTGGATTGAATTATTACAAAGGTTGTGATAGGAACCAGAGGACAGGAGCCACAGAACACATACCTGGTTTACTCTGCTATTAAATGGTTAGGATGTTCTCATTTTAAAAAATATCATCAGTTTTCCTTTTTTTTCTTGAAAAAAAATGTTCAGATTGAAGCCACACTAAGTTATCTGAAGATGACAATAATCATGATGATAACTGATGGTAATTTTTATCTTTACATCTATCTGGTCTTCAGAAAATAAAGAAATAATGGAATGGCAGCATAGATATTTTTTTTTGCATCGATATGATTAAGAATCAAAACCTGGTGTCCATGGAGAGAAGAATTTTTAGACTTATTGTGCTTATATTAGAATTAATTTTTTATTGTTTCCATTTAGTTGACTGAGGACCTTCACTGGTGTCTTGATCCAGGGCCAGTAGAGCAGGGCTGATGATGATGAGAGCAGAGTCTTCCCAAGTAAGTGGGACCACATAACTGGGACCTGTGTCACCAGGTCCAGATTCCTTTTTTCTTTTAATTCAATTGTCTCATATAGTTTGTCATAGTGACAGAAAGCTAACTAATACAGGTTTTTCAGAGATTAGTGCTACAAGCTATTTTAGCACCATACTTTTTCTCTTCTGTGGACATCTGATGACACAAATATTAAATCTCACAGATCCCTAAAAAAGATCCATATTTTTAAAGTCTTTTTATCCCTGTTGCTCAGATTGGTAGTGGTCTCTCTTCACAGTCACAGACCCTTTCTTTTATTCATTAAGTCAATTTCTTAGTTTTTAAATTTCACTTCATTTACTGTTCAGTTTAAAAACCTCGATTGATTGCTAGGTCTAATGACACATGTCTATAATCCTAGCATTTGGTAAGCTGAGACAGACTGCTGAGTTTCACGCCAGGTTAGGTTACATAGCCAGTTTTAGGCCTACCTCCAAAAGAGAACGCTTTATCTAAAAAGCAAAACAAAACTTTCCCTGATCTTTAATGAGACTTTCCACTTGAAATTTGTTCCAGGAGTGTTTGTGATTACTTGTTTGGACATTTTTTTCTCAAAGTATTTGTCAGTTAATTCCAACAAATGTTCTCACTCATCAATGGTATTTGTTGTGTCTTCCTATGCAAGTAGAACTTTTAGTGGTCATCTGAATGATGTGTAACTTGGATTTCTACTGTGGACATTTTTATGTTTAACACTACAAGAGTATTAAGGTGACAAAGATATTTTTATTCTGAAAGACACTTCATCTATTCAGGCTGGAAGATACTCAAAATCTTTGACTATTTAAGATTTTAAAGCCTTTGTAGTATTCATCAGAACTGTTCTGGGTGTGAGCCATGCAGTATTCTGCCTGGGACCTAGGTAGTGGTCTGTTTATTATTTCAATTTTCTAAGTCTTTGGAATGCAAATATGTAGCTTGAAGGGAACGGACAAAAAGGAATAAGACATGGTAAATGACACGAGGAAGTAGAAGGACAGATGTGCTAGTATCTATAGAGGAAAAAATATTCTACCGTATTAGGAATATCAGAAATATCAAAATTTAAAGGTATGTCTAGGTTACAGAGAGAAGTGAAGACCTGTCTAGGCATCTCAATAAGTTGCCACTTCAAGTAAAATCTTTTACAAGTGAACTAGGGTTGTGTGTGTGTGTGTGTGTGTGAGAGAGAGAGAGATAGAGAGAGAGAGAAATCTATCCATCCATCCATTTATTTACTATGGTGTTTGGAATTGAACCTTGAGAAAGTAGGTAAGTAGGAAAGGTTTGTTTGGGCTCACGGTTTCAGAGCTTTCAATCCATGGTAACTTGAATTTATTGCTTTTTGGCTGTGGCAAGGCAAGTATATCATGGTGAGGTCATGTAACAGGAAGCTACTCAACTGATGATAGGCAGGGAACAAAGAGAGAAACAAGAAGGGACCAGGCTTCCAGTATCACTTTCAAGGTCATGAATCCAATGGCCTAATTTTTTTTTCCTCAGCTTTTATCCATTAATGTTTCTACTACCTCCCAATCCTGAATACCATGCATTTAACACTTGGAACTTCAGAGACTATTCTGCCTCCAAACTATAGTACTTGATAAGTTTGGAAAAACACATAAACCTAAAACACTTAGAAGTCAGTGAAACCAAAGAGAATAAATCAAATGAAATCCATGCCCAAATACATCATAAATGGGTATTTTTAAATGTTGAAAAATATGTAAACTTCCCAAGAGAAAAAGCATATTAATGGTCAGGGGAATCGCAACCTGAATGAACAGTTTATAAGATATGATTGAATCTAGTATAAAGTAGCATGGCATTTTTAAAGTATGTGTCTTAGAATTGCTATTGCTATGGTAAAACACTATGACCAAAAGCAATTTGAAGTAAAAAGGGTTTATTTCATCTTACAACTCTCAAGTCACAATCCATAATGCAAAGAAGTTATGGTAGGAACTCAAGGTATCAACCTAAAGGCAAAAATTGAAGTAGAAACCATGGAGGAATGCTGCTTACTGAGTTGCTTTTTTCATGGCTTTCTCAACCTGCTCATTCACTGTGTCATTTACCATGCCCACAATGAAAAATCATTAAAATGATCCATAGACTTGCCTATTAGAAACAGTTTCTTAGTTGATGTTCCCTCTTCTTAGATATATCTAGGTTTGTGTCAAGTTGACAAAAACAAACCAGCACAGAACTGATTAAAAAATATTGTCAGCATAATCATAAACATACAAATAATATATCTTATAAATAAGGGAAAGAAAAATAAAGACATACCTTGGTGTTAGAAAATATAAAGTAGATTTCTCTAGAATAATTGCTATGGAAAGCTCTTCAACAAAACAAAAATGTTAATAGGAAAAAATAAATGAAGACCAATGGAAATAGTCAATATCTCAGTAAAGGTATTCTTCTATTTTGAGATGTTTACAACATGTTTCATAACTGAAAGAAAGTAAGAACTGTAACTTTACCTCCTTAAGTTTTAAGTAGTAATAAATATGATATGTAAGGGAAATAAAACTCAAAAGTGAAGTGTAAAGAACTGCAAAAAGAGGTAACCCTCCTACATTTTAATTAAACTGGCAAAATATTGATTCCAAGTTGATGGCCAAACATAAAGTATGTATTTTATAATTATTAGAGCAACCACTAAAATAAGTATTATATGACATATAGTAAAAAAGTCACAATAAATAATATTGAATTCTTAAAAATATTCAAATAATGATATGATTGAACAGTGTGTTATCCTAGATTTAATATGAAAACAGAAAAGTGAAATGAGTAGTAAAATTGTCAGACATAAAGGCTGGAGTTTAGTTCATAGTAATATATCATACCTCATAATATAAACTTCTAACTTTTGGGAAAGCTGAGGTGTATGTAATAATTTATTTCATTATAACTACAATTTTCTATAAATTGACATTTTTCCCCCAAATGAAAATTTTACTTATATACATTTCAGGTAACCCATAATTTGGTCAGAAAGCTGGAACAAAAGAGTTTTTAAAAACTTAAGTTAAGTAAAGCAAGTATCAAAATGTGGAAGTATTCAAAACATGTCAATAAGTAATATGCATTTTCTAAGCTCATTTATTAAAATAATAATGAGCATGATTTGTTAATATAAGAATATGATCCATCAATAAGCTTCCTACAAGAAACTCATTTCAGCTCTTCCAGTCCCAGACGCTGCGGGAGCCTCGGGTTACTGTGCAAACATGGCCAAGTCCAAGAACCACACCACATACAACCAGTCCCTCAAATGGCAGAGAAATGGCGTCAAGAAACCCCAGTCACAAAGATACGAATCTCTTAAGGGGGTGAACCCCAAATTCTTGAAGAACGTGCACTTTGCCAAGAAGCACAAGAAAGGCCTGAAGAAGATGCAAGCAAACAACAACAAAAAAGCAATGAGTGCACGAGCAGAGGCCATCAAAGCCCTTGTGAAGCCTGCGGCTGTTAAACCCAAGATGCCAAAGGACCCCAGCCGCAAACTCAGCTGTCTGACTTTGATTGCTCACCCCAAGCGTGGGAAGCAGATTCGAAGCTCTATGGCTAAGGGTCGTAGGCTCTGCAAATCAAAGCCCAAGGTGCAAACCAAGGCAGAGGCCACAGCTCCAGCTAAGAGCAAGGCTTCAGCTCCAGCTCAGGCTCAGGCTCCCAAAGGTGCCCAGGCCCCTGTGAAGGCCCCGTAGGAAAGGCTTCTGCTAATGTGAAGAAAGACAGACTGGTGTGACACACCTACACACTATTTACAGGTGACCAGTGTCCTATGCTGTTTTTACAAATAAACCAGATGCAAGATATGTTAAAAAAAAAAGAGAGAAACTCATTTCAAATATAATGATATAGATAGGTTGAAAGTAAAAGGAGATAAAAGATGAACTCAACATGCACTAATCAAAGGAAAATGAATGTAGCCACATTAATATCAGACAAAGATGACTTCAGAGCAACAAAAATTAGCAGAGATTAAGCAGGACATTAAATGCTGGCAAAAGGATACATTCACCAGGAAGATAAAACAATGCTAAATATGCTTGTATTAAACACAAGAACTTCTAGTACATAAATTAAAAAAAAAAAACTGACATAGCTGAAAAGAGAAACAGACAAACCCACAAATTTACTGAGAAACTTTTCAACATTTCTTTTTTAGTAATGGAAATAATAAGCAGAACATTGACTGGTATATGTAAGAATCACTCAACAAGGAGACCATGCCTGGTACTGGAACTCTAGCTAACTATTCAGTGTTAGTGAAATTATGGTTGTTGGAGGAATATCTATAACCATGAATTTACTAAACTAGCATATTCCCTAACAATAATCTATAAACATTTCTCCATCCCTAATCAAGGAAACTTCTTTTTGCAACAGGCAGTGACCATTACAAAAAAAAAAAAAAAAGACTTACAACCAATCAATATATGAAGTTGTGGAGCACAGTCCCAGTGGATATATCCACACAACATTTCCACAACTAAGGGACCCAGAACATTGCAGAAGAGGAGGTGGAAAGAATATATGGGCCAAAGAATTAATGAGTTTGCTGTGAGATTGTGTCTCCTAGCATCATCAGAATCTACACTCATAAAGTCCCATCAACATGACTGCCCAAACATGAGCTAAATAAGGACACCAACAAACATGCCAGACTGCATGGTGAAAAGCCCATGAGCTCTCAACCCAATACAAAGAGCTATAGGCAAATAGGGAAGCTGCAAGCAGGAGAGGTATCCTTCCCCAGGGTCAGCCCTGAAAACATATATACAAGTAATATTATATGGGCTCAATTGGTTATAGTTGGGAATATATATGCATACAATAGCAACTGATTCAAAAAAGATCATAAATTTGAAGGAGAGTGAGGAATAAATGGGAAGGCTTGGAGGCAGGACAGGGAATGGAAAAATATTGCAAATAAAATACAATCTCAAAACCAAACAAACAAATAAGAGGAACCAAATAATAACACCAATAAACTGACATGCATGGGATATTTTATCCAACACCAGCACTCAGGTGACTATGGAATAGCCACCACAACTTCAAATCTTAGCAATTGAGAAAGAAATGAAATGATGCAGTGTATCATCTTAGGGCACAAGGAATCAAACTAGAAACCAATATTAGAAAGGCAAAAGGTCCAAACACCAGAAAGATTCTACTTTTAACACTATACATTTAAACAATACATGGATCAAAGAAAAACAATATGAGAAAGTTTTAAAACATTTGAACTGAGCAGACAGAATGAAGCCACACCTACCCCACAGTACCAGAAGGTATCCCCTCCACAGGGCTGTGCCAGGTAAACACAGTGTATGAGTAGCAGCAGCTCACTAAACTCAGAGTAAGAAAGCCAGTGGCAGGGCAGGTGTCTCCAGGACTTCTCCTGGTGAGAGGAGAGGCCCTGGGTTCCCAAACAAACCCAGGTACCACAAAGGACCATACACCTGAGGAGAACTGTGCAATTCCCAGAGAAGCAATGGACACTCAGTGACCATACCCCAAAAGGTGAGGAGGGCTCCATCAGGAACAACCATCCACCTACTAAGGGAATTCTCCTGACCCCCGGATTCCAGCAGGCACCGGAAACTAACAGCCAACACCTGAGACAGCCAGATGGGTAGAAGCCAGCGAAAAAGTACAATCAACAAAAGGCAAAGTAATATGGCATCTCCAGATCCCAGTTATCTAAAGGCAAGTAGTCCTGGATACATTAACATAAGTGAAATTCAAGAAAATGACCTTAAATTTATGTTTAGGATGAGGAAAATGAAGTAAAGGAATAAAATCCGTAAAGAAATAGAAGAAGATAAAGTCAACAAATTAAGGGCATCTGTAAATAAATAGAGGAAGGAGATCCAAGACAGCAGAACACAGAGTATCTGAACAGCTCAGCAGTGAGAACCAGGGTGACCAGGAGGCCATATTGTGGACCTCAAGACTCTTTCATCTTTGTTTCGCAGATGAGATGAGAATCCATGGGAATACTCAAAGGTTACCTGGCTAATACTGGGAAAAATTCCCAGGCTCCCGCCCAGCACTGACTCATCCCACCAGCCCAAACCCACCATCTGTGTATATCTTTCTGGGAACAGCAGTGGTGGTATATATGAGGGCATCCTACCCTGCAGCCTTAGGCCACCCACCTGCCAGAACACACCATCTGGAGATACCTTCCTGGGATAGGGTGGTGGCAGCTCCCAGGGCCCTGATCTCGCTGCTCTAGTACACTTGCCTAAACCCACCATCTGTGGATATCATCCTGAAACCTGCAGTGGCAGTGTATGTGGGGGGAATCCTACCATGCAGGCTTAGGCTACCCACCTGAACCCACCATCTGTGGAACCTTCCTGGGACCTGTGGTGGCAGCTCCCTCTGCTCTGACCTCACATCCTTAGGCCACACAATGCCCAAGCCCACTTTCTGTGGATACCTTCCTGGGACCAGCTCCGGGCAGCTCAGACGTTGGGTGCTCACTCTCAATGTCTGTGGAGTGAATACCTTCCTGTACAGAGGATGAGGCTCCAAACCTGGGAGCACACTCTCACAGTCCTCTGGACCCTTCTGGGTACTAGTGGCTCCTGGTTCCAAACCCAGGAGACCACACTCAACATCCTGTAGACACCTTTCTGGTCTCAGCGGCTAGTGGTGCTCATTCTCACCGCCCTGTGGAGAGGACACATTCTGGTACTGTTGGGGAGGTGTGGCTCCATTCTGTCTGCTTCCCACCTGCCTGGCTCACCTGGGTCAGAATCTGCCAGCACAGCACAGACAGTGAACACAGCAGAGCTGAGGTAGGCTTGGGACCCAGGGTCAGTTCCCAACCAACTAAGGGAAAGCTGTGGGGCACTGGAGCAGCTCCAGGCACAGAGATCTGTCCACCAGCACCACACCCCTCTGGCTCACCTAGGCCAGAATCAGCAAACCCAGAAAACACAGAGAACTCAGTAGAGCTATGCACCTGACCCAAGTTCCATTGTCCTTCTCCTCTGGGAGGTCTCTATGGCACTGGAGCAGCTCTAGACTTGGCTCAGATATCTTTCTGCCTGCTCCCCAGTAGCCTAGCCCACCTGGATCTGAAACAATGCAGCCAGAACAGCCAGTGAACCCAATGAAGCTGAGCCAGGCCTGGGACCCAAAACCCATCCTCCAATATCAAAGGAAGCCTGTGGGACGCTGGAGCAGCTCTAGACTCAGAGATCTTTCTGCCTGTGCCCCAGCTACCTGACATTACCTGTGTCACAGACAGTGAGCCAGCAGAGACAGTGAATCCAGGGGAAATTACTACAGACTCCACAGACAGGTGGATCCAGTCTGCAGCACAGGCTCCAGGAATAATCAATCAAGGCTGCAGACAACCAGATGGCTAGAGACTGGTGTAAGAATACAGGCAACAAAAACCAGGACATCATGGCTTCATCAGACTCTCCAATAATCAACAAATATTCTATTGCACCTGAAACACGGGTAAATGATCTTAAATCTAAAATTATGCAATTATTCTAGGCACATAAAGAGGAAATTGACAAAAAAAAAAAATAGAGGCCATCATGTAAAGACAGGAATCCACATTTAAACAGATGAAGGAAATGGTGCAAGACATAAAAAGAGAATTAGAATCAATAATGAAAACACAGAGAAAGAAGATTGAAATACTTCCTTGAATCATATCAGACCACCATGGTCTTAAACTAGACCTCAACAAAACCAGAAATAACAAAAAGCCTACACACATAGGAAACTGAACAACTCTCTCCTCAATGACAACTGGGTAAGGGAGGAAATAAAGAAAGAAATAAAAAGACTTTCTAGAATTCAATGAAAACAACAGAAAAACATACCCAAACTTATAGGACAAAATGGTAAGAGGAAAGTTCATAGCACTGTCTTCATAAAGAAATTCGAAACTTTGAAAACTAGCAAATTAACAGCATACCTGAAAGCACTAAAAAAAAAAAAAAAAAAAAAAAAAAAAAAAAAAAAGATCAGACAACCCAAGAGGAATGGATAGCTGGAAATCATTAGAAACAATGAGTTCAGTTCAAAGAATCAACAAAACCGAGAGCTGTTTCTTTGAGAAAATCAACAAGATAAACAAACCTTTAACAAAACTAACTAAAAGGCAGAGAGACACTATCTAAATCAATAAAATCAGAAAAGAAAAGGGCGACATAACAACAGACTTTGAGGAAATCCAAACAATCATTAGGTCTTACTTTAAAAGCCTATATGCCTCACAATTTGAAAATGTAAAGGAAATTGACAATTTTCTTGATCGATTCCACTCACCAAAGCTGAACCAAGATCAGATAAATAAATTAAGTAGTCCTAAATCCCCCAAGGAAATAGAAGCAGTCCTCAAAAGTCTACCTGCCAAAAAAAAAAAAAAAAAAAAAAAAAAAAAAAGCCCAGGGGCAGTCAGTTTCAACACAGAATTCTACCAGACCTTCAAAGAAGAACCTAACAGCAATACTCTTCAAATTATGAGGTCACAGTCAACTTGATACCTAAACTGCACACAGACCCAACAAAGAAAGAGAACTTCCGACCAATCTTGCTTATGAACATTGACTCAAAAATACTCAATAAAATACTCACAAACCAAATGCAAGAACACATTAAAAATGCCATCCACCACACAAGACCAAGTAGGCTTCATCCCAGGCATGCAGGGGTGGTTCAACATATGAAACTCCATCAACAAAATCCACCATGTAAACAAACTGAAAGAAAAAAAAAACTCACATGATCATCTCCTTAGATGCTTGAAAGTATTTTGGCAAAATTCAACACCTATACATGTTTAAAGTTTTGTAGAGATCAGAGATACAAAGCACTTACCTAAACATAGTAAAGGCAATGTACAGCAAGCCTATAGCCAACATCAAACTAAACGGAGAGAAACTTACGTCAATCCCACTGAAATAAAGGACAAGGCAAGGCTGCCCACTCTCTCCATATCTCTTCAACATAGTTATTGAAGTCATTGTTAAAGTAATAAGATAATTAAAGGAGATCAAGGTGATTCAAATAAGAAAATAAGTCAAAGTATCACTATTTGCAGATGATATGATAGTATACATAAGTCACCCCCAAAATTCTACCAAGGAATTCCTACAGCTGGTAAACAGCTTTAGAAAGGTGGCTGGATACAAAATTAACTTAAAAAATATCAGTAGCCCTCTAATATACAAAATACAAACTGGCTGAGAAAGAAATTAGGGAAACAACACCCTTCACAGTAGCCACAGAAAACAAAGTATCTTATAACTCTAACCAAACAAGTAAAAAACTTGTATGAATATAACTTCAAGCCTCTGAAGAAAGAAATAGGAGAAGATATCAGAAGATGGAAAGATCTTCCATGCTTATGGTTTGATAGGACTAACATAGTAATAATGGCCATCTTACCAAAAGCAATCTACAGATTCAATGCCTATCCCATCAAATGACCAACATAATTCTTTATAGACCTTGATTCTCAGCTTCATATGGAATAGCAAAAAAAAAAAAAAATCAAACAAAATAGCTAAAGCGATCCTGTACAATAAAAGATCTTCTGGTGGTATCTCCTTCTCTGATCTCAAGCTGTACTATAGAGCATCAGTAATAAAAACTACATGTTACTGGCATGGAAACAGACTGGTGCATCAATAGAATCAAATAGATGACCCAGAAATAAACCCATACATCTACGGACAACTCATTTTTCACAAAGAAGCCAAAACCATACAATGGAAAAAAGACAGCATCTTTAACAAATGGTGCTGGTCTAATTGGATGTCTACAGGTAGAAAAATGCAAATAGACCCATATCTATCACCTTACATAAAAGTAGAGTCGAAGTGGATCAAAGACCTCAGTATAAAACCAGGTACAACAAATCTGTTGAAATAAAAATTGGGAAAGGGCCACAAACTCATTGGCACAGAAAACAACTTCTTGAACAGAACACCAGCAGCATAGGCTCTAAGATCATCATCCATAAATGGGACCTCATGAAACTGAAAATCTTCTGTAAAGCAAAGGACACTGTCCTCAGAACAAAATGACAGCTTACAGACTGTAACCAACCCTACATCCAATAGAGCGCTAGTATCCAGAATATATAAAGAAATCAAGAAGTTAAACACCAACAAACCAAGTAATCCAATTTTTAAAATGGGATACAGAGCTAAACAGAGAATTCTCAACAGATGAATATCGAATGGCAGAGAAATACTTAAAGAAATGCTAATCGTCCTTAGTCATCTAAGAAATGCAAACCAAAACAACCCTGGGGTTCCACTTCACATTCATCAGAATGGCTAAGATAAAAAACAAAACCAAACAACAACAAAAAACCCAAACAACAACAACAAAACAACTCAAGGGATGCCCCATGCTGGAGAGGTTGTACAGAAAAGTGAACTCTCCTCCATTGCTGGTGGGAATGCAACCTTGTACAACCACTTTGGAAATCACTGTGGTGCTTTCTAAGTAAATTAGAAATAGTGTTACCTCAATCCAGCTATACCACTCCTAAGCATATATCCGAAAGATGCTAAACCATACAAAAGGACATTTTCTCCATTATGTTCATAGCAGCATTATTCATAACAACCAGAATCTGTAAACAACCTAGAGGTCCCTCAACTGAAGAATGGATACAGAAATTGTGGTACATTTACACAACAGAATACTACTTGACATTTAAAAAACAAGGAAATCATGAAATTTGCCTAGTTCAACTGGAAACTAGAAAAGATCATTCTTAGTGAAGTATCCCAGAAGCAGAAAGACACATATGGCATATACACACTTATAAGTGGATATTAGTCATATAAGATAAACATACTGAAATCTATACTCCTAGAGAAGATAAACAACACGGAAGACCCTAGGGAATAGGGTGAAACCTCACTCAGAAGACAAACAGGATAGACACTGGAAGTAGGGGAAGACAAGGAACAGGACAGGAGCCTTCCACAGGGGACCTCTGAAAGACTCTACCTATCAGGGTATCAAAGGAGATGCTGAGACTAATATCCAAACTTTGGCCAGACAGAGTGCAGGGAACCTTATGGAAGAACAGGGAAACAGAGAAACCTGGAGAGGCCAGGAGCTCCACAGGGAGAACAACAAAGACAAAAAAACTGGGCCCAGGGGGTCCTGCAGAGACCAATACTGCAACCAAGGGCCATGGCTGGAGAGGACCTTTAATGCATGCTCAGAGGAAGCCTACAGGCTGCCCAGTTTCCAAGTGAGTTCCCGACTAAGGGAACAGGGGTTGTCTCTGACATGAACTCAGTGGCCGGCTAGTTGATCACCTCCCTCTTGGGAATGCAGCCTTACCAGGCGACCAAGGAAGATAATGCAGCCAGTACTGATGAGACCTGAAAGACTAGGGTCAAATAGAAGGGGAAGAGTTCCGCCACTGTCACTGGACTAAGGGTCATAGGTAGGGAAAGGGGGGAGGGTAGGTGTGACTGGGTGGAGACAAAGGAAGAGGCTATGAACAGCATACAAAGTGAATAAATTGTATTAAACAAGCAAACAAACAAATAAATAAATAGAAGAAGATAAATTCAAATAGATTATGTCCAGCCATAACGAAATTCAAAAATATACAGCCAAACAATTTGTGGCCTTTAGAGAAGAAATAATGAAATCACTGAAAGAAAGAAAATAAATAGAGAAATTTTCAAACAAACAAGTTAAAGAATTGAAGGAAAAGCAGAAAAATGCAATCACACAGGTAAAGAAAGTCATCAAAATGGTTGAAGATCTGAAGATAGAAATGGAAAAATTAAAGAAAACACAAACAGGAAACCATTAAGAGGGAAAACTTAGGGAAGAAAACAGGAACTACAGAGGTAAGCATATCCAACAGACTACAAGAAATAGAAGAAAGAATCTCAAGTGTTTTCACCTTACACCCTCCAGAATAGCTAAGATCAAAAACTCTAGTGACAACGCATGTTGGAGAGGCTGTGGAGAAAGAGGAACCCTCCTCCATTGCTGGTGGGAATGCAAACTTGTACAACCACTCTGGAAATCAATTTGGCG